>CM060685.1:217580691-218180691 GCA_030686995.1 Artemisia argyi | reverse complement strand
ATTTTAAACAAACCACATCGTTTTTTCAATTTACTCTTATTTTTGCAATGTACACTTTTTACATAACGAACTTGTAGATGATTAGTTCATTATCATTGTTGTATAATGGACTTACTATAGCGGATACAAGGATGGCTGGGTTATTTTGCCAAGTTATACAAAATGTTAAGCTGATAAATGTCGAGAAAGTGAGAGTAATAAAAATTGAGTAACTTGATAATATTTTTGTCAAGTGATTCTGTAGCCCGTCTCAAAATTATTGTTATGAGACAAAAATCACACAGTTTAATAAAAAGTGATACCACTGTAATTTACAACAAGTCAAATATAATATTCTTCTATTATTATTATTTTTCTTTTTTTATTAAATGGACAATTATGTTTAGATATAAAAAAAGTAAAGTAGACAATTATTTTGAGTATAAATTTGACTTACCAAACATAAGTAGATTTTTAATGGAAAGAACTCAATTATTATTACTTGATATTTTTTTTTTTTTTTTTAAACAAAATAGATGTCATTATAGTTTGGTAATGTTTTTACTTGTTTACAGCTTTTCAACAGTGAAACTAGTAAGAAGAAGGTGATTATTTAACAAATATTTATATTTTCATTAAGCGATATTTATTCTTGAGTTAATTACTTAATTGGTCCTTATGGTTTACCGGGTCTAACATATATTGTCCCTGTTTTTTTTTTCGACGGGTTATGTCCCTGTGGTATACAAAAGTTGCGGATCCTGTCCAATTTACTAACGGCGTTTAAACGATCGTTAAAAAAGGACTAACGTGATCTAGATGCATAATGTCAGGGCCTAAGATTTACGAAAAAAGTAATTAACTCAAAAAAAAAAAAAAAAAAAAAAAAAAAAAAAAAAAAAAAAAAAACTTCTTTTAAGTTACGAAAATGGTAATTAACTCAAAAAAAATACGAAAAAAGTAAAAAAAAATAATAAAAAAAATAAATTTACAAAAAAAGTAATTAACTCAAAAAAAAAACTTTTTTTAAGTTACGAAAATGGTAATTAACTCAAAAAAAATTATATTTTTTTTGAGTTAATTACTTTTTTTCTTAATTTAAAAAAAAATCTTTTTTTTTTAGTTAATTACCATCTTCGTAACTTAAAAAAAGTTTTTTTTTTTTTTTTTTTTTTTTTTTTTTTTTTTGAGTGAATTACTAAAATGGTCCTTGTGGTTTACCGGGTTTCATATATATAATTTTAGGCCCTGACATTATGCATCTATATCACGTTAGTCCTTTTTTAACGACCGTTTAAACGTCGTTAGTAAATTGGACAGGATCCGTAACTTTTGTATACCACAGGGACATGACCTGTCGAAAAAAAAACACAGGGACAATATATGTTAGACCCGGTAAACCATAAGGACCAATTAAGTAATTAACTCTTATTTTTATATACGTGTGTATTCATTCTTAAGTTGATAAAACAATTTTACATTTTTACAAGGTTTTGAAACCCGGGTTAACCGGTTCGATCGGTTACGGCCGAAAAAACGAGTCAAAACAACCCGGGTTTCTAAAACCGGGTTAACCGGTGTGACCCGTCGGGTTTTGAGTGACCCGGGTCAACCCAGTTCTCGAAACCCGGCCGGGTTTCATTTTTTCAAAAAAATTTAATAAAAACCCGGGTTGACCCGGTGGTCAAACCGGTTGACCTGGTAAAAAAAATAAAATAATAATAAATTGAAAACCGGATTGACCCGGTGCCCGGTGACTCGACTGGGTCGATTTCGAACCCGGTTTTCAAAACATTGCATTTTTTTGTTTTCGTTTATTAATTATTCATTTAACTTTCAATGTTTTTAAGTTGACAAAAAAAATTGAATGTGTAAGATAAGTTTCCATGTTTTCATTTAAGTTTTGATTAAGTTTTAAATAAGAGGTATTAAGGAGTGTTAAATACATTAATTAAGGGTAATTTAGGCAAAACATTAATTTAAGTTTTTCACTTTTCACTTCTCGACTTTTTGACCATTTACTCTTTATAAATAGTATAGATAGACATCCTAATGAAAAGAGATGCATCTGATTCAATAGCTATAATCAGATTAATATATACGAGTATGTGACAGTCAAATCTTTTCGTATTTGCATAACTTCATATGATTGGAAAAGGTATCGATGGCAATAACATTGCCAACTATTTTGCCTAGTTTATTGTTCCACGGTACCCATAAACTGAAATTTCAAGATAAAGGAAGATAGGATAGAAAAAGATACATACCTACGGCAGTCCCCGAGACAATTAAGATTTTTCCATAATCTCCCTAAATAATTCTTTCGGTGCTGCAATTGGAAAGTATGATAAAAACTCGTAAGGAAAAAAGAGACGGTAATATTCTAGGCTTGATGGAGAGGCATGAAATATCATAACATTGCATTTAAAACCTTACCAGGGTTACCTATAAATCTCTCATATTGTTCATATGCCTGTCCTATAAACATCTCCACCCCTGCAACAATCATGGCTCCACACTCTCTAGCTTCCAGAAGTAATCTCGTAATTTTTGGTGTGTACACAGCATCAAATACCAATGCATACGACTTTAAAGCTTCCTGCCAGAAAAAAATATAGAAAATTTATCCCATGCCCATAGTCACCTCATATTTACTTTCTAACTGCAAACCATTATTACTAAAACATTTGACCGAAGAAAGGTAGATAGTTGCACCTTAGAAATAGGAGTATCGTCTATATTTGGCTGCAATGTTGCATACCAATTGAAGTAGTGTTTGCAAGTATCATACCACCTTATGGACTGTAAGTGCCCAAATCGGAAAGAGATATAGCCTCTCCACCAATTATGTCAGCAAGTTCTCTAGCACGATCTGTGCAGTATCAATAAGAGAAAACTTTAGTTGGTGTATTAACTATGCATAGAGGGTGTTTGGATCTCAATTTTGCAACTGATCATTTGGTTACTCTGACTTGAAGTCGCTATAATCAATTTTTGATGTTTTGATAAACCAATCAAATCCAAACACCCTCTAAATATTACGAGAACCATACAGTTGACTTTCACCCATACTGAATCTAACCGTAAGAATGCAATAAAACTAGTATAATGTTTTATTTGCAATCAGGTATGAGCACTAGGAATGGTACTGTGAACGATAGTTGAATCTAACCGTAAGTCCGATTGACTATCACAATTCTTGCTTCCTTCCCTTTTGCTCCATAAGCAAGTGCTTTTCCAGCACCAATAACCACAAATAGTCTACCAGCCAAGGGTGATCCTGTTGCACCATTTTGAACGCATGAACCTGTAAACAGTTGCAACCATTTGTGTTGTAAGTAAATCTCAAACAGGTCAAATGGGTCGAACGGGTTGAAGTCACACATGAAATATGATATGAAACTTCTAATAGAAATTAGAATGTACAGAAAGCAACCTCGTAGACTATCATCGATAACAGAAATAGCGCCAACATAGTCTGTATTGCAACCATATAACGTCCTATCATTTGGTCTCCTGATAGCGCAATCGACTGCTCCTATTGATTGTGGCATACAACCAGTAACAGAATACTTAAAAGCCATACTTTCATCATTAAATATGCTTTGATAGTTAAGCTTACTATAACAATACCTTTGCAACTGGATCAACCTCATCACAACATTGAAGTAAAGATTCTTTGTGACGAATGGTACAACTGCAAACAATAATGATACATTTTTCTAATCTGAATAAGTAGAAAACGGGTTTTTTTTCTCATAAAATACCAACGTACTTTCACATTTTTTCCCTTTTAGCCATTCTACTCTTTTTTTTTTTCTAACATTTGACTCATTATAAGATCGCTGTGTAGACTGTTTGGGCATTCGGTAACACAAAAACTGACTGTAAAAAATGATCAACATTATAAAAAAATGATAAGATGTATATACGTGTGATTTCGATTGATATATAATGTTAAATTTTCCGGTTACCAAATGACCCAAACCGTACACTAAGACTTCCTTTAAAGACTCGTTTATATACAAAAATATAAAAAGTATGTCGGTTTGATGGAAAACCCCTAGAAACTTAAGCACTAGTTCTAATAAAAATAGATTAAAACTCAACCTGCACACAGCGAAATCTATAGATGAGTGAGTATCAAGAAAATTCTTTACACTATCCACCAACAAATGTTCATAAATTCCATTAAAACCAACTGATCGGAAAGCTTTATTGTATAACAAAGGGGATTTGCTATGTCCAACTGGCTTCCCAATAATACCGAATACTTTTGTGTCAGGCCCTAATTGTCTGAAATTAAACAAGTCCAAAAGATCCCTAATTGTGGGCTGCCCGGATGCCGATACCTTTCCAAGCTCAAGAATGCCAAATGTCAAATATCCACTGAATTTGGGGCAGAGTAAACCCTTCTCACCCATCACCATTGCTATTATTGGAACCTAAATGATTGATTAATGCACTTCAATAACCAAATAAACGAATATAACAGGGAATAATTTAGAGACATTTAACTAAGTTACAGATTTTATATATGCAAAAAGAAAATATACCTCTGGAATCTATGATGCATAGCATGACTCACGCCGCTTACTTGAGAATTAGAAGTAATGTGAAAAACTCGTGCTACACCAATCATATTATAACACCCCGTAAAATTTTCCTACGATTAACACGTTACCATAACATAGATTAACCATTTTTACCCGTAACAATTTTTTTTTATATATATACTTTGTCAATTACAACGTTATTCACTCTTACCTTGACACGACATTTACACCTAAACCTTAATAACCTAGATACCATACATAACTTAAAACATTGATACTTAATAAGTATACGTTTCAATAATTAACAAATACAATTTAAATAAATCCCGAGCCTACTAAAATTCCCATGTGTACTCGCTAATAATATTGGACCTCTAAGAACCATGAACGACAATTATTATCGACTTTCAAATATAATTACTATACTAGAATATTGATCAAGTTAAGGCACCTTACAAGTTTCATCTCAACTTGACACAAATAGCATTTTATTTCAATACCACTTCGTATAAATTCTAATAAACCACTAACTTTCTGTAACGAATTTAAATCCTCATTTTAAGGCCCTTCTGGTCCGAACCAGGAAAAGTGTAAAACACGAAAGTTGTCCGAAATAATGTTTTACGTCTAGACACGCGAGATTTTTAAACAAAAAATGTAATTCGTGGCTGCTATCCATGGAATACGAATCTGGCCAAAGTAAACCTTAAAAACCATTTTGCCAAATTTCCAAAAACGTGTCACCAAGCTTCTAAGCAACCACCCAAGCTCTCCAATCATTGAAAACCCATAATTAAACATGTAAGAATGTCAGGGAATTTCAGAAATGTCTTACACATTCCTTTATCATGTTACAAGTCGATTGGGTACAATTTGAGGTGCCATACAAAGTTTACACGACTACACACAATCTCTTGTGATCACAAAGCTCCAAATATGTTAAATAGTCGTCTCCTACTGCCCTCAGTTAGACATACACACTCAAACAAGTAATATAGATATTTTCGAGTTGAGATACACAAGAAATGGGACGAACCTTTTGCCCATCGTACGAAGTGTCGAAGTGATCCAAGGAACCATCGTTACTAGTCTTGAACCTTTGCTGTGTCATGAACCACTCTACATTCCTCCTTGTACCATTCTCGATCCATACGTACCAATTGTACTCCACCCCTAGAGGTGAGGTGAGAAAAATTGAACCATTTTACTATTTTCATTTCGTTATATTTAATTTTTGCACGTTCACTTTCTCTTAATTATTTCGTGATTTATAAACATAACACCTATATATTATTTGACATTCGAGGTACTTACTATACTAACAAACGAATACCACGAAGTTTTGAAACTAATTATAACATTTACATATTAAACTCGACACGTTTATAAGTCACCTTGGCAACGTTCTTATTTTGAAAAGACTAAGAAATAGTCTAAGTCCCTAAAATGTCTCAGAAATGATTTTGGTCTTGGCCTCGTTATATAAAAATTTTGAAACGTAACATATGAATATTTTCATACATACGAGATGTCTATTATACTACCATATAGAAGCAACAAAGATTCGACCATAATCTAATCGTATACATCATTATTTGACCACGTTTAGAAGCTGCCTTGACCCATTCGAAATATTATCAACACTTGAGAATATTTTCATAAAACTTAATGTTTTCAGAAATGACTTTTGAACGTTTACTTTGGTCGTGTATTTTCAAATCTAGACACATAACCTATAAATTTTAAAGCGTGACCTCATTACTTACCTTGCTAGCAACCAGTAAAAATATTTATTTCTATCTAATAAGCTCATTCAAGCTCTTTTCAAAAGCCATTTCGTTTGAACAAAAATCTGTTTTCTATAAACTTAATAATTATCGATTGGGCTTTTTTGCCCGTTAAGCTTATTTTGAGCTTATTTGATAAGCTGGTCTCAACAGCTCAACTACAACATTTTTGTGACATAAAAATAAGCCCAAGTCCAGGCCCAAAACTTTCGTAAGCCCAACCGATCTAAAAATGTTAACGGGCCTTAGAAATGTCTCGTTAAGGCCCATTTGGTGAAACAAGTGATTTTTAAACTAATAATCAGTTTTGATAAGTTAAATAAGTTGTCCTGAGCTTATTTAAGAAGTAAAAAGGTTAAGTTTTGAATTTGGTAACTTTTGGACTAACTTTGCAAATTTTATAAATAAGGGACTAAAAGTGTAAATTTTGGAAACTTAGGGTCCAAACTATCAAAACTGATTTTATGAGTTAGAAACTGAAATTATTAAAACTTGGAGGTATTAAATGCTAATAAGAATACTATTGGACTTAAAATGTAATAATAATTAACTTTGGACTAACGGTGTAAAATTTATGTCGTTAAGTTTAAAAAGGTAACTTTGTAAAACTTGAAGGGATTTTCTACAATATTATTTTATAAATAATATTAATATTTTATATGAATACACATATTTAGTATAATACTTTTATGAATTTAACTTATATAAATACGATATAAATAATCGCGTAACTATAATTAATATTTAACGATATAACGATACATTATTTTCTTCTAAAATTACATCATAACACATCGTCTACATACTTCGACTTATTCTTGATAATTTTCCATCGATCATCGATCATTACACTCACAAGTTATATGTATATATAACTTTGTTCTTGAACTTCAAGCATTTAAACGAACACGAGTTTTAATCACAACTGAATAACTAATATTCGCGATAAAACGAGATTTAGACTATCAACTAAAACATACCATATCTTTTAGGTTGTGTGTGAAGCCATTGCCTTGCATCGTTGAGATTATGTTACTACCACTACTACTGTACTACTAAGGTGAGTCACAGCCCCTACTCTTACTTGTTTTACAATGATTTATAAACGTTTTTGGGGGAGATACATGCTTAATTACTGTTTTATACTTTTATAAGTACTCGTTAACTATATACATGTTACTGTGATTTCATAGCCCACTCTTTAACTATTTTCCCGTGGGGAGATACATGCTTAAAACTCGATCACAAGTCTTTTATACCGGGTATTGAAATACCGTCAGGCCAATGTTATTTACTTAAGTTACTATTGCCAAAAGTCCCTTGATCACGAACCTTAATCACTTGAAGAGTGAACGTAAATAAATGTGGATAGTACTATTAGTGATTGACAATCCTCGTTTGGTTGTTAGAGAAAACACCAGGCGCACTTTATTGTTCTTATAAATAGGTTATTGGCAAATACCTATCTTGAGGGCATACTACTTACCGTCATAACTTGAGATTATGATTGGCTGTTAATCGTTGAGTATCATGAGCTTAAGGCAATAACAGGAACATTGATTTAAACTTATTGATTGTATGTGATTACAATACATTCTTAACTTGTGATTCGAATCTCGCGTTAAATGGATTTATAAACCAATTACTATTTCTGATGTTGATCCGGTGAAGGGCAAACCAACGAACTATTCTTGAATTGATAAAGAAATCACTCATTTTCTAATTAACAATTTAAAAACTCTATGAACTCACCAACCTTTGTGTTGACACTTTTTAGCATGTGTTTATCTCAGGTAACTATACAAGAAGGAACTTGAAGGCACGGAGTGGGCTTGTAACCCGGCATGGGCTTAAATAAACATTTTGACATATTTCAAATAAACTTGTTGTTTAAATTATGAAACATCTTGATGTCTCGAATATTTGGTATTTTGAATGAATTAAACTTTAAAGCGTCACTTTTGTGTCGTTTTCTATGATTGTGACAAAGATCCTCGAAGTAACACCCAAAAAGTCTTCCGCTGACATTTTAAGTCTTCCGCTGACGTGATGATTTTGGGGGTGTTACAGATTGGTATTCAGAGCCACGGTTATAGAGAACCAGATGTTTTTGAACATTGGACTATAACCACACTTTAACTGGACCATTTTTACAAAATATCACTTCATGCCCTCCGTGCCTACATTCCAACATCTGGTAGAAAAGTTACTTCTCATTATTTCTTACTTATATGACTTGATATATGCTTACATGTTATGATTATGACTTACAATTATTAATCGGGATTATTACAAATACCGTGTCTTCATATTTCCATCCGCTAGACTATTATGTGACCTTTAAATAAGTTTATGGTACAACTACACTCTAGTATATTAATATATATATTTATATGCTCCCCCAACTATTTTGAGTACTATGCAAATCCTCTTTAATTGTCTCGCTTTCATCTTTATAGATGCATACGACATATCCGCACATAATTTTTTTTTTTTTTTTTTTGTCAGATGGTTAAGTCAGAATCTTAAAATGATTTACAACGTCTTAATTTGAATAGATTGGGACGCCCTTTTGTTCAAATCAAGAAATTATAAATCATTGAACCATAAGTTTATATTTCCTTAATTACATAGTTTGGGACGCTTCTCTATGTAAATAACGAAATATAGATAAATAGGTTCAATTACTTCTGAGTTAACAGACATGTGAAACCAAGAAAAACATAAATCTCATTAGAAACCGCGAATATTAATACACAACGATATAACTAGCATCGGTAATGCTATCATCACACAGATCACTAAGTAAACCTTGACGTCACTAAACGATTGATCCACCAAGCTGATGAAGAATGCCACCACTCCTACGAGTGCAAGAACCACAACTGGATGTAATACATCGAATACCCTGTATGACAAAAACCACACAATGAAACGTTAATGCCTAATGTATGAAGCTACAAATTCAAAAACAACACTCTTAATATTTCTTACCCCCATATTTCATCCACACTAACGACTAAAACCACGATTAGCATAAGAAATGCTATGATCCAATCCAAGGACTCCAGATCTTCTTTTGGGAAGAGAGTTACAACAAAATACGCAACTATGAGAACAATATAAGTATAAGACATATTAAAAAAAAAATTGTTATTTGAAGACAAAATGAACGATAAAGAGAAAAATCAGGAAATATATAGGCATGTTGCCATGAATCACTATTCTTGCCATGTGCATTCACTTTTCCCCAAGTTAATATCTATCCATAAGAACTAAATAATTCGAGAATTATCTCCACACTATTCTCTTTGTAAAAATCTGTATCAACAAAACTCTTTTGTTTAACGGGTAGGTTACCCGCACAGATTTTTGTAATTTTAAAACATGAAGATTATCTAAACATAACAGAATAAATAAATTATCATCACCTCATTTTGTACGAACTCCAAACTATCCAACGATACAAAAACTTGTACTTATCTAAATAATCGACTTCCCACGAAACCAAACAAACTTTTGTTAACACATTCGGTCAAAATTTGTTAAAACCCACCAAATCTAACTACAATCAAACCAATGTTTTAACACATAATGCAAATTTAACGATCTATAAGCAATAAAAACTAAAAATCAACATAAACAACGGCATTAGGAAACAAAGAAGATTTTATTCATACACTAGAGATTACATAGAAACACAACGAACCTTATTACAACAATCCTACCATTACACTACAATATTATGCCTCATTTCCAGAACTTGTCAATAATGATAGATACAACCACGAGCGGTACAATAAACAATAAGATTCCAACCATCATGGCACGATCTTCTCTCGGAATGAATGCCAGGAGAATGGTAGCAACAATAAGGTATAAAATCGAGAGGAAAGTGATGATGTGCGGCATGTCGGCAATCACTAAGAAAAAGGTTACTTTTAGGAATAAATAAAACGCGCTAGTGGAAGATATAAAGAGAAAAAGAATTGGGTACTGTACACCACTGAAGTAAAACACTATTTACACCTAGAAATTACATTTAGCATTACCAATAAAGATTTAAAGTTTGAACCAAAGTATTTCCAAAGTTTTCATAAAAATCATATTAAGAGTTAAGAAGAAGCTAATGTAGTAGTAAATACGTTAAGCTGAAAAGGGCAATTAAAAAGAAAAGGCTAATATAGTAGTAGATATGTTAAGCTAGAAAGGACAATTCAAAACCGCTCAAAAGATAAATCATTTGGAATAACTATTTATTCACCTCTAACCTCTCACCTTTACAACTACCTTATCTTAGAATCCCGGGACGGGATTCCGTTTAACGGGTAGGTAATATAACACCCCGTAAAATTTTCCTACGATTAACACGTTACCATAACATAGATTAACCATTTTTACCCGTAACAATTTTTTTTTATATATATACTTTGTCAATTACAACGTTATTCACTCTTACCTTGACACGACATTTACACCTAAACCTTAATAACCTAGATACCATACATAACTTAAAACATTGATACTTAATAAGTATACGTTTCAATAATTAACAAATACAATTTAAATAAATCCCGAGCCTACTAAAATTCCCATGTGTACTCGCTAATAATATTGGACCTCTAAGAACCATGAACGACAATTATTATCGACTTTCAAATATAATTACTATACTAGAATATTGATCAAGTTAAGGCACCTTACAAGTTTCATCTCAACTTGACACAAATAGCATTTTATTTCAATACCACTTCGTATAAATTCTAATAAACCACTAACTTTCTGTAACGAATTTAAATCCTCATTTTAAGGCCCTTCTGGTCCGAACCAGGAAAAGTGTAAAACACGAAAGTTGTCCGAAATAATGTTTTACGTCTAGACACGCGAGATTTTTAAACAAAAAATGTAATTCGTGGCTGCTATCCATGGAATACGAATCTGGCCAAAGTAAACCTTAAAAACCATTTTGCCAAATTTCCAAAAACGTGTCACCAAGCTTCTAAGCAACCACCCAAGCTCTCCAATCATTGAAAACCCATAATTAAACATGTAAGAATGTCAGGGAATTTCAGAAATGTCTTACACATTCCTTTATCATGTTACAAGTCGATTGGGTACAATTTGAGGTGCCATACAAAGTTTACACGACTACACACAATCTCTTGTGATCACAAAGCTCCAAATATGTTAAATAGTCGTCTCCTACTGCCCTCAGTTAGACATACACACTCAAACAAGTAATATATATATTTTCGAGTTGAGATACACAAGAAATGGGACGAACCTTTTGCCCATCGTACGAAGTGTCGAAGTGATCCAAGGAACCATCGTTACTAGTCTTGAACCTTTGCTGTGTCATGAACCACTCTACATTCCTCCTTGTACCATTCTCGATCCATACGTACCAATTATATTCCACCCCTAGAGGTGAGGTGAGAATAATTGAACCATTTTACTATTTTCATTTCGTTATATTTAATTTTTGCACGTTCACTTTCTCTTAATTATTTCGTGATTTATAAACATAACACCTATATATTATTTGACATTCGAGGTACTTACTATACTAACAAACGAATACCACGAAGTTTTGAAACTAATTATAACATTTACATATTAAACTCGACACGTTTATAAGTCACCTTGGCAACGTTCTTATTTTGAAAAGACTAAGAAATAGTCTAAGTCCCTAAAATGTCTCAGAAATGATTTTGGTCTTGGCCTCGTTATATAAAAATTTAGAAACGTAACATATGAATATTTTCATACATACGAGATGTCTATTATACTACCATATAGAAGCAACAAAGATTCGACCATAATCTAATCGTATACATCATTATTTGACCACGTTTAGAAGCTGCCTTGACCCATTCGAAATATTATCAACACTTGAGAATATTTTCATAAAACTTAATGTTTTCAGAAATGACTTTTGAACGTTTACTTTGGTCGTGTATTTTCAAATCTAGACACATAACCTATAAATTTTAAAGCGTGACCTCATTACTTACCTTGCTAGCAACCAGTAAAAATATTTATTTCTATCTAATAAGCTCATTCAAGCTCTTTTCAAAAGCCATTTCGTTTGAACAAAAATCTGTTTTCTATAAACTTAATAATTATCGATTGGGCTTTTTTGCCCGTTAAGCTTATTTTGAGCTTATTTGATAAGCTGGTCTCAACAGCTCAACTACAACATTTTTGTGACATAAAAATAAGCCCAAGTCCAGGCCCAAAACTTTCGTAAGCCCAACCGATCTAAAAATGTTAACGGGCCTTAGAAATGTCTCGTTAAGGCCCATTTGGTGAAACAAGTGATTTTTAAACTAATAATCAGTTTTGATAAGTTAAATAAGTTGTCCTGAGCTTATTTAAGAAGTAAAAAGGTTAAGTTTTGAATTTGGTAACTTTTGGACTAACTTTGCAAATTTTATAAATAAGGGACTAAAAGTGTAAATTTTGGAAACTTAGGGTCCAAACTATCAAAACTGATTTTATGAGTTAGAAACTGAAATTATTAAAACTTGGAGGTATTAAATGCTAATAAGAATACTATTGGACTTAAAATGTAATAATAATTAACTTTGGACTAACGGTGTAAAATTTATGTCGTTAAGTTTAAAAAGGTAACTTTGTAAAACTTGAAGGGATTTTCTACAATATTATTTTATAAATAATATTAATATTTTATATGAATACACATATTTAGTATAATACTTTTATGAATTTAACTTATATAAATACGATATAAATAATCGCGTAACTATAATTAATATTTAACGATATAACGATACATTATTTTCTTCTAAAATTACATCATAACACATCGTCTACATACTTCGACTTATTCTTGATAATTTTCCATCGATCATCGATCATTACACTCACAAGTTATATGTATATATAACTTTGTTCTTGAACTTCAAGCATTTAAACGAACACGAGTTTTAATCACAACTGAATAACTAATATTCGCGATAAAACGAGATTTAGACTATCAACTAAAACATACCATATCTTTTAGGTTGTGTGTGAAGCCATTGCCTTGCATCGTTGAGATTATGTTACTACCACTACTACTGTACTACTAAGGTGAGTCACAGCCCCTACTCTTACTTGTTTTACAATGATTTATAAACGTTTTTGGGGGAGATACATGCTTAATTACTGTTTTATACTTTTATAAGTACTCGTTAACTATATACATGTTACTGTGATTTCATAGCCCACTCTTTAACTATTTTCCCGTGGGGAGATACATGCTTAAAACTCGATCACAAGTCTTTTATACCGGGTATTGAAATACCGTCAGGCCAATGTTATTTGCTTAAGTTACTATTGCCAAAAGTCCCTCGATCATGAACCTTAATCACTTGAAGAGTGAACGTAAATAAATGTGGATAGTACTATTAGTGATTGACAATCCTCGTTTGGTTGTTAGAGAAAACACCAGGCGCACTTTATTGTTCTTATAAATAGGTTATTGGCAAATACCTATCTTGAGGGCATACTACTTACCGTCATAACTTGAGATTATGATTGGCTGTTAATCGTTGAGTATCATGAGCTTAAGGCAATAACAGGAACATTGATTTAAACTTATTGATTGTATGTGATTACAATACATTCTTAACTTGTGATTCGAATCTCGCGTTAAATGGATTTATAAACCAATTACTATTTCTGATGTTGATCCGGTGAAGGGCAAACCAACGAACTATTCTTGAATTGATAAAGAAATCACTCATTTTCTAATTAACAATTTAAAAACTCTATGAACTCACCAACCTTTGTGTTGACACTTTTTAGCATGTGTTTATCTCAGGTAACTATACAAGAAGGAACTTGAAGGCACGGAGTGGGCTTGTAACCCGGCATGGGCTTAAATAAACATTTTGACATATTTCAAATAAACTTGTTGTTTAAATTATGAAACATCTTGATGTCTCGAATATTTGGTATTTTGAATGAATTAAACTTTAAAGCGTCACTTTTGTGTCGTTTTCTATGATTGTGACAAAGATCCTCGAAGTAACACCCAAAAAGTCTTCCGCTGACATTTTAAGTCTTCCGCTGACGTGATGATTTTGGGGGTGTTACACATATCTACAGCGTTTGTTGCAAACTTGACAATGTCAGCTCCTGTTGACTGTATTTTGGCCACAAGGTTCCCAAACCCTTCTATTGAAGGAGTATTTTGATAATTGTGGGGAGAAACTGAGTTTGCACTTTGTAGGCTTATCTCCATGGATTAAGTTGTTGAAATCATCAACGGCCTGCAATTGAGTTACTAAAATGAGAAATCTGATAAAAATATTCTGTCTGATAGTATAACAGGAATTTACTATGTAAGAACACTAATAATAGTACTTTACTAGCCTATGAGCACGAATAGACACATTTAATGTCAAGAAGAAAGGAACCTTAAGCTCAACATTGATGTGATCAGCTCCTA
Organism: Artemisia argyi; assembly: GCA_030686995.1. Lineage (NCBI taxonomy): Eukaryota > Viridiplantae > Streptophyta > Magnoliopsida > Asterales > Asteraceae > Artemisia > Artemisia argyi. The sequence continues at coordinate 218,165,911 of CM060685.1, read as the reverse complement.
ATTCCATTGCTAATCGAAGAGCAGCCAATCTACGCTGTTCATCTCCAACATACTGACCACCTTCCCATGTTGGTCTAGAATATAACATAGAATCAGAAACCTTTTACAGGAATATAAATTGTTATAACATCATGTAATTCAGCGTAAATTTATCAACACTTCGATACCCCTAGTTGCTTCAAGGAAAATTTACATGTCCCTATTTGTAAGAAGGGAGTCATAGTACTAATAACTCGGAAGGACTAGTTTGCTGTCAGCTTGACATACAAAATCAATACAAGACTAGCCAAATCACTAAACTAGTTGCCAATTGATGAGTGCTCAAACACTCATCGTTTTTGATATATTTAAACTGCCAAAACGCACAAAAACAATCAAAAAGATATCAAAATACTTAAATTATCCCAGGGATTGTGTTTTATGTGTTTTAAAAGCAAAATGTGCAAAAACAAAGAAAAAACGTACAAAGTTTGCAGTATTGGCAGTTTCAGTCCCCCAAGTTTCAAAACTTGTCAATTTTAGTCCCTATGCATTTATTTCGAAAGAAAAAGTCAACCCAAGGTTTTAAAAGTCAATTTCACAAAATATTACACTTGGGTTGCAAGTTTTCCAAAATTACATATTTAGTCCTTAAAAATCCAAAAATGGCAAAAGTGGTCCCTGGGAATTTTTGAAATTTGGAAAAAGTGGAAAAATGCAAATTTGGTCCTTGTATTATTGGCATTTGGAAACATTGGTCTTCATGGTTACTTTGGGAATATGACCACTTCAGCCCCTCAACTTTGAAGGATTTGCAAAATTGGTCCTTGTGCCTAATCTAAACCAACCGGACCCTTGTTTTATTATAACAATCCAAAACCAAACCCATCCAAACCAAGCCCCAAGCCCAAAGAACACCCAGCCCACCACATGATCCGGCCCACTCCTTTTTATTAATAAACCCACCCCGGTCAAACCTCCCAGTTGACCATCTCCTTCCCCCCAACACATCCCCTCAAAACCAGGGAGACCTTTCCCCCTCCTCTCACCTTTTCACCAGTTTCCCCCCCTACAATTAATGCTCCTCACCTAATAAACCCACCACAATTAATTCCCTCAACAACACCCACCAGTACCACTAAGAATTGCCCCGTATAAGTTTTGGCACCAAATCTTTAATCGAGGGTGTGGATTGATCAAAAGTTAATTCAACGGCTGGGATTTGGTCTATGGTCAAAGAGAAAGCATTTGGAACACTCAGAATTCAAAAAGAGCTCATGTGGGATGACTTAGGTTTTTTTTTTTATCTCGATATATATATGTATGCTCATATGAGCCCTAGAAAGTATGTAGGTTTGTAACTTAGTTCATTTCAGTACTTATTTCACCATTGTAATTTATTTAAGTTAATGAAAAAGTTGTTTTAAGTTTAATTCCAATTTGCAATTTCAAAGTTTATTTATGAACTTAAATTTCTTGTTTAAGGCTCATCAGTGGTATTTACTTGTTTGCACACTCATAAAAATCCAAATTTGTCTGTTTTACTAAGTTTTTCAAGTTGTGGAATTGTTTTAACTTAAGTTTGAGAAAAATAGCAAAAATATAAGAAAAACAAAATAAAATAAAAAATTTATGGATAAAGGTTGAAGAAAGCTGGAGCAAGGTGCATACTGGATGGCCTTGGGATTAGAGACTTGTGGAAGTCATTAGGATTGAGATTGGGTCCTTGTTCATTGCCTGCTAGCATTGGAAAGCTTTGTAAGCCCTCCAAATTTCAATTTTTATCATCTTAGGTTAAAAGTATTTCTAGTAGTTTTTCTGCATCAAATTAGTCTTTTAATTGTTTTTTAGATAAGTAGTAATCATTGGATTGTAGTTTGTAATCATTTGTATCAAGTTTACTTGCTTACTGTATTCTAAAGGGGTGTTTGGATTTAACTGTGTGAATCATTGTGGTTGTTCTCAGAGTTTGTGGCTTGTTTACTCAGCTCACTTATTGCACAAATAGACCTAATCAAGCATCTTTTTAGTAGTCATAAGCTTAAAAGTCAAAATCACAAGGTAATACTCACCACAGTCAACTGTGGTGAGTTTTGAAGTCCATAACTCATCACATCCTTGCATAAGTTAGAAATTTACTTAAATTAGTCTTAATATACCATAACCAAACAAGTTTGATCATAAAATCAGTTGTCTAAGTTCATAAAAGTCAAATCTCACAATTTCTCAAAAAGTCAAAAATTCCATATTCAGATTTTTGCCAAAATGGCATGAATTAAATTGAATTTTGTGTTGTGTTTGGAGGTCTGAAAATTGTTTTGTGTTAACTATACCAGTAGTATTCTTGGTTTCCAAGTTGATTGCATTTTTGTGAATTTTTCTTAGGGACCAAAATACCCTTCAAAGTTACCTGCAGGGCAAGGGTTTGCCCTGTCTCAGCAGACTTGTTTCACACCCCCACCTTTGGTGGTGTTTTGTGACTGACCCAGTGGGTCCCACAACTCCTACTTTGCACCATTCAACCCCCTCCTACCCAGGATCAAGGGTTGACCTTTAGTTTGACCTTCAGATCAGTGGACCCCACTTTGTTTGACCCCAAAAACTTGTCCCAAATCTGACTCAGAAACAAGTTGAGCAAACTGCTTATTGGTGCTTTTTGGCTTATCAAAGCCAATTATTTGGCTTATTCTTGCTTATTCTAGTTTATTAAACTCAGAGAAACCATAAGTTGTCATTGTGGACCCCAAATCTTCCATTTGAGCTAAAAAACCTCCACAGTCAACAAAAGTCAACTGTGGGATTAATAAGCACTCCAAGTGCTTATTTCTTGGGTTAAAATAAAAGTGTTTTTACTAAAAGTTGTTGTTTTTAGTTTATAATCAGTTTAGAAAAAGAAAAAAACCAAAAAACCAACTTTAATATTAGTGATAGCTTCTATTTAATAGGATTTATCAATTTTATTTTTCTTTTTAGCTTATTTAAAAGCAATATATCATTTTTATATTTTTAGAAATTCTATTTTAGGTTAAAATAATTTTATAAATTTTTCCAGATTTTTATTTTGTCTTTTAGTGGTTTTTCTAATTAATTTTAGTTTAATTTAGTTTTAATTAATATTAATCAATTAAATAGCATAATTAGGTTTTATAAAGTATAACCTAGTTTTTATAATTTTTCTAGCTTTTATTTTAGTTAAAACATTTTTATAAATTTTTCTAGAATTTTTACTGTTCATTTTCTATTTTTTATAATATAATTAGTTTAATTAGAAATTAATAAGTAATTAGATTAATAATTAGTTAATTAGCTTAAAAATACATAAAATTAACTTTTTATAATTTTTTTGGATTACCATGATGGTTAATTAGATTTGTAAAATTTTTCTTAATTTTCTAAGTCTTTTTAGTATTTTTAATAATTCTAATTAGTTTAATTAGTATTAAATAGGTAATTAGTAATTAATTAATAATAAATAATTAAATAGTGTAAAAATAGTTTTTAATTTTCTTAAAATTTTCTTTAATTAATAGGATTGTAAAAATATTAATTTTACACTTTTAACCCTTCCCGTCCATCAGTTGTACTTTTTGTTTTGTTCGTCTGTATACGTTTTTTTAATTAAAACGTACGTTTTTAGGTTTTAGCTCAAATCTTCGTAATTCAAATTCCCGTAATCAATCACATAGCTTTCCTAAGCTATAATTGTTAATAATTTCCAAATAATTTTGATCATAACCCTTTTCTGTGAATAATTACCCGATCACTAATACGCTAAAGTTACAATTCACATTTCAACGAGACTTAACGACCTGGTGATACCTTATATTACCCGGAGCATTGACCTAGGCTATTTGACTTTGTTGACCATTATTTGGTCAATATAAGTTAGGTGGTTTAGCATCAATCAATTTTTGGCGCCGCTGCCGGGGAGGTGTGCGCGTTTCTATAGCGTTATTTGAGATTAGTGTTATCTCACCTCACTCACTGTACAAATACCATCACTTGTGAATATTTTCAAAATCAAAACACATAAAAAAGTCATTAACACTTTTCCTAAAGTGTTAAAACACCAAAAAAAAGTAAAAAACAACAAAACGTATCGTAACATTTTCTGATTCGGTTTCTTTCAAGGTGATTCTTGAAGAGAAACGATTCTGGATTACGGGACGATAGCAAAAATATTGTCCAAAAAGTTTTTATCCCTAGTGCATGCGCACTCGTTCTTCAAGGTCCACTAGCCCATTACGTGAGCTGGTTCGGAAACCTCGAAGACCTCGTCGACGTTCAGCACCAACAGTCGGATCTGAGATCCGTACTGTTGTCACTCCCACTGTCACCATGGCGGAAGACCGCCCCATGTGTGAACTTCTCCAAGCACCCATCGAGGGTTACGGAGATGCCATTGTTGTCCCAGCCATCGTGGCTGATAATTTTGAGCTCAAAACCGGGTTACTCAATCTTGTAACCTCGAGTCAATTTTACGGTTTTGAGAGGGACGATCCTCATGCTCACATTCGATGGTTCAATAAAATCACATCAACCATCAAGTACAAAAATGTCCCGTGTGAAGCAATAAAACTTCTTCTCTTCCCATTCTCCCTGGAGGGACAAGCCCGGATTTGGCTTGAAAAACAACCTCCACGATCTATTGAGACTTGGGAGGATCTTGTCAAAAAGTTTGTGAATGAATTCTTCCCACCTTCCAAGACCACGAGTCTTAAAAACGAAATCACCAAGTTCACTCAAAAATACGATGAATCTTTTGGTGAAGCGTGAGATCGTTTCAAAGAATTACTTCGCAAGTGTCCACATCATGGTTTCTCTGAGTTGATGCAACTCGATACTTTTTACAATGGCGTGAGCCAAGCTGATCAGGATTCTCTCAATACCTCCGCAGGAGGTAATTTTTTGAGTAGAACCACAAAAGAAGCTTTGCAAATCATAGAAAACAAGTCTAAGGTCCGCTCTACACGAAGCAAACCGATTGTTTCTCAAATCAATGCGGGTCCTTCTACTTCATCTTCTGTGGGTCAATCTAGCACGGATGCTAAGCTTGACAAGCTCATTGAAGCGATCCAAGCTTTGGTTCTCGCCCAAACAAAGAAAGTCTCATTTCCACAACATTCTCCCCCTGCTGAGGTTAAAAAAGTGGAAGTCTGTGTGACTTGTGGTGGGCCGCATGCTTACTACAATTGCACAGCTACTGATGGTACTCCATATGAAGCTAATGTTGTTGTCGGGTCCCAAAATCAAGGAGGCAATCAATACCGCCCTCCTATGGACCCGAACTATCGTCCTCACCATTATCCTGGACCTCCCGGTTTTAATCAAAACCAAAATGTCCAAAACCGTGGCCAAAATCAAAATAGAGTGAACCAAGGTTATCAAAACCAGAGTAACTTCAATCAGGGTCACGGTTTCCAAAATCAAAACCAAGGTTTTCAAAATCAAGGTTTCCAACATCAAGGAAACTTTAACCGGAACCAAGGTCAGGGTAATTTCAGCCCCGGGAACTTTCATGGAAACAATCACCAGAATCAAGGGAATTTCCATCATCAAAACCAAGGAAATTTCAATCAAGGCCCCAACCCGAACAATCGAGCTCCAACTATTCCTAATCCGAATCAAGCCATTGTTCCAACCGGGCTTTCATCTGATGAATTGTTAAAGCAATTCATGAAGTCCCAAGAAGAGTTGAACAAGTTGCTGGTCAGCCAAATTTCTGACATCAAGAAGTCTTTAAATGATCGACCCTCGGGCTCAGGTACTACTTTACCGAGCAACACGATCGCTAACCCGAGGGGCGATGCTAAGGCGATCACAACACGAAGTGGTGCTTCATATGATGAACCCGCGATTCCTACCTCTTCTTCCTCTCATCCAAAGGTAGTGAATCGTGAGCCTGAGGTGACAAAGGACAAGGTGCAGATTCCTAGCCCACAAAGTACAGCACATGTCCAACCTCAGGTTAATCCTGAAACCAGATGTAAGCCTGGAGTTGTCTTTGAACCACCAGAAACTCCAGTGGACAACTATAACAACCCGAAAATTCAATTTAACTTTATTCGAATAATCCAAAAACCCGAAAAAAAAAAAAAAAAAAAAAAAAAAAAAAAAAAAAAAAAAAAAAACTATACGTTATGTTTGAAGTTTTAAAATTATAAAATACGTGAAATAAAAACTCGCGACTACAAAATCTATACGTTATCAAATAAATTGATTGGGCCGAATTAACAAACCGAAAACAACACCTTACTAAATTTCGTGGGCCTTCCTTAGTCCAAACCCCAACCCACCCTATGTCCTTTTCGTTTTGAGCCCATAACCGGCCCTCTTGGCCAAGCCCATGCGTCCCCTTTTTATTTGTTTAGAACTGGTATTCAACACAAGAAAACAAAACGCGACCCTCACAGAAAACCCTAACCCTAATAAAAAAAAATAGTAGCGGCATCCATTTTTCTGCTTGTTCCTCCATTTTCTGTCGAGACAAGGGAAGGATAAAAGGTGGTGATTGATCGTGTATAGCTGGTTCGTGTGGGGAGTTGTGTTTGCTCGGTTTCATTGCTTTGGGATCTCTCGTCCTTGTTGTTTCTGTTCGGTCGACTATATCACACAAGGGTAACAAAATGTCCTTCTTTTCTCGTTTAATGTTCTTCCTAAGTGTGTCTTTCATGATTGGGTAATCTGTAAATCGAGTTAATAAGAAGAGCATGTAAACGCGATGTTAACCTCACAAGAAATCAAAGATAAGAACTTGTATAATTTGTTAATCGACCCTTGATTTAATTGTGCTCGACCCTCACATTTGTGATCCAACCCTAATTCGTGTTGTTAAAACCCTAATAAGTACAGCAATAAGACATTTAATAAGGCCACTAAAACCTGGAGAAACCTAGGAACTAATGATAGGTCAAATGGTTTAAAAAGAACTAGGGTTGTGTCGTTTCTGTCTCAACTGCATGCTGTCCAGAAAATGAGTCGTGTTGCAAGGGTCATAAGTTAATGATAAAAAGGTGTTTTTGGACGATTTTTGAGTCTAAACATATGTACTACTTGTCTACTTTCTGGAAATATAAGTTTCATGGTGATTGGAGGTCGGGAGGTAAGCTTTTTGAATTTTATGAGATCATGTGTCGAACCTGAGTTTTGGAAACGTAAAATCAGTTGGAGTATGGGATTTTTCATTTTTAAACCATAAAGAGTTATGGGCTCTCTTTTTACAGGAGTGATATTTGGTACATTGGTGACCTTCTGGATTTTTTTCAAATTTTTCTAAAGTGTTTAAATGGGTAAACGAAGAGCCAACTTTCTGGGTGTTTCTGCAGTTCATTTTCTGGGTAGGTCTGGGTAAACGATTTTCTTTGGGTATTTATACTTAGAAATAAATTCTGGGAAAATTCGTGTGTGTTCTAAATACATTGAAGTACATGTGTGAATTTTGGTAAATTTTTCTTTTGAGTTCTGATGTGGTTTAAAAATTCGAAAAGTGGTGACCTGTTTATGAATGAAAGCTGGAAATACAACTACAAGACTAATTAAGGTTATAACTTGGTCATGGAAGGTGAAATTAATCATAAGCTATGATTTTCCAATTAATTTGACGTTAAGGAAGGTTTTAAACATAATTAAACTTAAGAGGACATTTTGTAATTAATTTAACGTATGGGGCTAAGTTGTATATAATGAAACTTAAAGGGTAATGTGTGAAATAAGTAAACTCGTACTTAAGCCTTATAACTTGTGAGACTTACTTACTATGGAAAGTTACTAAAACTGGAAAGCCGGCTAAAATGAGAAATCTGAATTGAATAAGTTATGAATAATAAGCTGATCGTTAATTCGTGTAGATTCGCTGAAGAAGGAGTTCATCTCGATCCTTATGTTCTAGTGTGGGTTTCCTGGCGGTTTAAGGTACAGATATTCTAACCTTTCAGTAAGGTTTCTCATGACTCGTGATCCGTTCCTTTTACCACTACTATGACTTCTGACCTTTGTATATCCGATATCTCTGGTTCATCTTTTATGATAATTTGATATGAAGACCTTTTGGAAAATATAACTTGATGTTATGGAAAGAAACTGTTTTGAAATGACACTCTATAATTTTGATACGAAACCATTTTTAAATGAAGGAGTAATTGGCTTTTATGAAGAGTGTTTAAAAAGGGATATGTTTGTGATGGAATGGATAAATGATTAATCAAATTTCTAAATCTGTTTTCTCTTAACTCTTTCACATTTATTATGAACTTATGAAACTTAATAACGAATCTTTTGGAAATGAACCTTTGGGAATGAACCTTGGATATTCTGAACCATTGATATGACTTTTGATATTATGACCTTTGATATTCTGAATCTTTGCTATGACTTTGAGATGACTTTGAGATATGACCTTGAGATGCACTTTTTGCTATATGACCTTTTGTATGACTTTGAGACCTGACTCTTAGTTTGATACCCGAGCCATTTATGTTTTTCCTACCTATGGAGGTACCATAGGCATGTCTGTGATCCACCACTGGCATGACTCATGTGTGGGTGAGTGATTTCTCACGCCGTCCCTTTTATGATTATCTGCCGGCTATTATGACTTTGAGTATATGACTTTGAGATTGACTTTGAGTAAGGGGCGTATGGGTTGCAATCCTAGATCTGTTCTGTTTAGTGGATTTAACTATGACTTTGAGTTGACTTTGAGGTGACTGGTGCTGTGTGCAATACACGCCTTTCACAATTTCTGGGAGCTAGCTACTCCACCCTTTTTATACATGAGGACACCCCTCATATTATCTGGTTGCCTGAGAAGTATCCCCTCTGATTGTGAGATTATGATATTGACGGCTTATGATTTTGAGATATATGACTTTGAGTTTTTGGGCTCGTGGTAGATGACTATCCTTTCTCCTTTCTATTCTATTACTCTTTTATCTATTCCTTATTCTATTTCCCCAATGCACTATATTTCAGTTCTGTTTCATTATCATTGCTTTGTATATGTATCTGTTCACTGGGCTTTTTAAGCTCAGCCGCATTTCCTTTTCCTGCGGCAGGTTTTAGTAGGAAGCTGGGTTATGGGAAGAGAGTGTGACTGGACTTAGAAGACTATGCTTTGGACTAGAGACGATTAGATGAAGTTTCATTTTATTAGACATAGTATTTATTTTTTTTTGTAACCTTGTAGTTTCAGATTTTCATTTGTAACCCTGAATTTCTTTGTATGAATGAATCATATGCTTGTGTTTGTTCTGATATGTCACTGTAATGTAATACTTCTACCCTTATCGGGTTGGGGTGTTACAATTATGGTATCAGAGACCCAGGCTGCGATTCGTAATACATTTACCCTTGACCTGTGAAGTTTGGACCCCTAAGTTTCCCTGTAGGCGCTCATAAGACAACCTTTGAAACTTTACATTAGGATTCCCCATAGGAACCCAAGTTATTACCGGCGAGGAATGGGTAGACTAAGACATTCATGTAAGTATCATTTGTTTCTGCATCACTCTGATCATGCCTTTGCTCTTGGATAAGCCTTATAAGGACCCTTGTTTCAGAAGTTAGAAGTTTTGCAACTTAAGCTTAGTAACCAAGTAAGTTTGGAATACCTCGGAAAGCTACCTGGATACCATACACATTTAAGTTTCACTTTCAGATTTTGATCTCCGCCTCCGATTTGTTTGATAAGCTGTTTGACACCTTTTCGACCACATCGTAGGTCATTCAACCACAATGTGTTCGACACATTCTGTAAATTCATTTCTTATGCTGGGTATGAATGTATCATCCGATACTACTTAACTCTGTATGATCCATTACTACTCCTATGAGAATTTGGTAATTATGAACCACGAATATGAGAAGTTTTGTTTCATCTCTTTGAATGATGAACCTTGTTCTGCCTACCGTTTCCTTTGGAAGGGCATGATGTAAATACTATCTCTATATGGATTTGTTAACTAAGCATGATGATGCTGATAACTGAGATTCTGTACCTCTCACAATTGACGATTATACGATATTCGTATTACCAATGATACACATCCTGCCTGCTACTTATGCTAAGAAGCTAAACAAAATTCCCACACATTGAACTGTTCGTTTATCCATCCCAACATTTTTGTTGAACCATGTACTTGACTCTGATATATGAACTATCTGTATGATTTGACGACTGTATTCACTCTATGAATCCTTTGACTTTGAGATGTCTGATTGTACGGTCTTTTGGACTGAATGGCTATTCGTGAAGATACCATAGACTACCATATCTGAAATGTGACCTTAAAAATCTGCTTCACCCTATTCCATTATGATGACTCTCTACATCTGCTAAAATTTCTGTCACTATGGAAACACCTACCCCAAACTCATGTGATTACCAAGTTTTCCTGAAAACCATTATTATCAACCCTTGGAAAGTTCTGCTATTGGGAAATATTTTGTCATACGAAGATTTTCCGGTATTCTCTGATGAACCTTTTGGTACTCCTTCCTGCTTAGGAAGTGGAGTGGGCATTGAACTGATCTCAGTTGAAGAAACCATGGTGCTATAGAAGTTGAGTGTTTGAAGAAGCCGATGGAATATGATTTTTGTTAACTTTGGTGATTCTCTTTAGATGCTCTTGTTTGTTTATGAAGAAGAACGAGAGAAGTATGCGATGACGTATCGACTATCGTGAACTTAAACGTACCACTATCACTAATCATTATCTGTTTCCGCGTATCAATAATTATTTGGTCTTCCTTTGAAACTCCGCATCTGATTGCCTCATTTTAGATTTGAAGGATTGGAGAAGCAACCACAAGAACTTCTAAGAATGGGGTTAACTAACCGAGAGTAACCTTTGTGAAGTATTTCAGTTCTTGAAGAAGAAAGAAGGCGATGTGAAAATTTCCTGAGATGATTTCTGAAGTTGCCTTTGCACTCGTTATAACATTTATGAGCTTGAATGATGCCAATGGTGTTGGCTAGAATAATCATGTTTTTCGCATGTTTTGGACAAATTGTCATAGTATGACGTTGTGTTGTGTTCTAAAACGAAAGAAGAACATAGAGATTAATTGGTGAGACGACCCTTTGTTCTGGAAGAGAAATTTGATTGACGTTCAGAAAACATAATAGACAACACTACCCTGTATAATGTAAAGACAGAGCTTTCACAAGAAGGACCAAGATCGAAGATCGTTATTGGAGTTAGAAACTTGGTGGAAGAGTCGTAGAAGATGGTTGCGACAAGCATTACCATGGAAGAAGCATACAAGAAGAAGTGAGGAACTAGGATAGTGCTCAATCATGCATCACGCAACACGTGAAGATTTCAGTTTGGGCATCAAGACAACCAGACCAAAGAAGACGAACCATTCAACACACAACCTGGAGTCGACAACAACATCATGTACCTTAAAACCTGGAGCCATGACAGAAGACCTGTCGAATACACGCAGTCTTGTTTCTCTATTCATTTTAGTTGTACTAAGACGAATTGAGAGCAGAAGCAGACCTGCGGATGGAGGGATGCACAGTGATCGTGTCAGAGACTGCCGCTATGACGCCACAATACCAAGAAGAGTTGCTGAAGGCTTGAGGAACCAGACTCGAATTTTAAATTCTCTTAATCATGAGGTAAGATGGACAAGAGTAAACAGACTACTCCAACTTGGAAGAAATTTTGAAATTGTATTTGAGTGGACAGATTTTGAAGCGGACATTGTGTGGACGAGATGATTCTGAAGGATTGACACTATTGATGACGTACCTTAATTTTGAAGGACATTCTCGGATTTCCGTTACTCTTCAAGTAATTTCGTTCTCTTAGTTATGTTGTTTGATTCTGGTGACCTCTGTGACTGTAGGTGGACTAGGTGGATTTAGATAAGTTGTATTGTTCACGACTTGAGATAAAGTATGACCATCATGAGGGCATATGTATATGATGCCAGTATTATGACGCCTGGCCAACGTGATAATACTTACATCATATAACGTGCACTTATGGTGATCATAGGATATTTCGAGGAGTGCCTTAGAAGCTTTAGAATTCTGTCATCCGATCAAGATCATCTGAGTTTAGTGAGACTTTAGGTTCATTCTACCTATACGTTTGATCTGCTGTCCTTGATATACGATTCGATACGATTGGACTCTCGACACGTGTTTTGCTGACCTTTGCAACTTCTGATAAGAATCTTAGGTTCCATTATGAAATTTCTGCCGTTGACGATATCTAACGATATGCTTTCTGTCCGTATACGATTCGCATTCGTGAAGTTGTTCATTATGATCTGCTATGAGTAAAATATGTAATTGTGGACTTTGAGGGAATGAGACTTGTTTGTTTATGAGAATACCTTTGGAAGGTTATCTAAAAGCCGAGACTATCTGAGAAGCTGAAGAGTTAAACCTTAAATCACCCCATGTTTGCTACAATTCAATGTATTCTCATCTGATTCGCCTAATCAATTCGATGAAAATCCTATGTATTTTTATACCTCTTCCTGGAGAATTCGATTATCATCCGTTATGTTTTGTACATTATCCTTTTGATTCAAATTCCGTATGATATGCCTTTCCGAGAAATCTGAAACTATTTTGACAATAATTACGAGTCATGAGAAACTATTTGGTCTGAAGATCTTTTTGGAAGAACCTCCCCGGGCGTGAGAATGTTTGTGACGACCTTTTGCGGGTTGCTACGACTTCGTCTAACTTTGCGACTTCAAATTTCGCGGACGAAATTTTCTTTTTAGAGGGGAAGAATTATAACAACCCGAAAATTCAATTTAACTTTATTCGAATAATCCAAAAACCCGAAAAAAAAAAAATAGTAGCGGCATCCAGTTTTCTGCTTGTTCCTCCATTTTCTGTCGAGACAAGGGAAGGACAAAAGGTGGTGATTGATCGTGTATAGCTGGTTCGTGTGGGGAGTTGTGTTTGCTCGGTTTCATTGCTTTGGGATCTCTCGTCCTTGTTGTTTCTGTTCGGTCGACTATATCACACAAGGGTAACAAAATGTCCTTCTTTTCTAGTTTAATGTTCTTCCTAAGTGTGTCTTTCATGATTGGGTAATCTGTAAATCGAGTTAATAAGAAGAGCATGTAAACGCGATGTTAACCTCACAAGAAATCAAAGATAAGAACTTGTATAATTTGTTAATTGACCCTTGATTTAATTGTGCTCGACCCTCACATTTGTGATGCAACCCTAATTCGTGTTGTTAAAACCCTAATAAGTACAGCAATAAGACATTTAATAAGGCCACTAAAACCTGGAGAAACCTAGGAACTAATGATAGGTCAAATGGTTTAAAAAGAACTAGGGTTGTGTCGTTTCTGTCTCAACTGTATGCTGTCCAGAAAATGAGTCGTGTTGCAAGGGTCATAAGTTAATGATAAAAAGGTGTTTTTGGACGATTTTTGAGTCTAAACATATGTACTACTTGTCTACTTTCTGGAAATATAAGTTTCATGGTGATTGGAGGTCGGGAGGTAAGCTTTTTGAATTTTATGAGATCATGTGTCGAACCTGAGTTTTGGAAACGTAAAATCAGTTGGAGTATGGGATTTTTCATTTTTAAACCATAAAGATTTATGGGATCTCTTTTTACATGAGTGATATTTGGTACATTGGTGACCTTCTGGAATTTTTTCAAATTTTTCTAAAGTGTTTAAATGGGTAAACGAAGAGCCAACTTTCTGGGTGTTTCTGCAGTTCATTTTCTGGGTAGGTCTGGGTAAACGATTTTCTTTGGGTATTTATACTTAGAAATAAATTCTGGGAAAATTCGTGTGTGTTCTAAATACATTGAAGTACATGTGTGAATTTTGGTAAATTTTTATTTTGAGTTCTGATGTGATTTAAAAATTCGAAAAGTGGTGACCTGTTTATGAATGAAAGCTGGAAATACAACTACAAGACTAATTAAGGTTATAACTTGGTCATGGAAGGTGAAATTAATCATAAGCTATGATTTTCCAATTAATTTGACGTTAAGGAAGGTTTTAAACATAATTAAACTTAAGAGGACATTTTGTAATTAATTTAACGTATGGGGCTAAGTTGTATATAATGAAACTTAAAGGGTAATGTGTGAAATAAGTAAACTCGTACTTAAGCCTTATAACTTGTGAGACTTACTTACTATGGAAAGTTACTAAAACTGGAAAGCCGGCTAAAATGAGAAATCTGAATTGAATAAGTTATGAATAATAAGCTGATCGTTAATTCGTGTAGATTCGCTGAAGAAGGAGTTTATCCCGATCCTTATGTTCTAGTGTGGGTTTCCTGGCGGTTTAAGGTACAGATATTCTAACCTTTCAGTAAGGTTTCTCATGACTCGTGATCCGTTCCTTTTACCACTACTATGACTTCTGACCTTTGTATATCCGATATCTCTGGTTCATCTTTTATGATAATTTGATATGAAGACCTTTTGAAAAATATAACTTGATGTTATGAAAAGAAACTGTTTTGAAATGACACTCTATAATTTTGATACGAAACCATTTTTAAATGAAGGAGTAATTGGCTTTTATGAAGAGTGTTTAAAAAGGGATATGTTTGTGATGGAATGGATAAATGATTAATCAAATTTCTAAATCTGTTTTCTCTTAACTCTTTCACATTTATTATGAACTTATGAAACTTAATAACGAATCTTTTGGAAATGAACCTTTGGGAATGAACCTTGGATATTCTGAACCATTGATATGACTTTTGATATTATGACCATTGATATTCTGAATCTTTGCTATGACTTTGAGATGACTTTGAGATATGACCTTGAGATGCACTTTTTGCTATATGACCTTTTGTATGACTTTGAGACCTGACTCTTAGTTTGATACCCGAGCCATTTATGTTTTTCCTACCTATGGAGGTACCATAGGCATGTCTGTGATGCACCACTGGCATGACTCATGTGTGGGTGAGTGATTTCTCACGCCGTCCCTTTTATGATTATCTGCCGGCTATTATGACTTTGAGTATATGACTTTGAGATTGACTTTGAGTAAGGGGCGTATGGGTTGCAATCCTAGATCTGTTCTGTTTAGTGGATTTAACTATGACTTTGAGTTGACTTTGAGGTGACTGGTGCTGTGTGCAATACACGCCTTTCACAATTTCTGGGAGCTAGCTACTCCACCCTTTTTATACATGAGGACACCCCTCATATTATCTGGTTGCCTGAGAAGTATCCCCTCTGATTGTGAGATTATGATATTGACGGCTTATGATTTTGAGATATATGACTTTGAGTTTTTGGGCTCGTGGTTGATGACTATCCTTTCTCCTTTCTATTCTATTACTCTTTTATCTATTCCTTATTCTATTTCCCCAATGCACTATATTTCAGTTCTGTTTCATTATCATTGCTTTGTATATGTATCTGTTCACTGGGCTTTTTAAGCTCAGCCGCATTTCCTTTTCCTGCGGCGGGTTTTAGTAGGAAGCTGGGTTATGGGAAGAGAGTGTGACTGGACTTAGAAGACTATGCTTTGGACTAGAGACGATTAGATGAAGTTTCATTTTATTAGACATAGTATTTATTTTTTTTTGTAACCTTGTAGTTTCAGATTTTCATTTGTAACCCTGAATTTCTTTGTATGAATGAATCATATGCTTGTGTTTGTTCTGATATGTCACTGTAATGTAATACTTCTACCCTTATCGGGTTGGGGTGTTACAACAACCCTAAATCCAAAACTTCTATTCCCTATCCATCACGTCTCAGTGAACAAAAGCTCCGCGAAAAAGCTAATCACCAAATGGATAAATTTTTCGAAATCTTCCAAGATTTGCATTTTGATATCAGCTTCGCGGATGCTATTCTCTTGATGCCCAAGTTTGCATCGACAATCAAAAATCTGTTGAGTAATAAAGAAAAATTATTTGAGATGGCAAGAACTCCTCTAAATGAGAACTGCTCTGCGGTTCTTTTGAAAAAGCTTCCTGAAAAGCTTGGAGATCCCGGGAAATTTCTCATTCCTTGTACTTTCCCGGGTATGGTTGATTGCTTCGCCCTGGCCGATCTAGGTGCTAGCATCAACCTAATGCCATATTCTGTGTGGAAGAAACTTTCTCTTCCCGAACTCACTCCCACGTGCATGACTTTAGAGCTTGCCGATCGTTCGATTTCTCGTCCCATTGGCATTGCCGAGGACGTATTCGTTAAAGTGGGAAAGTTCCATTTTCCAGCAGATTTTGTGATTGTTGACTTTGATGCCGATTCTAGGGTCCCTCTCATTCTTGGGAGGGGATTCCTTAGAACTGGGCGCGCTCTTATCGATGTATTTGAGCATGAGATCACATTACGTGTTGGAACGGAAGCCATAACCTTCAACCTAAATCAAACATCGAGATACTCCTCCAATTATGATTGTGAGTCGGTGAACAAAATAGATGTCATCGATGTTGCTGCTGAGGAGTATGCTCAAGAGATTTTAGGTTTCATTGATGATTCTTCGAGTGAAAACCTCACTCAGTCTTCTCACCCCATCATTGCCAATTCTTCTCCTTCCCTCACTCCGTTTGAGGGAAGTGACTTCATCTTAGAAGAAATGGAGGCGTTTCTCAAAAGTGACTCGATTCCCGATGGAGTCGATAACCAAGAGATCGACCTCGAGAGGGATATTCTCGTGCTTGAAAAATTGTTAAACGAAGATCCCTCTCCTCTTCCTGTTCTACCACAACAACTTCATAGAGAGGAGGTCAAAAATGTTGAGAAAACTGATGACTTCCCTGAGGTTGAACTTAAGGACTTGCCGCCTCATCTTGAATATGCATTTCTGGAGGGTGACGATAAATTACCCGTCATAATTGCCAAAGACTTAAGTGATGAGGAAAAGGTTGCTCTTATAAAGGTTTTGAAGTCTCATAAACAAGCAATTGCTTGGCGACTCTCCGACATCAAGGGCATTGACCCTGAATTTTGTACACTCAAAATTTTAATGGAGGACGACTTCAAACCTGCAGTCCAACAACAAAGAAGGGTGAATCCAAAAATTCACGAGGTTATCAAACAAGAGGTTTTAAAATTTCTTGATGCCAGATTGATTTACCCTATCTCGGACAATCCTTGGGTCAGCCCAATCCATTGTGTTCCAAAAAAGGGTGGCATTACCGTTGTCACAAATGAGGAGAATGAGTTAATCCCAACTCGTCTGGTTACGGGATGGCGCGTCTGCATTGATTATCGTAAATTGAATGACGCCACCCGTAAGGATCATTTTCCTCTGCCCTTCATGGATCAGATGCTCGAGAGATTAGCGGGGAATGAGTACTATTGCTTCCTCGATGGTTTCTCGGGTTACTTTCAGATTCCCATTGACCCGCAAGACCAAGAAAAGACCACTTTCACGTGCCCCTATGGAACCTTCGCATATAAACGTATGCCATTTGGCCTATGTAATGCTCCGGGCACGTTTCAAAGATGTATGATGGCCATTTTTTCCGACATGATCGGGAAAAGTATGGAGGTCTTTATGGACGATTTCTCGGTTATTGGGGATTCGTTTAAATCATGTCTCTCCCATTTAGACAGCATGCTAAAACGTTGTGAAGACACAAAGTTATGTCTAAATTGGGAGAAGAGTCACTTTATGGTCAAAGAGGGCATTGTCCTCAGCCATAAAATTTCAAAAAACGGGATGGAGGTTGACCGTGCCAAAGTGGACGTCATTGCAAAATTGCCTCATCCCACGACTGTGAAAGGTGTTAGGAGCTTTTTGGGTCACGCCGGTTTTTACCGTAGGTTTATTCAAGATTTTTCTAAAATCGCCCGGCCTATGACCCATCTCCTCGAGAAGGATGCTCCTTTTATCTTCTCCCCTGAGTGCATCGAAGCCTTTGAAACATTAAAGAAAAGGCTTACCGAGGCACCGATTCTTGTTGCCCCCGATTGGGACTTGCCCTTCGAGCTCATGTGTGATGCTAGTGATTATGCTATAGGGGCAGTCTTGGGGCAACGCAAAACAAAACATTTTCAGCCTATACACTATGCCAGCAAGACTATGACCGAGGCTCAAAGTCATTACACCACCACTGAAAAAGAATTATTAGCTGTGGTGTATGCTTTTGAAAAATTCCGGCCATACTTGATTCTGACTAAAAGCATAGTGTATACGGATCATTCGGCTTTGAAGTATCTATTTGCAAAACAAGATGCAAAGCCGAGACTCCTCCGATGGGTTCTCCTCCTTCAGGAATTTGATATCATCATTCGTGATAAAAAAGGAGCTGAGAACCTGGCTGCTGATCATCTCTCCCGTCTTGAAAACCCTCACTAAAACGCTTTCGAGAAAAAGGAAATAAATGAAACATTTCCTCTCGAAACCCTCAATGTGGTTTCATTTCGTGGAGACTCGATTACCCCATGGTTTGCCGACTTTGCAAACTATCTTGCGGGTAACTTCATTGTGAAAGGGATGTCGTCCCAACAAAAAAATAAATTTTTCAAAGATGTCAAACATTACTTTTGGGACGACCCCTACTTGTTCAAGGTATGCGCGGATCAAGTCATCCGGCGGTGTGTGTATGGTCAGGAAGCCGCTGAAATCTTAAAGGCTTGCCATGCTGGTCCCACGGGGGGCCACCACAATCCCAACTACACCGCCAAAAAGGTGTTTGATTCTGGCTTTTATTGGCCCTCGATCTACAAAGATGCCCAAGAATTGATCAAGTCCTGTGACGCTTGTCAGCGTCACGGGAATATTTCACAAAGGAATGAAATGCCTCAGAATGCAATTCAAGTTTGTGAAATTTTTGATATATGAGGCATCGACTTTATGGGGCCATTTCCATCCTCTCACGGAAACAAATACATACTCGTGGCAGTTGACTACTTGTCAAAATGGGTTGAAGCAAAAGCTTTACCCACAAATGATGCCCGAGTAGTTGTGAAATTTTTAAAAGCTCTTTTTGCCCGATTCGGAACTCCTCGTGCTATTATTAGTGATCGTGGTACGCACTTCTGTAATGACAAATTTGACAAAGTCATGCAAAAGTACGGTGTAACTCACCGTCTTTCCACTGCGTACCACCCTCAAACGAGTGGACAAGTCGAAGTGTCCAATCGGGGCATTAAAAGAATCTTGGAAAGAACTGTAGGTGAGAATCGTGCATCGTGGTCGGACAAATTAGATGATGCACTTTGGGCTTTCCTTACGGCTTACAAAACACCCATTGGGTGTACGCCTTATAAACTTGTGTACGGGAAAGCGTGCCATCTTCCGATCGAGCTTGAACACAAAGCCTATTGGGCTCTCAAGCATGCCAATTTCGACCTCAAAACGGCGGGTGATCATAGAAAAGTTCAACTAAATGAATTAAACGAACTTCGTGATCAAGCTTACGAGAACTCTTTGATCTATAAAGAAAAGACAAAGAAGATTCATGACTCAAAAATCAAAAACCGCGTTTTCAACGTTGGTGATCGAGTCCTTCTTTTCAACTCTAGACTCAAGATCTTCTCGGGAAAGCTCAAAACCCGATGGACTGGTCCATTCACTATCACAAAAGTTTATCCATATGGTACCGTCGAATTATCTCAAAATGACGGTCCAAATTTCAAAGTGAATGGACATCGGTTAAAGCACTACTTTGGAGAGGACGTACCATCCATGGTCGTCCCGGATCTCCAAACTTTCCCCAAGGACAATTGAATTCGGGGATTGAGTCAAGCTAGCGACTCGATGAACAAAAATTAGCAACAATACGGGTTTTCACCCGTATCTCTGATTCCTTCTATTTTCTACCACTAAGTGTGGGGGAATGGCCAACCCCCCGCTGTTTGAGAAAAAAATGTATATATGTATATAAAAAAAAAAAAAAAAAAGTTGTATATATATAGAAATAAAGTGAAAATTAGTATTTCCACAGTTAGATTCAAATCTTGGCTTTTTACGTTCATAGCTTCGGCATTATAGCCGGGACTTTGAATATTGAGGACAATATTCATTTCTAAGTGTGGGGGGGAAATTCTAGCGAATTTTATCAAAATATATCTCCTGATCCCCCGTTTTTGGCCAAAAATTTCAAATTTTTTTTCACTTTATTTCAAATTTTTTGTAGTAATCAGTCCGCCAGGTCTAACCGACAAAGGGATTGGCTAATCCAGGAGCAAACGGCTCTTGGTAAAGATAAATCAAATCCGTTGACGGCTGGTAATTTGCCCAAAATTGTATGGTTCCTCAACTCCCCAAAAACAAATGAGTTGGCTAGCCCGCAAGATTATGGCTTGTGGTAAATGCCGTGGAAAATCCATAATTGGTAATCAGCTCACCAAGATGTTGACTAGGTCCATCAAGATGCTGGCTAGTCCAGGAGCAAACGGCTCTTGGTAAAGACTTAACAAATCCGTTGAAAGCTGGTGGTTTGCTCAAAATCACACGGTTATCAGGCGTGCCACAGTTCTTACACCTGGCTACTCCAGAAGTGATGGCTTTTGGTAAAGAGTTTAAAATCCATCAAGTTTTCTAAAAAGATTGCTAGGGACTAGCAATAGTTCAGTGTGGGGGATTGATGAGTGCTCAAACACTCATCGTTTTTGATATATTTAAACTGCCAAAACGCACAAAAACAATCAAAAAGATATCAAAATACTTAAATTATCCCAGGGATTGTGTTTTATGTGTTTTAAAAGCAAAATGTGCAAAAACAAAGAAAAAACGTACAAAGTTTGCAGTATTGGCAGTTTCAGTCCCCCAAGTTTCAAAACTTGTCAATTTTAGTCCCTATGCATTTATTTTGAAAGAAAAAGTCAACCCAAGGTTTTAAAAGTCAATTTCACAAAATATTACACTTGGGTTGCAAGTTTTCCAAA
Organism: Artemisia argyi; assembly: GCA_030686995.1. NCBI lineage: Eukaryota > Viridiplantae > Streptophyta > Magnoliopsida > Asterales > Asteraceae > Artemisia > Artemisia argyi. The sequence goes on along the minus strand of CM060685.1, from coordinate 218,145,110 downwards.
ATTACATATTTAGTCCTTAAAAATCCAAAAATGGCAAAAGTGGTCCCTGGGAATTTTTGAAATTTGGAAAAAGTGGAAAAATGCAAATTTGGTCCTTGTATTATTGGCATTTGGCAACATTGGTCTTCATGGTTACTTTGGGAATATGACCACTTCAGCCCCTCAACTTTGAAGGATTTGCAAAATTGGTCCTTGTGCCTAATCTAAACCAACCGGACCCTTGTTTTATTATAACAATCCAAAACCAAACACATCCAAACCAAGCCCCAAGCCCAAAGAACACCCAGCCCACCACATGATCCGGCCCACTCCTTTTTATTAATAAACCCACCCCGGTCAAACCTCCCAGTTGACCATCTCCTTCCCCCCAACACATCCCCTCAAAACCAGGGAGACCTTTCCCCCTCCTCTCACCTTTTCACCAGTTTCCCCCACCCCCACAATTAATGCTCCTCACCTAATAAACCCACCACAATTAATTCCCTCAACAACACCCACCAGTACCACTAAGAATTGCCCCGTATAAGTTTTGGCGCCAAATCTTTAATCGAGGGTGTGGATTGATCAAAAGCTAATTCAACGGCTGGGATTTGATCTATGGTCAAAGAGAAAGCATTTGGAACACTCAGAATTCAAAAAGAGCTCATGTGGGATGACTTAGGTTTTATTTTTATCTCGATATATATATGTATGCTCATATGAGCCCTAGAAAGTATGTAGGTTTGTAACTTAGTTCATTTCAGTACTTATTTCACCATTGTAATTTATTTAAGTTAATGAAAAAGTTGTTTTAAGTTTAATTCCAATTTGCAATTTTAAAGTTTATTTAAGAATTTAAATTTCTTGTTTAAGGCTCATTAGTGGTATTTACTTGTTTGCACACTCATAAAAATCCAAATTTATCTGTTTTACTAAGTTTTTCAAGTTGTGGAATTGTTTTAACTTAAGTTTGAGAAAAATAGCAAAAATATAGGAAAAACAAAATAAAATAAAAAATTTATGGATAAAGGTTGAAGAAAGCTGGAGCAAGGTGCATACTGGATGGCCTTGGGATTAGAGACTTGTGGAAGTCATTAGGATTGAGATTGGGTCCTTGTTCATTGCCTGCTAGCATTGGAAAGCTTTGTAAGCCCTCCAAATTTCAATTTTTATCATCTTAGGTTAAAAGTATTTCTAGTAGTTTTTCTGCATCAAATTAGTCTTTTAATTGTTTTTTAGATAAGTAGTAATCATTGGATTGTAGTTTGTAATCATTTGTATCAAGTTTACTTGCTTACTGTATTCTAAATGGGTGTTTGGATTTAACTGTGTGAATCATTGTGGTTGTTCTCAGAGTTTGTGGCTTGTTTACTCAGCTCACTTATTGCACAAATAGACCTAATCAAGCATCTTTTTAGTAGTCATAAGCTTAAAAGTCAAAACCAAAAGGTAATACTCACCACAGTCAACTGTGGTGAGTTTTGAAGTCCATAACTCATCACATCCTTGCATAAGTTGGACATTTACTTAAATTAGTCTTAATATACCATAACCAAACAAGTTTGATCATAAAATCAGTTGTCTAAGTTCATAAAAGTCAAATCTCACAATTTCTCAAAAAGTCAAAAATTCCATATTCAGATTTTTGCCAAAATGGCATGAATTAAATTGAATTTTGTGTTGTGTTTGGAGGTCTGAAAATTGTTTTGTGTTAACTATACCAGTAGTATTCTTGGTTTCCAAGTTGATTGCATTTTTGTGAATTTTTCTTAGGGACCAAAATACCCTTCAAAGTTACCTGCAGGGCAAGGGTTTGCCCTGTCTCAGCAGACTTGTTTCACACCCCCACCTTTGGTGGTGTTTTGTGACTGACCCAGTGGGTCCCACAGCTCCTACTTTGCACCATTCAACCCCCTCCTACCCAGGATCAAGGGTTGACCTTTAGTTTGACCTTCAGATCAGTGGACCCCACTTTGTTTGACCCCAAAAACTTGTCCCAAATCTGACTCAGAAACAAGTTGAGCAAACTGCTTATTGGTGCTTTTTGGCTTATTAAAGCCAATTATTTGGCTTATTCTTGCTTATTCTAGTTTATTAAACTCAGAGAAACCATAAGTTGTCATTGTGGACCCCAAATCTTCCATTTGAGCTAAAAAACCTCCACAGTCAACAAAAGTCAACTGTGGGATTAATAAGCACTCCAAGTGCTTATTTCTTGGGTTAAAATAAAAGTGTTTTTACTAAAAGTTGTTGTTTTTAGTTTATAATCAGTTTAGAAAAAGAAAAAAACCAAAAAACCAACTTTAATATTAGTGATAGCTTCTATTTAATAGGATTTATCAATTTTATTTTTCTTTTTAGCTTATTTAAAAGCAATATATCATTTTTATATTTTTAGAAATTCTATTTTAGGTTAAAATAATTTTATAAATTTTTCCAGATTTTTATTTTGTCTTTTAGTGGTTTTTCTAATTAATTTTAGTTTAATTTAGTTTTAATTAATATTAATCAATTAAATAGCATAATTAGGTTTTATAAAGTATAACCTAGTTTTTATAATTTTTCTAGCTTTTATTTTAGTTAAAACATTTTTATAAATTTTTCTAGAATTTTTACTGTTCATTTTCTATTTTTTATAATATAATTAGTTTAATTAGAAATTAATAAGTAATTAGATTAATAATTAGTTAATTAGCTTAAAAATACATAAAATTAACTTTTTATAATTTTTTTGGATTCCCATGATGGTTAATTAGATTTGTAAAATTTTTCTTAATTTTCTAAGTCTTTTAGTATTTTTAATAATTCTAATTAGTTTAATTAGTATTAAATAGGTAATTAGTAATTAATTAATAATAAATAATTAAATAGTGTAAAAATAGTTTTTAATTTTCTTAAAATTTTCTTTAATTAATAGGATTGTAAAAATATTAATTTTACACTTTTAACCCTTCCCGTCCATCAGTTGTACTTTTTGTTTTGTTCGTCTGTATACGCTTTTTTAATTAAAACGTACGTTTTTAGGTTTTAGCTCAAATCTTCGTAATCCAAATTCCCGTAATCAATCACATAGCTTTCTAAGCTATAATTGTTAATAATTTCCAAATAATTTTGATCATAACCCTTTTCTGTGAATAATTACCCGATCACTAATACGCTAAAGTTACAATTCACACTTCAACGGGACTTAACGATCTGGTGATACCTTATATTACCCGGAGCATTGACCTAGGCTATTTGACTTTGTTGACCATTATTTGGTCAATATAAGTTAGGTGGTTTAGCATCAATCACTAATCAATTACTTTTATGGTTGCATAGACTTCAGGGGGTGTTTGAGATTGAAATTAAACCTACTTATGCCTTTCTGAGGTAAGCTTTGACTGTAACATATGCAATTCAAGATATAGTGTCACAATAACTAGATACGTAGCTATTTAAGTGTTTGGCAATTCTGCTAATAACGGATATAAGAGGTAAACTAATCAGATTTAGCCAAGATATATGAATAAGCAGCCCCAAAACTGTTACTCATAACTGTTGCTTAATTCGCCATCAACGGAGGATATACTCATATCCAAAATCTCAAAACTGCTTATCTATTGTATTAAAACACAGTAGGGGGTGTTTGGGATTACTATTTTAAACAGCTTATGCTCATAACCAGATGATCAACTTATGAAAAACAACATATTTTACCTACGAGCAAACTTGTAATGATGAATCCAGCAAGTATAATCAGCTTAAAATAAACAATCTCAAACTGCTTAATGAATAATGTACAAACCATATCTCAAGAAGAGTCACATGTCAAACAGCAATCAGCTACGCGATTTATGAGTTTGGCAATTCTGCTAAGAGTACTTCAAAGATACAGAAGCAAATACACCATCTAAATAAGCAACTCCCAAACTGCTTATTTCAGCCTAAAAAGAGCATATAATCACATCCAAACACTCAAATCTGCTTATCTACCACATCAACGCAATAAGGGGTGTTTAGGATTACTATTTTTAATAACCTATGCTCATAACCAGTTAATCAACTTATTTAAAGCTGCTTATCTCAGCGTAATCTTAAATATCAAATCCACCATTATATTCAGTTTGGAATAAACAAACTCAGAGTGCCCAAAAACTAACAAGTGCATATCTATTTCCAGAAACACGGTAAGCAGATAAATTGTTTCAATAAGGCAATCCCAAACAACACCTAGCAAGTATCTAATTTCAATAAAACAATCTCAAACACCCCCATCACATATCGAACAATTCAGTCTACTAACAGAAGAAAATCGCATTCACATCATAGCAGTTCGAACAAGATCATAAACATACTGCATAATCACTCTTTTCATCAACCACTCGAAACAAGCTTATCCATTAGCGGATCCCAATTCCAAAACACACCCCTACACACTATTAAACTTGCATATACTTATCATTTTCATCCTAAACTTAAAATGCTAATTTGACAGAGCTTATTCACCCTAATCTAAGTAGATAAGCATAATTACATTTCATCATATGTTTAAAAAGACCAATAAGAAGATAAGCTGTTTACATAAGCAAAAATCCCAAACATCCCACATCACATGTCAAACAATTCAGCATACTAAACACATCGTAACAGTTTCAACTCAAAAGTCATCAATCCCAATTCCCACATCAAGCAATTCACAATACTAATGAATCCAACATTCATATCATAGAAACAGTTTCGAATATCCAAAAATAGTCCCAAAAAACCGCACCTGCAAGTAAAAAGAGTAGGCAAAGGACTTAGTAATTGATATCATATTTATCAGTAAACCTTTCTTGTTTCTAACTATCATATCTAATCTTGATTAGGTCAGCAGCTTATTTCACCCTCAAATAAGCATATATAATCATGTCCAGACACTCAAACCTTATCCACAATATCAAAACACGATAAGGGGGTGTCTAGGATTGCTATTTCAAACAGCTTATAAGCAACTGATCAACTTATTTCACCCAAAGAAACAACTTATTTCACCTTAAGAGCAAATTTGTAATATCAAATTCACCAATACTAATCAGCTCAAAATAAGCAATCTGAAAGTGCCCAAACACTCAAAAACAAAATATCAAACAATTTAGTATGCTAACACATCATAACATTTTCAACTCAAAACTGCTTATCTGTCAACAATCACGAATCCCGCATCAAGCAACTCACAATACTAATAAACCCAACATTCATATTATAGAAACAGTTTCCAACATCGAAAAAAAGTCCGAAAAAACCGCACCTGTAAGTAAAAAGACTAGGCAAAGAGGCTTATGGGGTGTTTGTTTCGGCTTATGGCTTATTTGGTTTCGGGCTTATGTTTCATAAGCTAACTTTTTGTGGCTTATTTAATTTTAACACTTTCCGGCTTTTATAAATTCTTATGAATGAACTTACATAAGCCAGGAAGTTTCAAAATAAGCCAAAAAAAGTGAGCTTATGAAACATAAGCCGAAAACCAAATAAGCCATAAGCCAGCAATGTAAGCCGAAACAAACACCCCCTTAATTTAACAAGGGTGTGAATATGTTCTCTAGCACTAAATATAAAACAATTCAGTATCCTAAAAAACATATAAAAAAAACGGTTTTCGGATATCGGAAAAAAAGAATCTACTCACCTGTAAGTAAAAAGGGTAGGCAAAGGGGTTAATTCAACAAGGGTCTGAATACTTTCTCTGACATTAAACCCCTCTAAAAAAGGGTTTCAAACTATCCAATCTAATCTCAACAAGATCAGCACCATAAGACTTAGCCAAATTCATAAGAACCAACATCTGGTGAATATCATCAGCCATTATTGGTGCACATATCAATGTGCTGTTATTCCTTCTTACTCCATTTTCATTTTCACCACCCATCTTCTCAACAGCAGCAGCAGGTGTCACCTAACAACAACAACAAAATCCCATGTAGTACTACTATCCGATTCATCATCCCCCATTATTATTAATCTCACCTGCACCAAAAAAAAAAAAAAAAAAATCAATTATTATTTTTTTAATAAATTGATGAAATTGATGAAAAATAAAAGATGGGTTTTGTGAAAAGATTCGAGGTATTACATAAAAATGTGAACTTTTTGTGAAATGAAGGTTGATTTTTGTGGGATTGAAAAGTTAGGGTTAGAGTTTTGATTTTGGGGAAAAAGTGGAGGGAATTTGAATTGGTTTTGTGGGGATTTGGTGAAAATTTGGGGTTTTCTTAGAGGGAAATTAAAAGATGGGTTTTGCACGTGATTTAATTGAGGGAAATTTTGATTGATTTAGAAAACTATGGTGGAGTGCCAACCTGATGATGCCTAATCTAAAGTTCTTTCAGGTGTGGAGTTTGGGAGATCTTTTGTTTGGGAAATGTAGTCAAGGTGGGATGTATCCATGGGCAACTCTATGCTTATGAGTGATGCCTGTTATGCGAAATGTAGCTCTTAGCATTTGAGACCCATAGGAATAGGAGTTTTGATTCTTTCCTTAATGATGCCCTGGACAATAGCCTCTGATTTTCTTTATATGGGCTATAATGGAGATCAGCAAGGGTGTTTGTCTGGTTGAAATGTAGTTAAGGATTGGATATTTCTCCATGGTTGCCAGGTGATAGCATGAGTATGCTATATCTAGAGAATGGTGAGCTTTGAATCAGTTGTATTTTCTGAATGTAATTCTTGAATAGTGTTACTTTGATTTGTATCAAGCTATATGAGCATGTTCATTATAGTTGTTTAAATGATGTTTGTAAGTTGCTGATTTATCAATACAAGTTCACCATTTCAGGGAAAAAAAAAAAAAAAAAAAAAAAAAAAACACCTAATCTCTATCTCATTTGAAAACATGAACATAACACATTTTTGTGTTTTCTTTATCTCCAAACGCGACACTCAAAATCAAACACAGATTATTTCTTTGCTTTTCTTTGTTTCTCTTTCCTAAACCGAACCAGAAATCCCATAACTCTCATAACTTATCTGTGAGTCATACTATCACGGAAACAAATCTTACTAAAACCAAACATCAAACCTTAACTTTTTGTTCTTGGAATTAGCAAAAACAAGTCTTTAATTTGTAGAAATATCTAATTGTTCAAAAGGGATGAGTGATGAATCTTGGTATATGTTTATAAAGATTGTATCATGGGATTATAATGTATGTACGAAAAAATGTTTTCCATGACTAATAACAACAATAATTAGCAAAGTACTGACGTACTACTTCTAGGCTTGGTCTTTTTATATATGTATTTTCATTTTGTAATAATTTTAGATGATGATTGTTGTGGATATGAAAGTAGAAAAGAGAAAAATGATTATTGTTGTGGAGATAGAGAATGGAGAGGTAAGTGGATGAAAATATTACCGAATACTTTTGCTATGTCCAAGTGGCTTTATTGTATAACAAAGGTGATTTGCTATGTCCAACTGGCTTCTCAATAATACCGAAAACTTTTGTGTCAGACCCTAATTGTCTGGAATAAAACAAGTCCAAAAGATCCCTAATTGTAGGCTGTCCGGGTGCTGATACCTTTCCATGCTAAAGGGTGCCAAATGTCAAATATCCACCGCTTAAATAACCACGTAAGCTAATAAAACCGTGAAAAAAAATATATCTCCATGGATTAGAAGGGAGTCATAGACTAAAGGGGGTGTTTAGGATTGTAAGAAAATTCTATACATTAACAAATTGATGAAATTAAAAGATGGGTTGAGTGTAAGAAGTGGAGATATTACATAAAAATGTGAACTTTTTGTGAATTGAAGGTTAATTTTAGTTGGATTGAAAAGTTAGGGTTTCGATTTGGGGGAAAGGTGGAGGGAAATTGAATTAATGAAATTCTTGGTGTGGGGGGGGGGGGGTAGACGGAAAAATTGGGGGATTTAATTGATTTGGGTTTTTGCAATTTTTTGGGTAGTGATTAATGATTGGTCTCTTGGGAAAGTAAGGTTAATTGTTGAATATTAACTATGTTTTATGAAAAATTGTACTCTCCATTTTTACTAAAGTTACATTCCAAAGATAGAGGAGCTTACTTGGTTTATAAGTATGGTTAAAATAAGATTTGAATTTGAGTTTGATTTATACCTAATGATCTTGTCTAGCACAACCCTTTGTCAAGCTTAGAAAAACCAAACCGAAACCCTGGAGAAGGGTGTTTGTTCAACAGGTTTTTGAGAGAGGAGAGGGGAGAGATATTATTTGATTTGTTTTCCAAGTTATGAGATTAGGATGAATCCTAATCCTATAATAAGACTTGATAATTACACACGACACCAATACCAACAAGTCACATAATGAGTTGATCTTATTGCTAAGATCAAATAGATTAACACCCATTTACGAAATGCTAACACTATGTTCTCGAGTTAGAGTTAAGGAAGAAAAAAAAGAAAATGAAAAAAGAAACATAAGAAGTGGTGTTATCGAGTACCACTTAAAGAGGAAAAGAAAAGGAAATAGAATGAAAGTTAGTGTGATTTTATTCATTATTAAACTAAAGTATTTCCTCTCAATTTTAAAAGGAAAATATTTACTTTACATTTCTTTATTTTCCTTTAATAACAAAACTCAAGAACACCGTGTAACTGTGTGACAAACTTCACGTGAAACTCTCGTACAATCATTATATGTATAACAACAATTTTCATAATTATAATCATTAAATATGTATAAATATGAAAATAATAAGTTTATTAACGGTGTGTTCTCAAGATTAATAAACAAGGAAAAGAAATTAAAAGAAACTGAAAAAACAACGCGTTCTCATGATTTTTTTAAGGAAGAAACGAAAAGAAGAGAGAAGAAAAGGAAGGAAGATCCGGCCATTTTTTAGTTCAAAATCTTCCTCCCACTTTTGGGAGGAAGAGGAAGGAAAAGAAGTGAAGATAAGTTGATTCTCTTCTTTTCTTTTCCTCCCTTTCTTTTCTCTTCTTTTCTTTTACAAACCAAACTCGAGAACACACCGTAAATGCAATTTTCACACAAATCATGATGGTTGTGGTAGCAAAAGCCTAAAAATAAAGGGAGCTGATATATACACGGGCACTTTTACTTCACACACGGAAATATGTTGTCTAATGACTATCTTACCCTTGCTAAATTTGACCAAACCCTATAAGTTGTCCTTGAATGTCAAAACCAAGGTTCTAGCCGCCGTCGGAGATTCGAAACCATTCCACATGTGCTACTCACTACCGTCACTTCCACCTTCACAGCTACTAACTTTCTGGCAGTAGCTAAATGAACACATCGAGTAACAGGGTTCGTGAGATTATCCACAAACGAGTAGTTTTAATTAGTTTTTGATAAGTGTAATTTCATGCAAAATTATAATAGGTTGTCACTGTAAAATATCAAGCTGTATAATAAAATCTTGAAACCACAACTTGTTTAAAGCGATAACAACAACAAAAAAATGAAACATTTTAACAATCGTACAAAACCAACTGATTTGTCACATTTTAACACAAGTGAACAATATGAATGAATGAAAAATCGATAACCAATCATAATACTTTGGGTATAAAAAGTTCATAGTCCTTAAATCGATCAACATTCAAAAATTAAATTTAAACAAACTAACTTTGAGAAACCAGACACGACCTTTTTCACGTTTTCTGTACCCGAAATTGAAAGAACATGCACCCATGACGGTGGAAGGGTGTCGATATACACTCTGATGTCGGTGGTGCCATTGGCAGTGACGACCACAAATTAGTTCTTTATGATGTATGTACTACTGTGGATTTGGGTTTTGAAAAGTCAATAGTTAAACAAGGTAAAATATTTCAGGGATATTTTTGTCCATGTACCTAAAATGTCTGTGTGCAAAGTAATTTTATCCGTGTAAATATCACTTGCCAAAAATAAAAAGCAACAAAAAATAAAAATAAAAACAAAATATACTCGAGTCCCTCTCTCACCTAAATCACTCCACCGTCATCATCGGCCACCACCATCACTGTAATTTTGCCAATCGAAACCCTAACTCCGTCGTCAACCTAATCATCTCCACCGTCTTTATCTACCACCACCGAAACCCTAACTCCAGCACCATCATCACCGTAACCGTCTTCAATCGTCGTCGCCATTATCAAGTTAGGTATAATACAACTGCTGAATTATGTGTTGTTTACATATTATTCTGAATTTTCTGCTGATTAGATACTTATTTTGTTTACAGCTCTATATGCCCTTATTAATAGTTGAATTTTAGTAAGAAAATTATATGTTCATTTGTTGTAGTTGAAGTCAATTTAGGCTGATGCTTGTAATTTAAAGTAAATTATAGAGATTAACGAATATTTGACCGTGGAATTATAGGTCTAAGTTGGTTGAATCCGGAGGAAAATGACTTTATAGAGTAGATGTAATATTACATAATTATCATTACCAACTATAAAACCAGTAATTGTTTCGGATAATACTATACAGAGTGTTTGGATGCGCTTTAAATTATTGTCCAAGTTGGAATAGTTAGTAGCCTTTCAAAATGTAAATTTGGTATTGAGGTTTTGATATATTAGGACTAAGAAGATACTTTAATTTAAAGATAATTTACTTTTTAGAGTTGATATAAAGTTGGAATTGGTTAGAGGGTGTTTGGGAATGCATATTGTGTTGTTAAAAGTGAAAAATACATCTCTTTAAGTGTTTGGATTGCTATGAGCTTATGCAATAATCACATTGGTATATGGTAGGTGCTTGTTTTGAAGTGCTTATAGAGCGTAAGCTGAAATTTTGCAATCCACAACCACCCCTTTTAATATAATTTTGTGGCAATTACCAATTTGGAGTTGCGCATTGATACACTTTTTTGATGTTCAAGGTTTTAATTAGAGTTGCTGTTTCTCAAATAATAGAAGTTTGTGTATCATGATGTATATACGTATAGAGGTATAAATGACTATTGGTATGTTTGGCTAGTTGCTTAGTGGCTAAAGATGTGTTTATTCTTTGTATCTTTTTGTTTATCTTGTTTTTAAGTGGATTTCATAGTTTGTAACTCTGTCTGAGCACTGATGATGTCTTTGTATATTAAATTTCAGTCTCTAATTAAGAGGAAGAGGGATCTTCGGAAAGCTTCCCCATTGAAGCTGTTGACCTAAGTATCTTTTTGAAGAAGATGGAAAAATATACCGTTACCAAGGCTTAAAGGTATATATCATTATTATCCAACTTATCGATATTTAAGTGGTTTCTGGCATATGCTACTCATATATTATTGGGGGGCATAGTCAAAGCTCCTGGATCGTCATTGTTCATAATCTTTCTATCGTGCGAAGAAACCGTGTTTTGGTTTTTAGTATTTATGTGTAAAAAATCAATGCAGATCACTGTCTGGATCAGCAGCATATCATTTAAAGCGTATGCTGATATTTCTTTTGAGAGCACATCTGATGTAAGTACACATTGTGTACTATATTTTTTTGAATCGTGTTTTCGTTCTTTAACGATTGATTTCTGTACGTATAAATCTGACTTCGTGTCTTTTCAATGGTTGATATTGTATGTTAGGGCTGAGCATCGCAGACCCAAAACCGACCGAGACCAAGAGGACCGACCGAAAACCGACCAAACCGAAGGACCAGCGGTTCGGTCTCGGTCCAGATTTTTCCTTGTTTCGGTCCGGTCCGGCATACAAACCGACCATTTTGCCTTCTTGGACCGGACCGACTGAAAGACCGGACCGGACCAACCCGGATCGGACCGAACACATTCGGTCCAGTCTTCGGTCTAGGTTTTTAGGCTATTTCGGTCTCGGTCTTGGTCGGTCCAGTCTGGTATGGTCCGGTCTTAGACCGATGCTCATCCCTAGTCACAGATCTTAAACTTTCTCTTGAGGTGATCATCCTACACATCTTTTGCATGTTGGTTGTTATTTGTGTGCAGCAGCGTGATGCTGATGACCATCTCTTTTTCTTCTGTGCAGAGTATTTTGCAGATGATCTTGCTTGACAAAAGATGACTTCCTCAAAACGTTTTCCACAGGAAATCAGTATATCAAGTATGTAAAGTGTCTCTGTGGGTTCATTAATTTTATTCCTATCACCCTTTTTATTTTGATATCTTGGTTGATTTTTGATGCTTGTCGATGTGCAGATGTATGATTTCAGATGGGAAAATACTTCAGCCATCTGTGAATAGCAAGGGGTTAAAGGATTCGAAAGCAGATGAGCTTGAGGTGCGTATTACACTTATCATTTACATGAAAGGTCATGTCATGTTTACCACCATTTCTGATTCACGTATTACAGAGTAAATAATAGAGTTCTTTAGTGTCTATTGAAAAGTCGTGTTCTATTTGCATGTATCACGTTTTAATATGTTGAGATGCAGTTACTCAATCCTAACTGTTATGATTAGGTTGTCTGCGTTGAGGGCGAATCTATGGGTCTTCTTTACTGTTGATTGGTAGCATTTGTTCTTCTCCTTGTTGATGGTAACATTCAGCTGCTCTCGAAAAATAAATAAATATGTGGTTTTGCATACTTATCTGCATATATTAGAACTAAATTCTCCATTTCAACTGTTTCTGTATCAGGTAGCAATCCCATTGATGTTACTGATCCCGACTGGTAGATGTATCTTCTAGTTGAGATGAAAAGTGAATACAGGACATTCCAAAAAACTGCTTGGTTTTGCACCCCTTTACGGTTCTTCCATTACCCTGACAGCCACCGGTTGAGTCTTGGTTAGGTATATTCCCTGTTTTATGTTCTCCTTCAGCCTTTCTGTGCAATTCCATAATTGCCCTGGCAAAGGGGGTGGGTCAGACAACGGGCTAAAATGGGTAACTTTATATGAAGGGTGAAATGAGTTGGGTTGTGTAGGGCTCACACACCTAATAAAGTAGTTCTAAACTATCGACTCAGTTTGCTCTAATAAAGAAGTTCTATAGGCTGTAAACTAGAGGTGGCAATATCAATCCATTTATTTTTTATCTTTCCATTTGCCGTCTGCGTTTTTTGCTGATTTTTAGTTGTCGGGTGGGATTGTTTTGAAAGGTGCTTGGGTTTTGCAAGTTGGGTTGTCATTGTATAGTGATGAGTTTGCGTTTAAAGGGTGTGGTAAAGTGGTGATTGTTCGTGGTGGGGAGTGCTGATGTTAACTGTGTTCTTGATGAGGATAGATTGAGGGGTGTGGCGTTGATGAATTTGTTTTTTGTTGGGCATCCGATTGTAGTACTGATATTGTGTTATGTGATAATTAGATTATTGAATCGTAATAAGTTGCCTCAGCCCTCTACTAGTTCAATCCGATGAGCTTATAATGAGTTATGTTTTCCAAATATCCTGATAATGGGATGGATTGTGTTTTCCAAATTTTCTCCTGTGGAAATTAGCTTTCTTTGCTCAACTGCTTTTGTGGTCTTCCTAGAGAGCATTACATTAGTATATATTACATTCAGCGGGCGTTCAACAGTACCGCTTGGGAAAAAAAAGGCAGGCCGGTTGGGTATATTTCGGTTTTGCTACCCGTCCCGGATTAAAATAATACAGCCTCCCCTCCCTACAAATTCTAGAATCCTCATCTTCTCCCACATCAACCCTCGGTCTTTCTTGAATCTTCCTCCACAAAAAACTCATAACAAACACAGCACACACACACAAAGGTTATCCTAAATGAAAAGGTATGTTTTCATTAAATTGTTTCAGTATTTGTTTTCTTTTCAAATTAGGGTTGCGCTAATTTGGGGGTTTTGTTGATTTCTTTTGCAGGATGCTTTGGTTCAAACGGCGGACGAGTTGAATTTAAAGGTATTCATGATTGATTGGTTGATTCGTAAATTAGGGTTTCTGTAAATTAGGCATTTTTTTCAGTGTTTGTTTGTTTGTTTTTTTATTTATTTTTTATTTTTTTTATTTTTTTGATAGGGTTTTCATGGAATTAGCCAATTTTTGTTAGGTTTTTTGGTTGAAAATATGTGTTATTGAAAACAAGTGACTGAAAGATGGAGGTTTTTTATTGTTTTGTTTTGATTTGTATTCGAAGCTTAATAAGTTTAATTGTGTGTATTTATTGTTTTGATTTGCAATACTTTGAAAAAAATATAACTTATTATACTTTGAAAGATGGTGGCTGTTTTAAAGTCGACGCGTCTAACATCACCAAAATCGTGTCCTTTGTAACTTATTATACTTTGATGTTTAGCTACATATTCAAGTTATGCATTTGTTGTTTTGTTATTTTATTCTGACTTTGAATTATTACAGAAGGAAATTTCCTAAATGCCGGTGAAAATTTGTGTAATCTTAATGGTCAAAAAGTGAATTGTCTCTTAATAATTTTATTTTATTATTAAAATAATGCAAAAACTGGAGCTTTATCCATTATATAAAATAACACGGAACACACACACATTCACAATTTCACATACTTTCATGTTTGATCCACATTGGTAATTACTACGCATAGTTTTTAAATGTCCCGTTTGAAAACGATAGTACAAAGTTAATAACCAAACAAGTCCCCAAACAAACTATATTCATGAAATAGAGAACAAAATTTTAACCACTTAACCAAGAATTTATTTAATTCTATACAGTCGTTAATACAAATCCATTTAAAAAAAAAAAAAAAAAAAAGTTGGTCATCAGGTAACTAAATCAAATAAACCAGTTTATATTCTGGAGATTATCTAACTTAAGGTGAAAAAGAAAATATGGATTGGTGTATCACGTGCAGAAGGTTCAAAATGTGAAAATAGTTGTAACTTATCAATGAACTAAAGTTGGCTCTTTTCTTGATCACCCCACACATTGCCGACGTCGCTATGATGTTATTGCTGGTCAACCACTACCTACTACTAGGAACTTTATGAAAGATACAAAAACAGGTAGCAAATGATACATGATTATAGAACTTGTTCACATAACGTACAAATTTTATTATTAATATATTCTATTGCTAGTCATCCAATTTAATAACAAGTCAATGAATATGTTTTATTGCAACTAATCAATCAATAACAATTAATTATAAAACTTCTTCACATGCTCTTGTAAATCAACTTCGTCTAAATGGAAAGAAGACTTTTTAGCCGGTGTTCTATTGTAAATCAACGACAGATTAACAAAAAATATAACTTCATGATTTTGTGCTCTTGTGGAGTTGTGGTTTTCAATTTATGTTATGTTTCGTTTCAACCAGTTCTAGATATCTGTCCAAAAAGAAATCCTTGATCATCACTAACCGTCAATACATGGCTTGTGTTTGTTAATTAATTCATGTTTTGGCAACTGATAGGGATTCATTATCATCAATACATGTAAATAAACATGCATATAACGTTTTTGATGAAATGTGTCACTGAAATTGTTCTAAAAATTGGAAGCCACATGTTTTGGATCGCTTGACGAAACATGTTACTCTATAACTTTATGTATCATCTGCTCTTGAGTTGGTGTTTTGGAATGATTATCGTGTTTAAACCTTGAATAGATTTTATGTTAATTTTGGAATCGAGGTTTGTCTGTTATTGAGCTTGTTCAAGTGATTATTAATAATGAAATTTGTACGTTATGTTATTTTTTTATTTATTTAACAGTCAATACGAAAATGATCAAAATGTATATGTATGTAGAGTATTAGATTAAATGTTTATGCATAGTAAAATTGAGTGAATTTCCTACCACTTCGATCATGAGATGCTTAAGTATGTAGAGTATTGGATATTCAATACACTAAGACCACTAGACAATAGCACCACCCTTAACGACCTGTTTAACATCTAATGATTTTTCAAAGTCAGGTTTCATATTGTATTATTCAAACTTTAAATTATTCAATAAAGGATGTTTCCTATGACAAAATGTTAATTGTCTTTCCATCCATATATACAAACACTTATTTGTTGGTTGGTATTCGCCCAGAACAGGGTGGAGATAATCAAAGACCTAGCTACGTACCAATTAAGGTTACCGGATATCACTTAGAATCGTGTTATCACTTTCCAAAGTAAACTATTCGACCCTAATGCCTGGGTATCACGAATATCTACTTGGGATAAGACCAAATGTTGTTAGTGATTTAGGCACAAATCAATAACCCTTCGTGTTTAAGTGTTGTGTGTTTTCTGTCTTTTTTTCATGCACGATTGATTTACCTATTTATAGGTAATATTACTCAACCCTAGTCAATGGAATTAAGAGTGATTAACGGCCCATTAATCCCACTTAATTTGCCTCCATAATTATAGGAATTAGCGGTTACATGACCAATTAAACGTGGTCATTAATGCAGTTATAACTGCCACTTGAATAGGTCAAAGCAGTTACTAATCAAGTTTGAATTCAGTCCTAGTGAGTTCGTTATACTCACTGATGAGCTAGTCCCTGAGGACATCAACTCCCTGATGAGATCCTTCAGCCTGAGCTAAACTCATCAACCTGATGAATACCGTTCAGTCCAGAGTATCGCTCCCTGAAAGAGTGAACTCACTGAACTTCATCATACACTGAAAACACTTAACCACTATCTGAGTCAGGGTGTTCAGGGACCTGATGGGTGTACACTCCGTACCTCCAAGCCCATCACCAGGTGTGAACAAATCCCACAAGTGCACTAAATTTTCCAACAATCCTCCCCAAATTTAGTTCACTACCTTTGCATGAAAATAACCAAAATACAAAACAAGTGCATAAACGAAAATGTCCTGAGGATTGAATTTCCATCTTAGTAAATTACACGTTCAAATATTCGAGAATCAGGGTGTTCTAAGAATTGAACCCTTCAACCCATTTGAATACCTGAAGATAAAATACACACAAGTTTTCCAACACTTAGACACTCCTGACACTTTACAAGCCATGTGTCCATATCCAATTCATAAATGTTGTAAAAGCTAAAAGTCCATAGCTTCCTGAAGCGGCAAAACTTCAACATTCACATAGGTGGTTCCTCTTTATTCATGCTCCTGCCAAGCACTTTTTCAAAGAAAATTAACCATTAAGAAGTAAAGACTTCATCCTCCTTTTCAGCAGGTTCCAAGCACAAACCTTGGGATGTTTGTAAAACATGTGCTTCAGTACACTGAATGTTCAGCTTTCCACATTGAACTCAGCTCCCAAGTTTCCTCAGGAGGGAGTTGGGTGTCCTAGCATTCAGTGACCAAGTTGGACTTTAAACCCATCCCTTTAGCAGACTTTATAACCAAGTCTCTAGCCAAACCCTTCGTCAAGTGATCAGCTAAATTCTGTTGAGATCTAACAAACTCTATAGAAATCACCCCATTCATGATAAGCTCACGAATCATGCTATGCTTGACACCAAAGTGTCTAGACTTCCCATTGTACATCTGGCTATAAGCCTTTGCCAATGTAGCAGCACTATCACACCGGATAGAAATAGGTGCTATAGGTTTAGGCCATAATGGAATCTCAAGAAGCAAGTTTCTCAACCATTCAGCTTCTTTACCAGCAGCTGCTAGAGCCACAAATTCAGATTCCATTGTCGAACTGGTGATACAAGTTTGCTTCTTGGATGCCCAAGAAATTGCACCTCCACCAAGTAGGAATACCCAGCCACTGGTAGACGAATTGTCTTCAGTGTTACTGATCCAACTTGCATCAGTGTAACCTTCCAACACTGAAGGATAACCAGTATATGAGAGACTATAATCCATAGTTCTCTTCAAATACTTCAGTACCCTCTGAATTGCTTGCCAGTGCTGAGCACTAGGATTACTAGTATACCTGCTCAGTTTTCCCACAGCAAAAGCAATGTCAGGCCTTGTACAAGTCATGGCATACATCAGGCAGCCAATCACCCTGGAATACTCAAGTTGAGATACAGCTTTGCCATTGTTCAGCATAAGCTTCTCAGTAGTATCCATGGGAGTACTAACTGGAGTACAATCAAAGCAATTAAATTTCTTCAGTACCTTCTCAATGTAATGAGACTGAGAAATTGATATACCATTGCTTTCATGTTTAATCCTTATACCAAGGATAACATCTGCCTCCCCCATGTCTTTCATGGAGAACCTTGATGACAAAAATTCCTTTGTCAGGTCAACTTGATTTTGGTCAGTGCCAAAGATCAACATGTCATCAACATATAGACAAATGATGACTCCTTTACCAGATTCATCAAATTTGCTATATACACATTTGTCAGCCTGGTTAAGAACATAACCATTAGACAAAACCACTTCATCAAATTTTTGATGCCATTGCTTAGGTGCCTGTTTCAGTCCATATAAAGACTTAATCAGTTTGCACACCTTGTTTTCATTGCCAGGCATGATGAAGCCCTGAGGTTGGTTCATATAAACCTCCTCATCCAATTCTCCATTCAAGAAAGATGTCTTCACATCCATCTGATGAATAATCAGATTGTGAATTGATGCCAAAGCAATCAGCAGCCTGATGGTACTGATACGTGCCACAGGGGCATAAGTATCAAAGTAGTCTATCCCTGACTTTTGTTTAAAGCCCTGAATGACTAATCTAGCCTTGAACTTTTCAATAGTTCCATCTACCTTCATTTTCCTTTTGAAAATCCATTTGCAACCAAGAGGTTTGCAACCTGGTGGTAGATCAACCAACACCCAAGTGTTGTTGCCCATGATGGAGTCAATCTCATCATTTATTGCTTCTTTCCAGAAAGCAACATCCTGGGACTTCATTGCTTCTTCAAATGTTTTGGGATCATCCTCAACAATGAAGCAATAGGAGTATTGGTCAGAGACCTCACTCCTTGTGCCTTCAATCAAGTATAATTGAAACTCAGGTCCAAATGACTTTGGAGTCCTGACCCTTTTGCTCTTCCTGAGCTCAAGTTCAGGTTGTTGAACCACAACCTCATCAGGGGCCTGAGATGATAAATCATCAGGGACCTCTGATACACCATTGTCATTAGTTCCATTTGGAATCCTGTGACTTGATCTAGGGACTGATGAGAATCTATTCTCATCAAATAATGCATCCCTTGATTCAATTATTGAATTAATTGAAACATATTCATTAGGTTCAATAACATAGAACCTATAAGCCTTGGAATGCTCAGCATATCCAACAAAGATGCAATCAATGCCTCTTTCACCCAGAGTTTTTAACTTTGGATCAGGGAGTCTTACAACTGCCCTACAGCCCCAGACCCTGAGATAATTCAGGTTGGGTTTCTTTTTAGTCCAGAGTTCATAAGGGGTAACCTTGTTCCTTTTGTTGGGAACCCTATTAAGTAAATAGCAAGCTGTTAACATAGCTTCACCCCAGAACCCTTGACTCAGTCCTGAATAGGACAACATGGAATTAACCATCTCCTTCAGTACCCTGTTCTTCCTTTCAGAGATACCATTTTGTTGAGGAGTATAGGGAGCAGTCGTTTCATGGATTATGCCAACAGACTGAAAATACAGAGTATCCATGTACTCACCTCCCCTATCAGTCCTGAATCTTTTGATCAGGGACCCAAGTTGTAATTCAACTTCTGTTTTAAATACCTTGAATTTATCTAATGCTTCATCCTTGGTATGTAATAGATAGACATAACAAAACCTAGAGGCATCATCAATAAATGTGACAAAGTACTTCTTGTTCCCCAAAGAGGGAGTGGCATGCAAATCACACAGGTCACTGTGTATTAGCTCCAAGAGCTCAGTCTCACGTTTTACACCCTGAAAGGGTTTCTTAGTAATTTTGGTCAACATGCAAGTTTTACACTTTTCAGTGTCCATGTCAAATGCTGGGATTAACCCATCCTTAGACATATCTTGCATCCTTTTAAAATGTACATGGCCAAGTCTAGCATGCCACAGGGTAGAGTCATTCAGTTTAAAGGTTGATAAAAAGGCTGAATTAACAATGTCAGTGACAACATTCAGCCTGAACATTTGATTACACAAATAGCCAAAACCAATAAACACACCATGTTTGGACAAAATAAATTTATCAGATTCGATAACTTGTTTATATCCATGATTATTCAAAACACTACTTGAAACCAAGTTCTTCCTTATATCAGGAACATGAATAACATTAAACAAAGTTACAATCTTTCCAGAACTAAAACTAAGATCTACACAACCACGACCATGCACCAAGGCTGTTGACTCATTTCCCATGTGAAGAATAGATCCATCATTCAGTGACTCATAAGCCTTGAACCAGCATCTATCTTTGCACACATGAATAGTTGCTCCAGAGTCAACCCACCACGCAACATCATCATCCTGCACATAGTTAGACTCAGATACATATGTAACATAATAAACCTGAAGAGATTCATTAAACATATTCTGACCTTTCAGTGAGTTGGCTGAACCACCACTCCCTGAACCACCACTCCCTGAACCACTAGTGCCTGAACCATTGGTTTTACCACCAACCTTAACACCTTTGCAATCCCTTTTAATGTGACCAGATTTGCCACATTTCCAACAAGTAGGTGTAGCCTTCTTGTTAGGATCAGCCCTTGTGTTATCATGATGTTTGCGTTTGCCTTTGTTGTCATTGTACCTGGTGGAATTGTTATGTTCTACCATATTGACAACAGATGCACCAGTAGCATTGCTACTCTTTGACTTGTCATTGTCCTGCGCCCTGAGAGAATCCTCAATACGCAGATGACTACCCAACTGAACAAGTGTCAGTTCTTCCTTCTTATGTTTCAAGGCATGCTTGAAATCTTTCCAAGAAGGAGGGAGTTTGTCAATGATACAAGAGACTGAAATAGCCTCATCCATGTTCATTTTATGTTGTGTAAACCTTCCAAGTATTCCAAGAAGTTCATTGTATTGTTCCATGACTGGTCTTGAATCAGTCATTTTGTAATTTGTGAAATTACTCACAAGAAACTTCTTACTTGAAGCATCCTCAGCCATATATTTGGCATCCAAGGAATCCCAAAGTTCTTTGGAAGATTCAACGTTCTGATAAATGTCAAAGAGAGAATCAGACATACCATTGAGAATTAAACCTCTGCAAACATAGTCATCATTCTCCCATTTGCTCCTCTTCCTTATCTGTTCCACAGTAGCATCATCCCCATGATCCTCAGGAATGGCAGTGCTCAGAACATACACCACATTCATGCTTGAAAGCAAGAAGTGCATCTTCTTTTGCCATCTTCTGAAATCAACACCTTCAAACTTATCCAATTTGGAGAAGTTAGCAGCCATATGCCTCATAGCAGCAGCCATTGATTATCACAAAATAGTTTACTTTGATTGTTGGTTGGTATTCGCCCAGAACAGGGTGGAGATAATCAAAGACCTAGCTACGTACCAATTAAGGTTACCGGATATCACTTAGAATCGTGTTATCACTTTCCAAAGTAAACTATTCGACCCTAATGCCTGGGTATCACGAATATCTACTTGGGATAAGACCAAATGTTGTTAGTGATTTAGGCACAAATCAATAACCCTTCGTGTTTAAGTGTTGTGTGTTTTCTGTCTTTTTTTCATGCATGATTGATTTACCTATTTATAGGTAATATTACTCAACCCTAGTCAATGGAATTAAGAGTGATTAACGGCCCATTAATCCCACTTAATTTGCCTCCATAATTATAGGAATTAGCGGTTACATGACCAATTAAACGTGGTCATTAATGCAGTTATAACTGCCACTTGAATAGGTCAAAGCAGTTACTAATCAAGTTTGAATTCAGTCCTAGTGAGTTCGTTATACTCACTGATGAGCTAGTCCCTGAGGACATCAACTCCCTGATGAGATCCTTCAGCCTGAGCTAAACTCATCAACCTGATGAATACCGTTCAGTCCAGAGTATCGCTCCCTGAAAGAGTGAACTCACTGAACTTCATCATACACTGAAAACACTTAACCACTATCTGAGTCAGGGTGTTCAGGGACCTGATGGGTGTACACTCCGTACCTCCAAGCCCATCACCAGGTGTGAACAAATCCCACAAGTGCACTAAATTTTCCAACATTATTCACATCTTCTATATATACAAACACAAACCAAACAGATTTAACTATTTAAGTATACATAATAATGTCTTCAAATTTCCCTATTATTTAAGTCTGGGTTTGTTAGTTGTCCTTATCTTTATAAATAAAAAAAAGAAATTTCATTGTCATCAATTCCTAAATTATAATAGAATTGTTAGAGAACTTTACACAAGATACAAAACCGTTAGCATCTAATATGACACATAATGAATATATTCCATAAATCATTGTCCAATTTTATAATACTTATCAACTACTATTAATTATTAAACTTGTTCAAATGTTGTATTTATTCACATGCTCTTGCATTTGACTAAATGAAAAGAGGTCTTTCCAGCCAATGTTCTATTGAAATTAACTGCACGTTTAGTGATTTGTTGAAATGAAAATTAGCCAAGAAAATATCACTTCATGATCTTGTGCTCTTATGGTTTTGAGTTTAGTTGAGGTTTTATTTCAACCAATTCCAGTTACGAATGGATCAATTCATGTTAGGTTGTATCTCTCAACCTAGGAGTGAACATGCTTCTGGTCATATTTTACCTAGGATCAGTGTTTCACGTGCGGAAGGTTAATTGTTCAAAGTGTGAAGGATGTCGGAACTTCTCAACTCAAGTTGGCACTTTTCTTGATCCACACTTTGCTGACTTTGCTATGATCTTATTGCTGGTCAACCACTTTTTGCTGCTAGGAACTTTACAAAAAATACAAAAACAGTGTAGCAAATGACGCAATATATGCAATGACTAATCAATGAATATCTCCATTGCTAGTTGGCAGATTTAATAACAATTGATTATAAACTTGTTCACATGTTCTTGTATTTGACTAAAAGGATCGAAGACTATTTAGCCAATGTTTTGCTATAATTAACTGCAGATTAACCAAGAAATTGTCACTTCATGATTTGTGCTCTTATGCTTTTCACTTCATTTCTATTAATTCTAGTTATGTTCCCAAAAAGAAATCCTTGATGATCACTAATCACCAACACTAGAGTTGAGTTAGTTAATTATTTCATGTGTTGGTAACTGATAAGTGTTCAATATCATCACTACATGTATATACATATTCATGTAATGAAATGAAATGTGTCGTTTTCAATGAAATGTTTCTAAAATTCGGAAACCACATGTTTTGGGTCACTTGACGAAATATGTTACTCTGTCATTTTATGTATATGATTATACCTGGAATAGATTATATGTTCAGATCGGCTTGTTCACCTGGTTTGTAACAATTCGCATTTTCAGGTTAATTAATTTTTCCCGGAAAATTTCACTATTCACTTTTACTATTCATTTTTTTCCCGAAACTTTCCCGAAAGTTGATTTTTATTTGATATTCTCGAGTGATAAATCATTTCCATGGCAAATTAAATGTTTGACATTCGTCAGATCATTTTCGTGAAAGTTATTAAGGAATTACACGACATTACACGTTTTAGGGTAAAACGTCATTCAGAAATTCTACGCACAACGAAATTCGATCCCGTCAGGTGACCCCACATCGGAAAAATGTTTGACACACTCATGATTTATTTGAGAATTAATCGTGACTGAGAAAAACATGACCAAAGACTTCCCGGCAGGTCACCCATGTCGGTACTACTCTCACATGAGCACGCTTAACCGAATGGGCGATTAACCGTTAGACCACAAAACGAGTTTCTAAGACGTTTTGAGTTTTCAAACTTATTAGAAAAAGTCAACATATTTTTCCCTCCTCCATTGACCAAAAATCATCCCTTGATTTTATAAGTCATTCCTTGATTTTTAGACTTACGGTTTGATGTCTAAAAGACATTTAATACCAACCGACACTAGACTGAGCCCAGTCTAGACATTATAAGTCATTTTAAATCATTTTTATCACATTAGAAAAGTAACATTTTACTTTTCTCAATTTTACGCAATATTCGTACGTTTTACGTATTACGCGTTTTAGACCCGTGTTTCCAGTTTTTAGCAGGATTTTACCACTCAAATGGAACCTACCACTCATTTTATATTTTATTATGGGACATATGGACATGTCTAACAATACTTTAAAGTTCCATAATTTTACGACACCCGGTTTTACGTTTTGAGGCCTAATCATTTACGGTTGTCATTTCCCGGAGTCAAAACTCTTCCTAATACTTGGATAATACCAAGCAAAGTCAACACCTTGTCCCCCAAGCTTGTGAACCGCCTAGGAGGGGGGATTCACCACCCATGTGGCTTGATCTTATGCCTTGTGTCATGAGATGTGAACATGTGTTCAACTTGGCCTCCAAGTGTTGACTAGTCAACAATGTAACCTCCTCATTTGCATATAAATGCTTCTCCTCCCACTCCTTGACCATATGAACGACCCACACACACAACACACTTCATTTTACTAGTTTACTTCAAGTTCCATCCAAGAAATCAAGTGCAATATCCATACATAAACCCTAGTTTAGTTTTGATTCATCAAAACTACTTCAAATCCTTAGAAACTTTGGTGATTTCTCTTGAGTTTGAATCCACTCAAGTCACCTCAATTTTCATCATCTCTCTTTCAAGATTACAAGAGTAGAAAGATTGCATGAAGTGAAGTGGGTTGAAGCAAGTCTATCAAAGTCCTATCCTTACATGTTAACTTCCTTTCATCTTTGAAAGCCAAAAGTTGTGAGCCAAACCCTAACTTGATTCTTGTTAAATAATCATGTTCATGTTATTTACATGTTATTCTTGCTATATTATGTCTTGTAGTTATGTCCATGATGTATAAAAGTGAGCAAAACAAGTTATTGTTATTGATTGTTACAACAAGTTACTAAAACAAGTAAACTAGTGACTTTCTTGGTAAGACCTGATCAAAATGGTAAAAATATGATATTTGATCATTACATATTACAGTAGAGGACTTAACAAGGAAACCGTAGCAACTTGAACCACCCAAAACGAGTATACGAGTCAAAAGTTACGCCCATTTGAAGTTACCAAAACTTTGCGGCAAACTGCCAAATACCATTCTGATCAAATTTGGGTTTTGAAAGTCCCACTTCTGGTCCGATTCATCAAAAAGTTAAAACACGAAAGTTGTCCGGAACGCCGTTTTCGTTCAGGAATAAAGAAGCTCGAGACCTAAAAACACTTTTCGAGTAATAAAATTCTTCAAATTCTAAACAGCCCATTTTTAGGCGAAAGTCACAAGATTATGGTTATACTTTGAAAGGAACAAGAGGTCTTATGACCTATAATCAAGACCACAACCATGGCTAGAGCCAAGGTTGTGTCTCATGACCTTGAAACAAGGACCAAAGGTCATGGCTAGGCCATGACGAAATGACCATACCAACTTTCATAGGCGTAAACATGAAACAAAGAGTTGACGAGAACTTGAACAAGCAATTTGGATCTACTTCACTTAAAAGGGAACCATGAGATATTACCAAGAGAAAATGGTCATACAAAACTTATGAAACATACCCTAATAACAATCTTCATGTACTAATAAACTTTCCTAAGTTTATTCAAATATCGGACATGTAACCTTTCGGATCAAAACTTATATCTATATATTTCATCAACTACTACAATAGTAGGGAGCCTCATGTGAGGAGTTCATTATGTAAGCCGTCGAGTTGAGTTGTGGATTTACGAGTTAAAGTGTCCTGGCTCCTCGAACGCTTACTAACATGACTTCTGAATTATGTCGGCCCGAACGGTAGTAAACGATATACAAAACATACATGTTTCATGAATCTTTTCTTTCAAGGACTTACAATATACATCATACCACATCATGGACTATAATGCAAGATATATATATATAGGCACTACTTCATATTCTGTACTCAAATCCTAAGTCGCAACATTCTATTATAGGTTGCTCGTAGAAACCTTCACGATTCAACCGTTACATTCATTACTTGCTATCTTACTTAAGGTGAGTTCATAGCCCCATTTTCCATTACTTAATTGTTTTACAAACCCTTGGGGGGAATACATGCTATTTTAACCGAGCACAATGTTTCTAAATTGTATGCTTGCCTGATTGTTTTATTATCACTAAGTACCAACCTTGCTAAACCGAGATCCCTTATTATGAACCATTTAATCACTAGCAATAGTGAGCGCAAATATTGTGAATAGGCCTATTGGGATTGACGAATCCCATTTGTATTGACTAAGTTCAAACAAATGCATTAATATTTGAGATTTAGGTATGTTAGCAAAGTACCTACCGGGATAAATCTGCCGATCGATATTGGTACACGTTAACGTTATGGTGTCATAAGCTTAGTGTATAATACATGTTCCGGGCGTATAATAACGTAGCCTACCTGTTTTGTTTTCCAAACATTGGTGTGAGCCTATAACTCACACTACCAACATATTGTGTTCAATCGATTTAAACAAACTCTATGAATATCACTCAACCTTTGTGTTGACCTCTCAAGCATGTATTTCAGGTTCATGACGATCAAGGATGGCACGGAAGGACACGGATACTCAAGAGGGCTATAAATTTTATTATCATTCAAAAACTCCTTTATTATACATTGTAAACATGGAACCATTTGGGACCTCATTTTGTAACCTCTGATATTTATACAATTTGAATGATAAATCTCTTAAAACGACTCAATTGGAGTTCGTTTTCTATTATTGTGACTATTGTGCCGTCAAGTAACACCCAGTTTGAATTCCGCTGCATCCATGAATTGGGGGTGTTACAGATTGGTACCAGAGCCATGGTTATAGAGAAACGGGTCTAATTGAGACCTAAACTATAACCACATGTACAAGCAAAAACATTTTATAGCCTTCCGCTCTCCGTGTCTTCCATCCTCCAGACGATTATGGATTTAGTAAGCATGTTATGATACACAAACATATTAGTATATTCATATATACCCATTTTGAGCATTTCCCCGAAGACATTTTTATGCTACACAAACATAATTGCATATTGATATATGTACCCTAAACATAATTGAGCATTTCCCCGTAAGCATTTTATGCTACATGAACACATATAAGTATATTGATATATACACACTAGGCATTTTATGCTACATGAACAAATATAAGTATATTGATATATACACACTAGGCATTTTATGCTACATGAACACATATAAGTATATTGATATATACACACTAGGCATTTTATGCTACATGAACATATTAGTATATTGATATATAAACTCGGTTTATTTTCAATCATTTATCTAAACAATGGACTAAACATATCTGTGTATGCCTATTCTAAGGCATTTCGGCACAGCCACAATCTCCCAATCATGTTCCTACTCCAACATTATATGTCCAAGACATTGTGAGATACAATGGTCTCATTCATTTTCCAAGACATTGTGAGATACAATGGTCTCATTCATTTTCCAGGACATTGTGAGATACAATGGTCTCATTCATTTTCCAAGACATTGTGAGATACAATGGTCTCATTCATTTTTCAAGACATTGTGAGATACAATGGTCTCATTCATTTTCCAAGACATTGTGAGATACAATGGTCTCATTCATTTTCCAAGACATTGTGAGTTACAATGGTCTCATTCACTTTTCAAGACATTGTGAGATACAATGGTCTCATTCATTTTCCAAGACATTGTGAGATACAATGGTCTCATTCATTTTCCAAGACATTGTATTATACAATGGTCTTAACCATTTCTCAAATGTTTTGAGTCACACAATGGTCTAACCTACTTCCCAGACATTGTGAATTGCACAATGGTCTAACCTACTTCCGAGACATTGTGTTTTGTGCAAATGGTCTCTAGAATTATTCCATCACATCATCAATATCATTTCTTATGATATCAAAAACCCGTCACAATTTATCGATTTCAAAACAAGAAATATGAGATTTCTAAAGGACAAACTAATCCATCATCGACAAAAGCTGAACTTTCTCTACATTCATCAAAGTTTTCTTATGAAACCTTCATTATTAAAAGTTCGTGATCCTGGCCAAGTATGTTCTATTTTAGAACTACTTAAAACTTCCTTTCCATACGTATCTACCCTTACTACCTTCTATGCAATGGAATATGAAAACATACGTTACAAGTCTTGTATGGACGGGACTTGCAACTTAAGGGTTTGACATCGCCTTTGTTTAGTGGACAGTTTCCCGAAAGCAACGGACATATCAAAAGTATACCTAGTTTAGGTATTTGAAAATTTTATCGAACCTTGGCTAAATATAGACTAGTCACCTATATTTAACCTAGGGACAGTGGAATATAGTCTGACTAACTATATTCGACTTAGAATTTTCAAATACTGAGAATAGTTGTATTAGGGTTATGTTTAGATTGATTTCCTACATGAACACGATAAACCACCAGAATACATTAAAACAATCTAGAGACACGATAGTGCCTTACCACTCAGCAAGATCTTAACACCTTATTTGTATGATCTAAATTCATTCTTGAAAATTTTCATTTATGAGATAATCCGAACGACTATCTTGGGATAGTTATCAATTCTTCTCTTCATCCCGTGGAAGTACCATCCTGTTTAGGATACCAATCCGTCATAAACTTTTAAAAATCTCTTAAGATTTTTAAAGCAAACTCAACATCGATACCTAAGAGTATTAATGTTAAGCATACACTACACACTTTTGTTCATCAACATATCACATCATTATCTTCACAACCGTTACAAACACAAGCTCATTAACAGACCTTGATGCACTTTTAAAGCTCAAATCATCCTTAGTTACACCACAAGCACCCTCATCAGCTTTACAAGATTGAATATTCATCTTGCACTTTTGGAATACCAGTATCATCTCGTAATACACTACCTTGTAACTCACCGGCTAAGTATGAATGTTGTGTCGGGAATTCTTGAGTAGGATGATTTATAATGTCCTTATTTGAATGGATTGGGATGCCTTGTCATTTAAATAAAGAAATTATAAATCATCGAACCATACGTTTATATTCCTTTAGTTACATTGTTTGGGATGCCTCTCTATGTAAATAAAGAATTATAAACAAGTGGGCTTAATTATATCCGAAATAACATAAGTATGAAGTCAATAAACACTAGATACAACAACAGATTACCTACTAGGCTATGATTGCAACGACTATCCCAATTTCCATTAGTACGAGGTTTACATTTTGGTTTTCATAATGATAGTGCAATAACCAACAAACTCATTGCGAGGCCATGTAACCATATGCATGGGCAGTCATACCGAACTCATTGTGAAGCCATGTAGCCATATGCATGGGCAGCCGTACAATTCAAACAGGACTTGGTCCAACCACATGTTCAACACTTAATCCATTATTCGATTCCTATATCAATTGCTATTGATACTTGACAACTATATCAAGTTCTATTTGATATTCAACTACTATATCAATTCCTATTAATACTCGATTACTAATCAATTTCCTTTGATATTCGACTATTATATGAATCTCTATTGATATTCAACTATGTTATCAATTTCTATTGACACACCGTATTCTAAGACAAATCAAACTATATCACTGGTAATTCAAGACTCGAGTCCTCATAAGTAACCACACCTTTTCATCGACACCACTCCAACATATAACACACATAGAACTTCGGGACGAAGTTCCCCGTAAGGGGTAGAGACTGTAACAATTCGCATTTTCAGGTTAATTAATTTTTCCCGGAAAATTTCACTATTCACTTTTACTATTCATTTTTTTCCCGAAACTTTCCCGAAAGTTGATTTTTATTTGATATTCTCGAGTGATAAATCATTTCCATGGCAAATTAAATGTTTGACATTCGTCAGATCATTTTCGTGAAAGTTATTAAGGAATTACACGACATTACACGTTTTAGGGTAAAACGTCATTCAGAAATTCTACGCACAACGAAATTCGATCCCGTCAGGTGACCCCACATCGGAAAAATGTTTGACACACTCATGATTTATTTGAGAATTAATCGTGACTGAGAAAAACATGACCAAAGACTTCCCGGCAGGTCACCCATGTCGGTACTACTCTCACATGAGCACGCTTAACCGAATGGGCGATTAACCGTTAGACCACAAAACGAGTTTCTAAGACGTTTTGAGTTTTCAAACTTATTAGAAAAAGTCAACATATTTTTCCCTCCTCCATTGACCAAAAATCATCCCTTGATTTTATAAGTCATTCCTTGATTTTTAGACTTACGGTTTGATGTCTAAAAGACATTTAATACCAACCGACACTAGACTGAGCCCAGTCTAGACATTATAAGTCATTTTAAATCATTTTTATCACATTAGAAAAGTAACATTTTACTTTTCTCAATTTTACGCAATATTCGTACGTTTTACGTATTACGCGTTTTAGACCCGTGTTTCCAGTTTTTAGCAGGATTTTACCACTCAAATGGAACCTACCACTCATTTTATATTTTATTATGGGACATATGGACATGTCTAACAATACTTTAAAGTTCCATAATTTTACGACACCCGGTTTTACGTTTTGAGGCCTAATCATTTACGGTTGTCATTTCCCGGAGTCAAAACTCTTCCTAATACTTGGATAATACCAAGCAAAGTCAACACCTTGTCCCCCAAGCTTGTGAACCGCCTAGGAGGGGGGATTCACCACCCATGTGGCTTGATCTTATGCCTTGTGTCATGAGATGTGAACATGTGTTCAACTTGGCCTCCAAGTGTTGACTAGTCAACAATGTAACCTCCTCATTTGCATATAAATGCTTCTCCTCCCACTCCTTGACCATATGAACGACCCACACACACAACACACTTCATTTTACTAGTTTACTTCAAGTTCCATCCAAGAAATCAAGTGCAATATCCATACATAAACCCTAGTTTAGTTTTGATTCATCAAAACTACTTCAAATCCTTAGAAACTTTGGTGATTTCTCTTGAGTTTGAATCCACTCAAGTCACCTCAATTTTCATCATCTCTCTTTCAAGATTACAAGAGTAGAAAGATTGCATGAAGTGAAGTGGGTTGAAGCAAGTCTATCAAAGTCCTATCCTTACATGTTAACTTCCTTTCATCTTTGAAAGCCAAAAGTTGTGAGCCAAACCCTAACTTGATTCTTGTTAAATAATCATGTTCATGTTATTTACATGTTATTCTTGCTATATTATGTCTTGTAGTTATGTCCATGATGTATAAAAGTGAGCAAAACAAGTTATTGTTATTGATTGTTACAACAAGTTACTAAAACAAGTAAACTAGTGACTTTCTTGGTAAGACCTGATCAAAATGGTAAAAATATGATATTTGATCATTACATATTACAGTAGAGGACTTAACAAGGAAACCGTAGCAACTTGAACCACCCAAAACGAGTATACGAGTCAAAAGTTACGCCCATTTGAAGTTACCAAAACTTTGCGGCAAACTGCCAAATACCATTCTGATCAAATTTGGGTTTTGAAAGTCCCACTTCTGGTCCGATTCATCAAAAAGTTAAAACACGAAAGTTGTCCGGAACGCCGTTTTCGTTCAGGAATAAAGAAGCTCGAGACCTAAAAACACTTTTCGAGTAATAAAATTCTTCAAATTCTAAACAGCCCATTTTTAGGCGAAAGTCACAAGATTATGGTTATACTTTGAAAGGAACAAGAGGTCTTATGACCTATAATCAAGACCACAACCATGGCTAGAGCCAAGGTTGTGTCTCATGACCTTGAAACAAGGACCAAAGGTCATGGCTAGGCCATGACGAAATGACCATACCAACTTTCATAGGCGTAAACATGAAACAAAGAGTTGACGAGAACTTGAACAAGCAATTTGGATCTACTTCACTTAAAAGGGAACCATGAGATATTACCAAGAGAAAATGGTCATACAAAACTTATGAAACATACCCTAATAACAATCTTCATGTACTAATAAACTTTCCTAAGTTTATTCAAATATCGGACATGTAACCTTTCGGATCAAAACTTATATCTATATATTTCATCAACTACTACAATAGTAGGGAGCCTCATGTGAGGAGTTCATTATGTAAGCCGTCGAGTTGAGTTGTGGATTTACGAGTTAAAGTGTCCTGGCTCCTCGAACGCTTACTAACATGACTTCTGAATTATGTCGGCCCGAACGGTAGTAAACGATATACAAAACATACATGTTTCATGAATCTTTTCTTTCAAGGACTTACAATATACATCATACCACATCATGGACTATAATGCAAGATATATATATATATATAGGCACTACTTCATATTCTGTACTCAAATCCTAAGTCGCAACATTCTATTATAGGTTGCTCGTAGAAACCTTCACGATTCAACCGTTACATTCATTACTTGCTATCTTACTTAAGGTGAGTTCATAGCCCCATTTTCCATTACTTAATTGTTTTACAAACCCTTGGGGGGAATACATGCTATTTTAACCGAGCACAATGTTTCTAAATTGTATGCTTGCCTGATTGTTTTATTATCACTAAGTACCAACCTTGCTAAACCGAGATCCCTTATTATGAACCATTTAATCACTAGCAATAGTGAGCGCAAATATTGTGAATAGGCCTATTGGGATTGACGAATCCCATTTGTATTGACTAAGTTCAAACAAATGCATTAATATTTGAGATTTAGGTATGTTAGCAAAGTACCTACCGGGATAAATCTGCCGATCGATATTGGTACACGTTAACGTTATGGTGTCATAAGCTTAGTGTATAATACATGTTCCGGGCGTATAATAACGTAGCCTACCTGTTTTGTTTTCCAAACATTGGTGTGAGCCTATAACTCACACTACCAACATATTGTGTTCAATCGATTTAAACAAACTCTATGAATATCACTCAACCTTTGTGTTGACCTCTCAAGCATGTATTTCAGGTTCATGACGATCAAGGATGGCACGGAAGGACACGGATACACAAGAGGGCTATAAATTTTATTATCATTCAAAAACTCCTTTATTATACATTGTAAACATGGAACCATTTGGGACCTCATTTTGTAACCTCTGATATTTATACAATTTGAATGATAAATCTCTTAAAACGACTCAATTGGAGTTCGTTTTCTATTATTGTGACTATTGTGCCGTCAAGTAACACCCAGTTTGAATTCCGCTGCATCCATGAATTGGGGGTGTTACATGGTTAATGACAAAAGTATGTAGAGTATTATACATTAAAGTGTCATGTATAGTATAAGTTACCACCACTTCATGAGTTGCAATTGGAACCATATTTTAAGGATCACCTAATTAAAAATTAATAAAGACCACTAGGCTGTAGCAGCCCTTGAAGACCTGTTTAACATTTATCATTTTTCAAAGACCACTAGGCTGGGAAGGTGCATGCATATATCATATTCATGTTTGTTGTTTTGTTATTTTTTAATTTCAAACTTTGAATAATTCAATAAAAGGGATGGTTACTAACTTACTATACACTATAGACATTTTTTTTAACTAAACACTATAGACAATTTGTGTGAACTTAATAGTACGTCAAAAAGTCAATAGTCTACTACAATAATAATGCAACTACCACACTTGACAATTACTCCGTAGTAGTTTATAGTTGTTACGCCCCGTGCCCGCTTTGACCAAAATTTAAAACTTTTTTTTTTTTTTTTTTGCATGGAAACTACGTATCAAAACTGACCTGCTGTTACTCTTTTCACTATTGATAAAAATCTATAAACTTTCAGACCATGAGACTAATTTTAAATGATACTAGACTCAATTACCTTCAAAATGCCGGGTGGCTCGACCCGTGACGACTTACGGTTTAAAAGATATGATTTTTCTAACATGACCCATTTTATGCACTACTTGCTGTCCCAAACACCCCTTTTTCTGCATTTCATTTGATGCACTTTTGACCCATTTTCCGGAAAAACGACTTTTATAACATGACATTACACCAAAACTTCCAAAAATCATTAGGATAATATAAACATCAGTTATATGCATAAACTTGGTCATAATGACCCGCAAAAATGTGCTTTACAAAGTAACGGGTGGAAACACCCATTTTGACCCATTTGCATACTTCACTTAACCATATCACCTTTAACCATAAAATTAACACTTTAACCGTAAACCAAACACTCCTTTAACATTAAAAACCATGACAACTTTGATCCATGACCATTGACCCGTTCACATCCCAAAATGGGTACAATTAGACGTTATACCAAACGCTCCCTTAACTTGACTGTAAACACATGAACTATAATATAACTTGTCCATTGACCACCAATTTATACACTTGACAATTGACCATACTTTACATAACATTAATGACTCATGGGGGTACAAACATGACACTTGAGCTCGATATACTACCTAGCTCCTACTTTCTTACCATTCCTTCTACTTCACATGTCCAACCTTAGTTCTTATCCAATCCATAGCTTCACCCATGAGTAACCTACAAAACATTGTCAACTAAACAATAAGCTTTCGCTTAGTAAGTAACTAGATTAACACATGATTAACATGTGTTGTCCACATATATGCTACACAAATACTTCAACCAATAAACACATAAACATCACAACATACCTTAGCCTTTCCCTACTCATAATCTATCACTTGAGTTGGCTAACTAGGCAAACCACCTATCAAGGCCACACTCACTAAATCAAAGCTAACAACCATGCCGTAAAGGCAAGCTAACAACCATGCCATGAAAGCAAGCTAGACCATCCCGAAAGATGCCAAATACATGCCATAAAAGGCAAGTTGGGCTATCCCGAAGGATACCAAAACTAACACATCGGGTCCATACTTATAGTCACATAATATGTAAACAATCATCTTAAACACATATCAATCAAGTTACTTACCTTGCTCATCCAATCTAAGCTACAAATCAATAACACCATCAACATCAACATCACTATTCATCATCATCCTTCATCATTATCAACAAGACCTAATAACACAACATATCATGATCAAGGGTTATTAAACCCATCTAAACTTACCCAACATTATCTCTATATCATCATATGATCATATCAAGATCATATGATGAAAACCCACTTAACCCATTAACCTTTTACCACAATAATCATTATAAACTCAAGATTAGAGTTACTTACTTGTGGGGATCATAACTAGGAAGGACTATGGACAATAAATCTTCATCATCTTCTTCTTCTTAAGCCATCATCTCACTTTTCCCTCTCTTTTTCTTCTTCCAAAACCGACACCCATCACACCCCTTATATAAAATGTAGAACTTAAAAGAGAATGGTAGAATTCTCTAGAAATGGGTGTTAGTTTAACCATATGGCAACTATGGTCCCTTTGGTCTTATAACAATTCATCCTTGGTACTAGAACAAGTTGGTTCTAGTGCTACTAATAGTCCCTGCAGACTAGAACAAGTTGGTTCTAGTACTAGAACAAGTTGGTTCTAGTACCAGTTTGGGATTCTGTCAACTTAGGTCCCTCAAGTTCTTATCCCTCTTACTTATGACACATAATACTTTCTAAACCACATTACACATTCTTAATACTTATAGTTTGATTACCGGTTTTAACTAGCCAATCACGTAAAGCCTTTAGTCCATTACATCTAGGGTGGGGTCCAAGTACCCGGGAAACGGGTCTAACAATTCTATCCCCCTTATTTAGATTTCGTCCCCGAAATCTCTCGTCTTTTGCTATCCAAAACTGAATCACAACATATACATGTCTCATAATTTCAAAATCCTTAATCATTACATTGCAAGGATCTAAGTGATCTTGCAATTCCAAGCTTCTATATCACAATCATAACTCATAATAGACTATAAGCAATACTACTCATCACAAGCTTATCTAAAATTTCCAACAATGACGATTTGTCATCCAGAAACATCTACTATTTGACTTTCCATAAGTCAAACTTCAACACTATTCCACGTCATAAGCCCATGCACTAACACGGCATATAGTCATACACAGGCCAATATCACACTATACATAATACCAACACGTATCTACTTCCAAAAACCGGTAACTTATCTCACAATGTATACATGGTACCATATAAACGGCACTTCCAAAAACCAACTCTATGCATTACTAAAGCAATCTTCTCGTTAGATCGTGGGGATTCCACCCATCATCTTATCAACTTAAAAAGAAAAAAAAATCATTCTAGGCGCCTATCTTAAGGTTCATATAGGACCTTAACGCCGCTACAAGGTTTTATATCTAATCTCTTCTTATAACGTCTAACTTGTTTTTGTTTTCACTTTCTCATATCTCTACCCGTATTCATGTCATATCGGCTACACATAAGTCCACTCATTTATAACTCTTTACTTATATAAAAAGGCGTCCCAATCTATGCAAGTAAGGAATTATAAACTTATGGTTCGGTGATTTACAATTTCTTTATTTAAATGAAGAGGCGTCCCAATCCATTTAAATAAGAAGATTATAAATCCTCCTACTCATGTACTTCCGACACAACAATTATACTTACTTTACTTTCTTTCTTTTCTAGCCTTGGATCCAATCTCACTAACTATTCATCCATGTCATAAAGACAAGCTGGCTATCCCGAAGGATACCATAATATCCATACCCTTGCGGCAAGCTGGGCCACCCCGAAGGATGCCATAACTATCATCCATGCCATAAGGAAAGCTGTACAATCATGCCATGAAAGGCAAGCTAAGCTATCCCAAAGGATACTTTCATACATGCCAAGAATATAGGCAAACCATGCCGGCGAAGGCAAGCTAACAACCATGCCATGAAAGGCAAGCTAATAACCATGCCGTAAAGGTAAGCTAACAACCATGCCATGAAGGCAAGCTAGGCCATCTCAAAGGATGCCAAAACACATGCCACGAAGGCAAGCTAGGCTATCCCGAAGGATACCAAAACTAGAGAATTGGATCCAAGCTATATCTAACTTATCATCTTTACTCACTTTATCTTTCATGTACTTTTATCATTAAGTACACGCTATCACTTCAACACTTCTCATTGCCTTGAGCAATTTCAACATTTGCTACCGCATTTACATTCATCTAGACAAGTTGCTATATTACACTTGTTAAATTATGTTTGCATTCTCACAATGCTACTTATCATTTATCCGTCAACCCCAAGTTGACTCATGCATTCACTACGTGGCATCTCTATTTTAGACAAGTTTTATATGATGCTTGTCCATTTACAGTTTACACATTCTCTATGTGTCCTTACCACACAATTTTACTATTATCCGTCAACTGACCATGTTCACAACTCATACTATCACTTCATTTAGGCTACTCAACTTTACTCATATAAGCCTTACATAGGCTTATTCTATAACATTTCCATTAATCTCATCACATACTATCCAATATATAAACATGACTATACTCATGTTTTACGATTCTTCTAGCGCACTTCATATCACTTATGAATTCTAGCGCAATCTATGTCTCATTCATCACTTCTACTCATCACGCTTAACCATTTACTTACTAACACATTTTACTTATCAGTTATATGCATAAACTTGGTCATAATGACCCGCAAAAATGTGCTTTACAAAGTAACGGGTGGAAACACCCGTTTTGACCCATTTGCATACTTCACTTAACCAAACCATAAAATTAACACTTTAACCGTAAACCAAACAATCCTTTAACATTAAAAACCATGACAACTTTGATCTATGACCATTGACCCGTTCACATCCCAAAATGGGTACAATTAGACGTTATGCCAAACGCCCCCTTAACTTGACTGTAAACACATGAACTATAATATAACTTGTCCATTGACCACCAATTTATACACTTGACACTTGACCATACTTTACATAACATTAATGACTCACGGGGGTACAAACATGACACTTGAGCTCGGGATACTACCTAGCTCCTACTTTCTTACCATTCCTTCTACTTCACATGTCCAACCTTAGTTCTTAGCCAATCCATAGCTTCACCCATGAGTAACCTACAAAACATTGTCAACTAAACAATAAGCTTTCGCTTAGTAAGTAACTAGATTCACACATGATTAACATGTTAGTCCACATATATGCTACACAAATACTCCAACCAATAAACACATAAACATCACAACATACCTTAGCCTTTCCCTACTCATAATCTATCACTTGAGTTGGCTAACTAGGCAAACCACCTATCAAGGCCACACTCACTAAATAAAAGCTAACAACCATGCCGTAAAGGCAAGCTAACAACCATGCCATGAAAGCAAGCTAGGCCATCCCGAAGGATGCCAAATACATGCCATAAAAGGCAAGCTGGGCTATCCCAAAGGATACCAAAACTAACACATCGGGTCCATACTTATAGTCACATAATATGTAAACAATCATCTTAAACACATATCAATCAAGTTACTTACCTTGCTCATCCAAGCTAAGCTACAAATCAATAACATCATCAACATCAACATCAACATCACTATTCATCATCATCCTTCATCATTATCAACAAGACCTAATAACACAACATATCATGATCAAGGGTTATTAAACCCATCTAAACTTACCCAACATTATCTCTATATCATCATATCAAGATCATATGATGAAAACCCACTTAACCCATTAACCTTTTACCACAATAATCATTATAAACTCAAGATTAGAGTTACTTACTTGTGGGGATCATAACTAGGAAGGACTATGGACAATAAATCTTCTTCATCATCTTCTTCTTAAGCCATCATCTCACTTTTCCCTCTCTTTTTCTTCTTCCAAAACCGACACCCATCACACCCCTTATATAAAATAGTAGAACATAAAAGAGAATGGTTGAATTCTCTAGAAATGGGTGTTAGTTTAACCATATGGCAACTATGGTCCCTTTGGTCCAACAACAATTCATCCTTGGTACTAGAACAAGTTGGTTCTAGTGCTACTTTGAGGTTTTGGAAAGAATAGTCCCTGCAAACTAGAACAAGTTGGTTCTAGTACTAGAACAAGTTGGTTCTAGTACCAGTTTGGGATTCTGTCAACTTAGGTTCCTCAAGTTCTTATCCCTCTTACTTATGACACATAATACTTTCTAAACCACATTACACATTCTTAATACTTATAGTTTGATTACCGGTTTTAACTAGCCAATCACGTAAAGCCTTTAGTCCATTACATCTAGGGTGGGGTCCAAGTACCCGGGAAACGGGTCTAACAATAGTTTTCTTTTAAAGAAATATGTTTATTTGGTGGATGTTAATAAAAGGCATACCAATCCATCAAATCTCAAATCTATCTAGTCGTTCACGACACCAATACCAAGTTAGATAATGAGTTGATCTTATTGCTAAGATCAAATAGATTAACATCGAAACCATTTATGAAATGATAAAGTGTGTGACAAACTTCAAGTGAAACTGTCATACATAGATATGTACAGTAGTAGACTATTAGGATAAAATTATACAGACTTTGATGGTCCTGAACAAACACGCTATGGGATGTTACCAAGTACCAACACATTAGAGTAATAAGACATTAAACTACGTGATGCTTCAGACCATAATGTTCGGGTTAATGAGTCTCATACCTAACGCGATTATATAAGTCACAAAGATTCACAAAATGTCACACAAAAGAAATACTAACATTCAAAGACTACAAGATATGTGAAAATTCGGAAGTTCTTTATATGCTAGAATCCTATGACTGATTATATGTTGGATGTACAATGATATTTCTTTCACATGATTTATAGTTCAATTCATTCACTTATTTTTCAATTCAAAATTGAAATTATATCCGTAGCATGTGGTCTTGATTTATTTATATGTAATAAATTCATGAAGCTACTACTTGTATATGTACGTGTAATGCACCATAAAGATATGACTTCATATTTTTAATTTTGCACGTATCTTAAAATGTAGAAGTCTATATATGATTCCAAATTGAGTCCACATGTATCTTATAGTACTCCCTCCGTCATAAAAAGAATGTCCACAAACAAAAAATATACAAATTATAATATGCGTAATTAATGTTAGTTTTAATTGTTAAAAGTCATTTTTACCCTCATGATTAATATAGAAATTACAAATTAAGAATGAGTAATTA
Organism: Artemisia argyi; assembly: GCA_030686995.1. Taxonomy (NCBI): domain Eukaryota; kingdom Viridiplantae; phylum Streptophyta; class Magnoliopsida; order Asterales; family Asteraceae; genus Artemisia; species Artemisia argyi. The sequence continues at coordinate 218,105,158 of CM060685.1, read as the reverse complement.
ATGTATGTTTTAATTATAAGGGTAAAATAAGAAATTCTATCAAAATTATTATCAAAGAATAGAATATGGATACTTTTTTGGGATAAACATAAATAGTAAGGTGGATACTTTTTATGGAACCGCACTCTAAAGAAATACCCATATACCTTGTCTCGTTTGCATCTTTAAATAGTGCACCCATTTTCTCTCAATTAAAAGCCATGTGAATATGAAATTAGTGTGGTTATCTTATTGGGTCCGTTTTTGATTTGTATATTACTATATTTTTTAATGTTTCTTTTGTTTTTCGTAGTAGGTCAGTAGCTTTAGTCATGTCTGCTTTATAATTTTATAAGAAATGCCTTTTTATTACTAGTGGAAAAATGATGGGTTAGGTTTTGATTCCATATCTTTTGCCATTAAAATATTTTATTGCTTTATAAAAAGAAGTAACATTACTACTAGTGTCATACTATATGTGATGTTCACACAAGTCGAGTCGAGTTATTAAATGATTATGCTAATCATACTTGATTCTATACAATACACTATACATTATATTGTGATAAATATGAATTGCCACGGCTTTTTGGGTTTTAGCTCACGACTTTGGATCATTGCAAAAAGGCCCTATTGTTATAGTATATTGTGTTTTTGAGGGAAATGGAAATGAAGACGATTAAAAATGACTAGAAATGGGTCCAAAGCCACCTCCTTAGCTTGGTTTCAAAAAACCAACATATTAGGATTTTATACTGCTATGTGATTTTTGTATAATGTATCGCACGTTCTTATCATTCCAATAATCATTCCCCCATACCAAAATACCAAACCCACCTTAAGTGTATGTACTTTGGCTTTTATTCCAATTACTTTTTAGACACGATGAATGCTATATCAACATAAATTTAATTAAAATATTTTCACTAAATGATGTGTCATTGTAACATATCTATTAGGCAATTAAAAAAAAGAGAGGGAATATTTTTAAGTTAAGTTTATCATGCCACGTCATTTTATGAAAACGTTTTTGTAAAATTTTATAGATGTAACATTTCTTAATAATAAAATCATATTTGTATTTTCAATACCAATTTCTCGCAAGAAACTTTGAATTATTGATCTAATTTTATATGTAAAATGCTTCATGTTTTTTAATACAAGTTTTATCACAAGTTTTATCTTCTTGAACTTTAAATTAATATCTTATCATACATTAACCGTACCTAATGATGGCGAATTGTCTAGGGGTGTCAGTCAGGTCGGGTTCGGGTCAATTGGAGTCAGATCAAAGTCGGGTCAAGGCTAAAAATAACATACCCGAACCCAACCCTATTTGAATTCGGGTTAGTTGAGTTCGGGTCGAGTCAACTCGAGTCGGGTCAATTCGGGTTCGAGTCAACTCGATTATAGGTAAAATAGTCATAAATTTGCGATTTGCTTCTAATTAATATAGATGTTTTATTAAAAAGTTTATATTTAAAAAATTAAAAAAACTATTCGGGTCAACCGGGTAGACCCGAACTCGAGTTAGCCAAACATTTTCGCCCCGATACCCAACTCTATTTCGTATTTGGGTTACTCGGGTTGACCCGAGTAACCCGAATTCAAATTTTGACCCGAGTAACCCGATTCGAATAGACAGGAGGTATTTGATAGCCTCTTAATGGGCCTTATCATCCACAAAAAAAGGTGTAGATTGGCGGGAACACCCTGACCCCAGGTGTCTTTTGGCACCAGCCATTGTCCACCCAACAAGGAATAGCTCCGGGCAACTCCTCTGGCCTAGTGGGACACCAACTTGAGTGAGCCGAGACACTCGGACTCTTGAGCTCTTATCCACAAAGTCTTTACATTGAGCCCATAGGTTTTGCGGAGGAGCATACCTATCTGGGAGCATAGTGCTAGGGATGGGATTCGAACCCGAGTCTATTGACTCAAGAATGAAAGCCCCACCCACTGGACCAATGCCCCAGCGGTCTTAATGGGCCTTATCATAAATCACTAAGTGTGATTGATTGTTTGATAATTTTTTTTTCTTCTCTTAATCGTTCAACTATGGGCTGAATTGGACAACATTAAAGACATGTAAACTGATTAAGCACCACAAAAATTACATAAATGCTATCTACGAGTGTGTCCAACAGTCAACTTTTATATATGCATTTGATCATTTATTTATGAGTAAACTAGTTCTCGTGATTTCATACTAATTGATGAGTTATTTTTTAAATGATAATGAGTTCTTTTTAAAATTAGTCCGTAACTAATATCGTTTTATGATCTTTTGATAAGACTATTTTATTGCTTACTCTAACATTGTTTTCTTTATATTATATTTCTATTCGAATTAATCATTTTTTTTTAATTTTTTTATCAAACTATAAACTTTGCTCAGTACAAATCTAGATAGAAGGTTAAATTTGTAATTTACGGCAATTCAGATTGCTCATTCAGAATAAGTATCAAACAATAATTTTCATATAGAATCAGTTTCACTCAGCATCTTGAAATCATTCAGCAGCTTTGATTCATTCAGCACTAAATCATATTTTTTATCAAACAGCCCCTTAGCCAGGTCAGATTTTTTGACACCCCTAATTGTGACTAAGAGAAATAAAGCAGTTTTTATATATTTAGATTTGGCAACCTAAAAACAAAAACAAATCAAATACTGGTGGTTGATGGCTGTCGATTGGTATAGGAGACCGAGGTTCAAATATATGATTTTTTTTTAAGTAATAGTTTTTGGTCTATATATATGTTTTCCAAATGAATATGAAATGGTATCTATCACGATAATTGAGTTATTGTTATTGTTAAATATAGCACTCCCTTATAAAATTTTGATATAGAACCATGTCTTCTTCGTATTCGTTTGAATTACACAAGTTTACATTCTTTTTTGTTATATTATAATCTGAGTTATGTCATATATTATATGTGGGAAATGGTGTACACTTTTATTAGTAAAATCAGATAATGATAATAGATAACAGAAAGTAAAAACAGACAGAAAGGTGTAGAAGCAGAAGACAGACACTATATAACGTAAATTAAACGAAAGCAGTAAAAGCACGAGGCTCGTGTTATACACGATTCCCTTAAAACAGATTCGTCGTCTGTTTCCAGGGTACAACGTACAAAGCTGTTGCACAGCCGGACTCGACTTACTTGCCTGAAAGATCACGAAAATCTTGTGTGCTTCTGATCGAAGAGATGCTGGAATTCTGCAGTAAAGAGCTACATTTTTCCTGTGTGTTCAAACTGAATGAGGATCCCTTTATTATATAGGCTAAACCTATCTTGGTCACCAAGACAAGATATCAACCAAAATAAACAGATATTCACAATCTGTTAATACTTTTAACACGATTTGATATATTCCATTTATATAAACCGATTCTGTAATAAACTTGTTCTCAAAGTTAAATCAGTTCTAAAAGTAAATGGATACAAAATATGGAAACTTATCAGAACGAAATCTGCAGCAATAAACTTGTTCTCAAAGTTAAATCAATAAATGGATACAAAATATGGAAACTTATCAGAACAAAATCTGCAGCAAAATTTTTGCACGTTGGCGAGATTTCGGAGCTGCATTCGTGTCCCCATCAGTTCAGAAGCTTCGAACTCATTTTGGCCCAGAAATCCCACAATCTGCATCCCCCCCTGCGCGCGCCCACGTAGGAGTGGGAGCATAGCTCATCTAAAGGAATTTGAAAGCTAGTACAAGGAAATCCTTATAAACTAGTCTCCACTTCCTTCACTAGGTGATGTGGGATGTGTTTTTTGTTTCCAAGTTTTGTGTTTCAAGTTTCCCACTTTGAGACACGATATCTCATTCATCTTAGCTCTATTTTGGACATACTTTAGCTCGTTGTGAAGCTCTCTTGGAGGAGAACAAAACGACCCCAAGAAACATAAATATATGTAACATATGCATACATTAAATTATGTCCAAAGTTTGCAAAAACTCAATTACAAATACCATTTTTCCAACATTATATTTGTTAAATATATATAGCTAAAATGCTAAATACATAGATAGCAACTTAGCAAGGTAGCACGACGACAACAAGAAGTTAACAACAATAGCATGCAAATAAACTGCAACAATTTAATTACTATAATTTTAACTTACACTCATGCCAAAGAAAGCAGCAAAATTGACCAGAAACATGAGCTATGAATATAATTTGTACATGGTGTTTAAATGAAGAGCAATTATTTAGGTTACCTTACCATTTTTAATCTATAGAATGGAGGTTGAAGATAGAATAAGAGAGATAACTTGATGGACCGAACTCAGGTGCATATACTTGTATACGGATGTTGTATTGCTAATTTACGAGTTTCAACAACTTGTCACGTTGGTAAGTGGTGGCTGCGATAGAGTCACGGCTGTTCTTATATTAGCAACCTATATGAACGTACTTTTTGACTCGCCTGTTATCGTATTGTTGTTGTAGTCCTCATGTCCAATAGAGTAGTGACATAGGTTTGCAAGATCTTATAGTATAGTAGTTTGTTTAAATTGCTAGACAAAATAACGATGGCCTTAAATAAGACAATAAAGTGTTTAGATAATTAGCTTTTGTCTGATTTGTTGGTTTTTATATCAGGAAACATGTGAGTCACAGGATTACAAGAGCCAGCAGAATGGAAAAAAGGGGAGAGGGGCGGAATATGATTTTACAAGACCAAAGACAACAAGATATGCGAAATTCGGAAGTTCTATGATTGGTTATAGAACACCCAAACATGATTTATAGTTCAATTCATTTGCTTATTTTCCAATTCAAAATTGAAGTTATATCGGTAGCATGTGGTCTTGATTTTATTTATATGTGATAAACTTATGAAGCTAGTACTTGTACGTGTAATACACCTTAAAGTTAAGACTTCATATTTTTTTAATTTTTGCACGTATCTTAAAATGTAGAAGTCTATACATGATTCCAAATAAAGTTCACATGTATCTTATAGTACTCTCTCCGTCCTAAAAAGAATGTTGACAAATAAAAAATTGACAAATTAACGAATTATGATATGTGTAATTAATGCTAGTTTTATTTGGTAAAACTAAAAAGTAATTTTTATCCTCATGGTTAATATAGAAACAAGAACAATACCCGTGCGTTGCACGGATAGACGATTTTTTTTTAATTTTATGTTATTATTATTATTATTATTATTATTATAAACCATCACTTTTATTAACAATAAATAGGATTTTACAAGAAATTGGTGGGGAGCCGAGAAACCAACTGGGCCCCCACACCTCTAGCAATAGCGAAACCAATCCTATTAAAAATATGAACGGCAGCCCGCGCTCCAATGTCTTGAGTCGTAGAGAAACGTCGAATACGTTTTAGAAGAGTTACCGCGTCTTTCTCAAGTTCTCCAAAAGAGGAGAAAGAGAAGGGGAGGAACCCATATCCGATATCCACACATTTGGCCTCATACTTGATACGTTTACGTTGAGCAGCATCAATAACCGCACGACCTGGCCTAAAATCAATCATACCAGATTGCGTCAAAGGCGACGACCCCGTAAGATCAACACAAACATCAAGCCCACCATCCCAAGAGTAAAGTAATATATCAGCTGGGCGCAAGGATCTATCCCTATCACCATAAAGCCCAATATCCACCTCCTTACGAGCTGAAATTCCGGACCGAGAGCATATATCAACAAGAACGTCACGCACAATATTATGCCGATGTTTAATGCCAACAATACCCGCACAAGAAACCGCGTGATCCCCATAAATATCTCCAGTAAAAACACGAGAACAAGCTGAACACGGCACCTGAACAGTGAAAAGAGGAACACCCAGCCGATAACACAACACACAACGGTATGTCCGGGCATTCATTGTTTGACCCAAACCAGATATAGGAACCACCCTGAGCCAATCTGAAGTATGATCCTCCTTTAGAGAGCTCCATAATGCCATCTGTCGAGGAGAAAGATGGAAAGTAGATTCAACAGTTTGGGTAACCCGATCGAAATATATATCTGCCAATTTCTTCATGAGTTTGGGGGCAGCGACCTCGCTTAGGTTACTCAAAAGGTCAATATCCATATCCATATTAAAAGTACATAAAGCATCATCAAAGGAGGGACCAGCATTTACTATACCAGAACTATGGAGGAGCTTAGTCTGTAAAGAAGTTGTTAAATATTATTATTATTATTATTATTATTATTATTATTATTATTATTATTATTATTATTATTATTATTATTATTATTATTATTATTATTTTGATGTTTGCATTAAGTTATAAAGAGTTAGAACATCTAAAAGTTGAAAAAAAAATAAAAAAAAAAATAAATAAAACATAATCAACCGAAATGACACAATCTTTTAATAAGGATAGTTCAAACTACTGAACTCTTTTTGCGTATCAGTTTGTATATGGATTATGACTATATTTGACACTTGCTTTGAATAAATTATATGTAGCAAAAGAGCCAAAAATAGAAATTTAAAATATCAAGGAAGACATTAAATTGCTCACATAAAATATCAAAGTATTTTGAAATAGCTAGCAATACAAATTTCGTTTTACCACTCATTTACCAATACAAATTACTCCATACGTATCAAAATTATTGTCCATATTTCTCTTTGGAGATGTCTCAAAATAATTGTCAATTTTCCATTTTATGTAAGAAAAACAGAATTTATTGGGAAAAATTCTATTTAAGTGGTTGAGATCGTGACAATAATTTCGAGACGGGGATTGTAAACTCATAATAGAATCATAATTGCGGCTTAATTTTGAATTGCAAAACTTAAATACATTGTGTCATTTATTTAAAACACCAAATATGTATTCATATTTAGATATATCTTTGCTGAATGTAGTATCTTTGCTGAATGTAGTTCGTCATCTGTATTAAGAAACCCATTTTCTGGAGATTTATAAAGAAGTTGTTAAATATTTAATGTTTATCTATTAAAGTTGTAACATTTCATGTTTATCCTTAATAAAAATCTTTTGAAGTATGATCAAACTTGGAGAATGTTAACTTCGTCAAACTTGTGAAGCGACAATTACGTCTGAAGTATATATGCTCATTTTTTCAAGCTGGATTATAATACTAATTAAGTACTAACTCCATTTTAATTGCTTATTTGTGTGCCATTTACCATACGTACAACTCAAAATAAAAACACTACCTCTTAATCTTGTAAAAATGGTAAAGAACACACAACAATACACTTGTACACCCAACCAACCACCCCTTTGGTGTAATTTTATTATAACGATTAAAGAAGATAAGTCCCTAAACAGGTGCTTACCAATACAATACAAAAGACTAAGATTGATCTCTACTAGGTAGACACCAATAAACCTCACTACACGTTCACTCAAATAACTCAGAACTTAACAAATCAAATGAAGAGATTGATTTCTAATGACACAAGACTATAGATATCAAACTGATATCAAAACTAACTAATAACAATGTGTATGTGAGAACTCAGAGAAGAACAAAGAAAAATATGAATGAGAGATAATGAAACCCTAGATCTGATGTGAGCTGATGCGTGGGAATCGCAATAGGCTTTACCTCTCGAGGGATCTCGAGAAGCTTACAACCCCCACCAGGCAGTGTACCTGATCGTTGTAGTATAGTATAGTGACAAGTACCGGGGGATTGATCGTTGAGCTTAGGAATAGTGAAGCTAGGATTAGAAAACCTAATTACTAGTTCTAAAGGTGAGGGATGATTATTTTTGTGTTTTTATGTTTTTATGAAAGCAAGTAAAATCTCGGGTTTTGGAAGAGTGGGCGGAATTAGTTGCTATTCAACTAACCCAAAACTAAGATATAATCAAAATAAAATACTGAAAATGAAAATAAACTAATTATTACAAAGGTTGTGAGCAGTAATTAGAGAAATTGTATTTACATAGACTTCACTACTCCCTAGATATCTTTTACACGTTAATTACTTGTTATAATTGTATGGATGACGGATTGTATTCCTTAATACCATTCATGGGGTGGCATACATAACTCCCCAATTCTATGAGCTCTTATCTCCTCCTACACCATGACCCAGCACAACTATAGGGATTGTAAACAGTGGCTCATGCATTAAATACAACCAATAAAGACCTAGTACGCCTCGGTTCATGTTTCTTAAGACGTTCAAGCATGTTACCATTTGGAGATCTGCCAGTTTTCTTAAGCCTAACATATAAAATCATTCATCCAAGACAAGAATAAACAAGTAGTCAACACATAATCAATATCTAGGTTTCATTAGATCTAAGCAAACACAAAAGAGATCTAGCCTAGCATAATGGAATTGAGACAAGAACAAGATATAGACAACCAACACATAGACATATTGATTGAATTAGAAGAACACTTATCTCAATTACAATGCAAGGTATCAAGGGTTTGGAACCCTTGAAAAACCTGTAAAAGTTGCACCAAATTCGTCTTTAGGGTTTCATCAAAACTTCTCTCCCTTAATGTAAAAAAACTAGAAAACTATATATAGGAAAACCGAGGTGACGGCGTCAAGAGCAATGGTGTGACGCCGTCATCTCGCCGCCAAATACTTCCTCGGACGGCCTTGATCTACTTATGACGGCCAATGTGACGCCGTCACCAACCACGGTATTTTATTCTTGGGACTCTGACGCCGTCATGAACACCTCTTGACGCCTTCATGCACTGTTCCCAGCATAGAAATTTGAGACTTTGCCGTTTTCTTCACTTTTATGCTCCAAAAACGTCCGAAATGGCTTCTTTTCCAGAATTCACTCTCCAAGTACCTAAAATCACAAAAGGAACGATTTAGGGCAATATTTGATCAAATAAAGTCGGATTCGGGCTTAAATGACCCCCTAAAAACGGATCATTTTTCGCCTCATCATATACCCTTACACTTGAGATTTGCTTGTCCTCAAGCAAATGCGCTTTTATTCTACTCAAAAGACAAGTTAGGGGTCATTTAACACTAATATAAAAGTAATTACAACAAATCATCGTTCCACTAAAGACCAATAGACAAGCACGGAGGTCATACACAAGCACCTCACAAATAGTGTTTAGATACTCACATCTCTCGGGTGTAATAAAGTAATATAACATTATGGAAATGGAAGATATCTCTCACTACCTGTCATAGCAAAATAGATTATCATAGGCTTGGGAAAGGATCAAACCTCCACCACATGGCATAAGCACCTAGGATAAACTATCAAAGAGGTCTTTTAAAGGGTTGTAACGTTAGGTATAGGGATATGAATTACACGGTTTTGTTGGATAAAGGAAGTTTTACTGGTGGCGAGTTAACAATCTTGGTTAATTACTTGTACAAGGTGGCGTTGCTAAGCCAAGACTAGACTCGACTTAAGCTAATAAATGAAAAATAACAAAAACATAAAATGAACATAGAATGAAAAGGGATGGTAGTCCGTATGTTTTTCTCTTTTTCCTTTTCTATTTTTTTTTCTTTTTCTTAATTTTTTCGATTTTTTTTTTTTTTTTTTTTTTTTTTTTTTTTTTTTTTTTTTTTTGTGCATACACTCTTACCCTACCATCCAAAATAATACATCATAGGGGATGAACGTTCCCCTTACACTTGAATCTTTACATACTTTACATTCAACTATTCTAATGACTCGAATTAAGAAAATCAAAACACTTGGAGTTCTTTTAAGATTAACGCACATATGGGGGTAATAATATGATGTTCTTCCCCATTACTCCATAAAATAAGTACTTACCCATGAGTCCCAATCGTCCCAAAACAATATGTACAAGGATATGACTCGACTTAGCAACCATGTAATCAATTAGAAAGTTAACTTAGGGTTTAACAAATAACAATAATGCACTAAAAATGAGCGCATACACGGAAGGCTAAGGCGATTTGGTTGTACATTTAAGTGGGGTGTAACAAATTCTTCCTTTAAGTAAAATGCTTAAAGTTAGAAACGAAAAGATAGGCTCGGAGGGGTGTACTAGGGGTATCGTGTACTAAAAATGAGTACAACGCTAAGGGTGTGGGAAAAATTAGTTGACTTAACTAACCAAGTAATATGACTTAAATGGTCAAGTAATTATAATACGGGTTTAACACAAGGGTGATCCTAATGCCTCTTATCACGTAGTAAATCCTACCACACGAATGTAGTCTCACTAGCGGTCTCGGGATGCATCACTAACGCAAGTTCTAGAATCTAAATGCTACCGGTAAACTCATAAGCACTAATAATGAATGCTTTTCCTATCAAATCTAAAGGCGAACCTCACATTTTTGGGTGGAAAATTTTTCTGAATATACGGTTATGTGCTAGTCATACAACCTCCTATCCATGAGACGCTTGCTATGGCTAAAGTTTCACTCCTAAATGTTGTAAAAAATTTTAAATTTGGCGCTAAAATTGCACTAACAAGTATTTCTCATAGTTTTATTACACATCTACTATCAAACAAAACAAACTCAAGCGAAAGTGCATATGTAAGGTATCATCTTTTTACCCTCCCCTTACACTTAAGATGAACATTGTCCCCAATGTTCAAGTAAAGAATGTAAAAGTGAAAAAGTAAAGAGAATGAAATCAAATACTCCCCTGATTCGCTTGGTATGGATTATAGGTTGGCCAGGTTAAATCTTCCTCCAAGAAAACGAACAATCAAAGCTTCCCTTCCAGAATATAAATCATCTCCTTGTCGAACATAACCTGTAAATCCTGACAACAATAGACAAGACAACCTCGCGTAAAATCGGCGGCATCCTATATAAGTTACTAAATCCTAGAAAACAAAATAAGATATAATGCTTGTGGAATGAAGTTTGCAGATTTCCTGGAGATTATAAAACTTAATAATTCACAAAAACCATAAGACTCCGTTAGAAAAACAAAACCGGTAAAATTTCCAGATTTTAACTCCTGACGCCGTCAAGAGTAAACCCCTGACGCCGTCAGAATGGACCTGCAGAAATTTTTATGTTAAGTTTCCGGAAAATTTCTGGAAAAACTTCGTCCTACTTCCTGGAAAATCCTGCAAAACTTCATTATGACTCAATACAAGCATTTGACTCTAACAAATACGAATATACATGTTCATTTAATATTGTAGAGAATCATGATCGGTTTGTTTCTTAAAAACATATTTGGGGTTTCCCCTTACACTTATCTTTTGCAAAAATACTTTTAGGTTGGAGTTAAGACTAGGCCAAACAACATAGTAAAGTATTTCCACATTTTAATTGAGAAACATGATCATCCAACAATAAAAATAAAACATGCATACGGAAGCAAATAACAATCAAACAAAATAAAATCACACAAAACATGGGTTGCCTCCCAAGAAGCGCTTTTCTTTATTTACGAGTCTTGTAGCTAGACTCAAGGTCATGGGTTACTACGTGACCTCATCATTGGTTTCACTCTCTAGGTCGTCTTCTAGACCAGTTTTGTATTCCGGACCTAGTTGCAAGCACTCTTTGTAGAAACCAAGCATCCTATTTCTAACATACTCTACTCCCACGTCTATCCTCCTCATTCCTATAATAAGCCGCTTGCTTATGTTCCTTTTCGAAATTAGTGAGAAGGCGGTATTGTTCGATCTTGTAGGGCATTTGATAAGCAACCTCATCATTCTCTTTCTTGAACCTAACTATCCCTAAAGTCGGATCATAACTCATCCTAGTGACCTCAACAAATGGTTTCCCGAATACTATTTGGCTTAGGCAAGCATCTATCACCGGACGAGTGTCTTCCACTATCATAAAATCAATCTCATAGGTGAGATTCCCTATAATCACATGTAATCCCTTAACTCTCCCTACAAAATTACTTATCCAATTTTTACCGGGCATCATCCTAAAATTGAGTTGCTTCTTCATCACCCAATTGTAATAGGTCCTAGTCATGATGTTCACGGGGGATCTAAGGTCGATGTAAGCTTTCCATATATGCATGTGCCCGATATTACATGGGATGTTAATGTTAGAGGGGTCTCCCATTTTGATAAGGGGGTCGCCAAAAATATATGTTCTCTCGGGACCATCGAATAAATCCTTATGGTATTCCCATTCTTCCTTGGTTGGCAACTTATCAAAGTTTTCTTCTATAGGTTCTACCTCTTCTAATTCCTCATCCTTATTAGCCTCAACTTCCCTACTCTCATCCTTACTATTGGCTTCTACTCTAACTTCATCCTCGTCACTCTCCTCTATCTCCTTATCTATCGGCTTAATGGTGACAACATTGACAAAGTGGACATGTTTGGATGATGAGGGGTCCTTAATTTGGATTCCACTATTGGTGTCCCTAGTGTCCTTCCTAGGTGTGATTATTGCTTGGTTGTTGAGGGCTTTCAACAAGTTGTCAATCTTGTTGGTCATCTCCGTTTGTTGTTGGTTGAATTCGGTTTCAAACCTAGCTATGCGGGCATCTTGAGATGCCATGAACTTTGACATCAATCCTTCAAGATTGTTGGTACTACCATAGTTGTTAGAAGGATTGTTGTTGAAAGTACGGTTGGAGGGCGGACCGTTTGGTTGGTAACGATTAGGCGGATTGGAAGAATTGGGTTGATTTTGTCTCCACCTAAGGTTTGGATGATTTTTCCAAGAGGGGTTGTATGAATCACCATAAGTGTTTGGCTCTGGTTTGAAAGTGTACCACTTATCTCCTGCTTCGTCGGTACGCGTGGATGCGTAGTCCGCAAAAGCTGTTCCGGGGAGTTCCACACAATCACGAGTGTCATGGGGACCACTACATAATTCGCATGAAGAAGTGATTTTGTTCACTTGGCTTGAAGGTTTCGGAGCTTCGAAAGATTTCATGAGAAACTTGACTTGGTCCTCAAGTTCCATGATCCTACGGTCGGGAGTGCTAGAATTGTTCGAAGGCAAAGATATTGCCTTGACCGTTTTGTTCAAATCACGGGGATCATTCCAACTTTCGTTGTCATAGAGAGCAAGATCTTCTATGAGTTCCCATGATTGTTCCGCACTAAGATCACGTAGCTTACCACCGGCCGATTGGTCAATGGTTCGCCTCGTGGAGATGTCGATATGGTCATAGAAGATTTGGACTTGGAGCCAAAGATCTATGCCATGATGAGGGACTTTTTGGAGTAAGTCCTTGAAACGAGTCCATGCTTCATAAAGAGATTCATTTTGACGTTGTTGGAACATCAAGATGTCATTCCTAAGCTTAGTAGTTCTCCCCGATGGGAAAAATTGAGCAAGGAAACGAGTGGTGAGATCATCCTATGTGGTGATGGATCCCGCGGGTAAACGCTCAAGCCATTGACTAGCTTGATCCCGTAGAGAGAATTGGAATAGGCGTAAACGGGTAGTCTCTCTAGTTTCAACACCTAGGTCTATGGAGTCTACGATTTTGAGGAAGTCTTTAAGGTGTTGGTTTGGATCTTCGGAACGAAGTCCATGGAATGCACATCCGCTTTGCACCAACCGGATGGTGTCGGATCGCAAGGGGGTCACATTGTCTCCGGTGAGCTCAATGGTGTTTCGGTAGCCTTGGTGGCTAGGTCGGGAATACTCTCCTAAGGTTCGGGGCCTAAGGGGTTCTAGTGGTGGGTTTTGTTGTGGTGGGATGATGGGTTCAAAGATGTTACCACCTTCCATAATGTCGGATGGTAAAGAGTTACGAACAAAGGCACGAAGAAATAAGATAGACTAAAGAAGACCTAAAAATAAAAATAAAAATTTTACTAGAAAGGAATCTAGCAAGTAGACCTAATAAAAATAAATCTTAACCTAGACAATAACTATTCCCCGGCAGCGGCGCCAAAAACTTGATGCGTGGGAATCGCAACAGGCTTTACCTCTCGAGGGATCTCGAGAAGCTTACAACCCCCACCAGGCAGTGTACCTGATCGTTGTAGTATAGTATAGTGACAAGTACCGGGGGATTGATCGTTCAGCTTAGGAATAGTGTCGCTAGGATTAGAAAACCTAATTACTAGTTCTAAAGGTGAGGGATGATTATTTTTGGGTTTTTATGTTTTTATGAAAGCAAGTAAAATCTCGGGTTTTGGAAGAGTGGGCGGAATTAGTTGCTATTCAACTAACCCAAAACTAAGATATAATCAAAATAAAATACTGAAAATGAAAATAAACTAATTATTACAAAGGTTGTGAGCAGTAATTGGAGAAATTATGTTTACTTAGACTTCACTACTCCCTAGATATCTTTTACACGTTAATTACTTGTTATAATTGTATGGATGACGGATTGTATTCCTTAATACCATTCATGGGGTGGCATACATAACTCCCCAATTCTATGAGCTCTTATCTCCTCCTACACCATGACCCCGCACAACTATAGGGATTGTAAACAGTGGCTCATGCATTAAATATAACCAATAAAGACCTAGTACGCCTCGGTTCATGTTTCTTAAGACGTTCAAGCATGTTACCATTTGGAGATCTGCCAGTTTTCTTAAGCCTAACATATAAAATCATTCATCCAAGACAAGAATAAACAAGTAATCAACACATAATCAATATCTAGGTTTCATTAGATCTAAGCAAACACAAAAGAGATCTAGCCTAGCATAATGGAATTGAGACAAGAACAAGATATAGACAACCAACACATAGACATATTGATTGAATTAGAAGAACACTTATCTCAATTACAATGCAAGGTATCAAGGGTTTGGAACCCTTGAAAAACCTGTAAAAGTTGCACCAAATTCGTCTTTAGGGTTTCATCAAAACTTCTCTCCCTTAATGTAAAAAAACTAGAAAACTATATATAGGAAAACCGAGGTGACGGCGTCAAGAGCAATGGTGTGACGCGTCATCTCGCCGCCAAATACTTCCACGGACGGCCTTGATCTACTTATGACGGCCTATGTGACGCCGTCACCAACCACGGTATTTTATTCTTGGGACTCTGACGCCGTCATGAACACCTCTTGACGCCTTCATGCACTGTTCCCAGCATAGAAATTTGAAACTTTGCCGTTTTCTTCACTTTTATGCTCCAAAAACGTCCGAAATGGCTTCTTTTCCAGAATTCACTCTCCAAGTACCTAAAATCACAAAAGGAATGATTTAGGGCAATATTTGATCAAATAAAGTCGGATTCGGGCTTAAATGACCCCCTAAAAACGGATCATTTTTCGCCTCATCATGAGCTTATATAGACTCAAGTTCCACTTTAGCCCCTCAACTTAGCACATCTTGATATTCAGTAACAAACTCTTAATAAGTACAAGAAGACTTATCAGACTTGTCATAATAAGTCCCTTGACTTGTCATAATAAGTCCCTTGACTTATTAACCAATATCTTTCAACATCCCTCCTCAAGTTGATAAGTCTTCAACTTGAACAATATCTTTAACCTTTGCCTTCTTTCCTCCACTAGCACCATTACAAGAACCTGCAAACATATCAACAAGACCAAGTTTTTTGCACAACACATTATGTTGACTTTGTCCAAGGCATTTAGTAAAAATATCAGCAATCTGCAAATTAGTATGTATTTTAATAGTTTTGATAACACCTGCAGACACTTTTTCTCTTACCAAATGCACATCCAACTCAAAATGTTTAGTTTTCTCATGAAAAACAGGATTTGCAGCAATCTGAATAGCTGCACTATTATCACAATAAACATCCACAGGCAACAAGCCTTCAATACCAAGACTATTCAACAAGTTACTTAACCAAATAACTTCACAAGTGGTAGAAGCAAGGCTTCTGTATTCAGCTTCAGCTGAACTTCTAGACAAAGTGGTCTGTTTTTTACTTTTCCATGATATGAGAGAATCTCCCAGAAAAACACAGAACCCAGTAACAGACTTTCTAGTAACAGGACATTTTGCCCAATCAGCATCAGCATATGCTCTAAGCTTAAGATCAGAAGAACAATTAAATTGCAAACCAGAACCAGGAGAACCTTTTAAGTACTTTAATACTCTTAAAGCAGCCTTAAGATGTGACTGAAGTGGCTTATGCATATGTTGACTTAAACAATGAACAACATAACTAATATCAGGTCTAGTATTAGTCAAATAAATCAATTTACCAACAAGCTTCTGATAGTTAGTAATGTTATTCAAAACCTTGTCATTATCAGACTCAATACAACTTAAAACAGAATTCTCAGGTAAAGGAGTATCAACAGGTTTAGCTGCTAACAAACCATACTCATGTAACAACTCCAAACAATATTTCCTTTGTGTTATACACACACCTTTATCATTTTTCAACACTTCAATACCAAGAAAATATTTCAATTCGCCCAAGTCTTTTATCATAAACTTGGTACTCAAAAAATGTTTAAACATTTTAATCTCAGACTCATTGTTACTAGTTATGACAATATCATCAACATATACAAGTAAGGCAACAAATATATCATCTTTCTGTTTAATATAAAGAGAATAGTCAAACTTACTTTGAACAAAACCATGCTCAATCAAGGCAGTGGTAAGCTTAGCATTCCACTGTCTTGGAGCTTGCTTAAGTCCATAAAGAGACTTATTAAGTTTGCACACTTTAGAATCATCACCACCATTAAAACCTTTAGGTAACATCATATACACATCCTCATCTAAATCACCATACAGAAAAGCATTATCCACATCTAACTGATACAAAGGCCAGTTCATTTTAACAGCAATGCTTAACAAGCATCTGACAGTAACCATTTTAACCACTGGACTAAAGGTTTCATCATAATCAAAGCCTTCTCTTTGATTGAAACCTTTAGCAACCAATCTAGCCTTGTATCTATCAACTTCACCAGTAGATTTATACTTAATTTTCCATATCCATTTATACCCTATGGCTTTCCTACCAACAGGTAAAACACATTCAGTCCAAGTATTATTCCTATTTAAAGCTTCAACCTCATTATCCATGGCTTCAGACCAATTAGGATTTTTAACAGCCTCTTTATAACTCTTAGGCTCAACAGACTTATTTAAAGTAGAAGCAAAACACATATTATTTCTACTAAGAGCACCATAATTCACATACTTCTCAATACCATACCTAACTTTAGAATGCATCACATAATCATTGAACCTAACAGGAGTTTTAGTTTCTCTATTATATCTTCTTACAACAGGTGTCTACACATCTTCATTACAATACTAGACTGAGTTATTATATTACCAGAATTTTGAACATTGGGACTGCCCTCAGACCAGTTTTGGTCACCAAAGTGGGTTGCAGAATGCCCACCTTCTTGATGCAAATGAACAATATCTGTATCATTATCTAAAGCATCATTTGAAGGTGGCAAACTACCATCCTCAACTGGTGAATCTTCCCCTTCATCATTGGGACTTTGAGACCTTAGACTATCAAAAAATCTCAAATGATCTACTTCACTTGCATTATCTGCATCAGTAAGATCACAAGTTTTCATTTTAAAAGGAAATATGTTTTCATAAAACTTTACATCTCTTGCAAAAAATACATTTCTAGTATCCAAACTCAAAAGTTTATATGCTTTCTTGGTAGTAGAAAAACCTATCAGAACACATTTTTCAGACCTATAAGACATTTTATCATGATTATTTAAAATAGTTGCAAAACAGCCAAAAGACCTCAAATGGGAAAGATTAGGTTTAATTTTATATAACAACTCATAGGGACATTTACCTTTTAAGATAGAAGATGGCAACCTGTTTATAAGATACACAGCAGTTAGAATACAATCAGACCAGAATCTTAGAGGAATCCCCCCTTGAAACATAAGACTCCTTGCAACATTAAGCAAGTGTCTATGTTTCCTTTCAGCAATCCCATTTTGCTGAGGAGTATGGGCACATGAAGTTTGGTCAATAATACCAAGATCAGAAAACATATCATACATTCTTTTATTAACAAACTCAGTTCCATTATCAGATCTTACAACTTTAATTTTTAGGTTAAACTGATTTGAAATTAAATGAATGAGAGAACAAAAAACACCAAACACTTCATCCTTAGTTTTGACTAAGTAAACCCATACAGCTCTAGAAAAATCATCAACAATAGTCAAAAAATACTTGTAACCTTCTCTGCTAGTAACCCTGTAAGGACCCCATAAGTCAAGGTAAACCAGGTCACCAAGATTCTAAGACTTATGATCAGACAAGGGAAAAGGTTCCCTAGTCTGTTTGGCCCTATGACAGGTTTCACAAACAGAAATGGTAGAATTCTTGGAAATACCAAGATCCTTTTGAAGAACAGACAGAACTGGGTCAGCAGGGTGACCCAATCTGTTATGCCAGGTAAGTTTAGACACATTAAAAGACACAACCATATTGCACTTACCCAAATTATTACTAGGCTCAATATCAAACAGGTAAAGACCCTCAGACTGACTACCAGTCCCCAGAACAATCTCCTTTTTCAAGTCTTGAATATAACACTTATCCTCATCAAAACCAACAAACAATTTACTATCTCTAATAAGTTTATTAACAGATAGCAAACTCACACAATATCCAGGAACAACTAAAACATCATAAAGAGTAACATTATTAGTCAATTTCAGATTTACAACATGACTGATAGTAGCCAGAGTCCCATTGGGATGACCAACAGTGATTCTAAGACTAGTAATGTCCACAACATTGGTCATACCAACAGTAGACACAGTAAGATGCTGATTCGCACCAGAATCAATGATCCATCCTAAAGTAATAGTATTCACAGCAAGACTAGAATTGGCATAGAAATATTTAGAAAAATTTATATTGAACCAAACATTGCCATTAAAGAAAGAAGCTCTACCTGCCATATTAGCATGTATGCTTCCAGAAGGAGTTTCACTTATCAAAGACAACAACTTCTTCATCTGCTCAGAAGTAAAACCAAAAGAAGTGCTAGCAGATGAAGTATTAGATTTGTTCTCAGAATGTTTAACATCAACATTAGCATTATAGTTTTGTTTAAAACCATTCTGTTTATTAACAGGATTATTGTTTTTAGCAAAACCAGGAGGAAATCCAATTAATTCATAACATCTCTCAATAGTGTGTCCAATTTTTCCATAATTTTTGCAATTAAGATTAGGATTAGGACCTATATTAGCTGTATTGGATATAGAATTAGTACCTCTAGTGTTATTATTATAGTTATTATATGATCTTCTATTGTTGTTAAAGGTTTTAGCAGCAAAAGAAGAAGCATTAAGTTTAGATTCAGAAACACTAGAGGACTCAGGAATCCCTTTGTCGTATTCCTCTCTAGAAACAACAGTGTAAGCATCTTTGACCTCAGGGAGAGGATCCCTGGTCAATAAAGAAGTTCTCACAGGTTGATAATAATCATCCAGACCCATGAGAAATTGCATTAGCTTCATCAGCTGTTGATGCAAGACTAATTCTTTACTAGCATCACAAGTACATTTATACTCACAAGTACATTTAGGCAACTTAGTCAAAGCATCAAACTCTCTCCACAAAGAATTAAGCCTATGATAATAATCAGCAACAGAACTACCACCTTGTTTCACACAATTAATTTTTTGCAGCAAATTATATATCACAGATCCATCAACTTTATCATAGGTTTCTTTCAACTCTTTTCACACAGAAGCAACATCTTCAGAATACACTAACCCCATATAAACATCTTGAGATACAGAGTTCATAATCCAAGTTAAGACAATGGCATTACATCTATCCCATTGAGCAGACAAAACATCACTGGTAATAAAAGACTCTTTAACACAAGTACCATCATCAAAACTATATTTGTTTCTAGCTTGTAAAGCCAATTTCATAGCACCATACCAGACCCTATAATTTTCAGTTCCAAGAAGTTTAAATGGAATTAAAGCAGTACCACTATTGTCATTAGTCTGAAAATGCAAAGGATTACCAGCATCAAGACTACTAATCAAAACAGGTGGATCAACACTTCCACTAGCAGCAGACATGATAACAGAAAAATAATAGCAGCTAATAAACAGAAAACAAATAAAACAGACAGATAACAGCTAACAGAAACAATAACCAAGCAACAAATAAGACAACTACAACCAATCTCAACCACAGTCAACTTCCAAAGATCCCAAATCCTATCCTCCTTCGACTTAGACACAAACAACTTATAACTAATAACAGAAAAATAAAGCAATCTAAACTCACACCCAAGATTAACCAAATACCAGCCAAGAAGACTGAGAGTGGCCAGAGCAGGTTTCCGTACCACTCTGAGTGGCAGGTCAAGGTGTTAACCACTCTGTTTGCACCTTCTTGACTAAGTAAGTGTTATCTTAAAGAAGAGGAATACTTACAGTGAGATATATCTGCGGAAAAAGATCACAAAATCACTAGATTCATTTAGTCTAGTGACAATGTAATCAAGAACGGGCCCAAGAAAAGACCAAGAACCACCAGGAATACAAATCCCCAAATTTCCAAATTAGGGTTTATGAAACCCTAATCAAGAAACCCACAAAACTACCAGATCAAGACCTGAACAGATCAAACCAACCACGGCCGTTAAGAAAACGACCCCAATTAACCAATAACACTTCCAATTGCAAAAACCCCCAAAAAACCTCCGAAACCCTAGAATCTCAAAACCACCAGATCAGAACCGTGAGCTCTGATACCATGTAAAAATGGTAAAGAACACACAACAATACACTTGTACACCCAACCAACCACCCCTTTGGTGTAATTTTATTATAATGATTCAAGAAGATAAGTCCCTAAACAGGTGCTTACCAATACAATACAAAAGACTAAGATTGATCTCTACTAGGTAGACACCAATCAACCTCACTACACGTTCACTCAAATCACTCAGAACTTAACAAATCAAATGAAGAGATTGATTTCTAATGACACAAGACTATAGATATCAAACTGATATCAAAACTAACTAATAACAATGTGTATGTGAGAACTCAGAGAAGAACAAAGAAAAATATGAATGAGAGATAATGAAACCCTAGATCTGATATTAAGGTTTCAAGAAACACATGTCTATTTCTATTAGTCTCACTTATATTTCATCATATTAGAGCCTATTTTTCATTACATAAAAAGTTATATTTGTATACAAATATAACTCAAAATAAAAATAAAAACGTCTACTCTTGCAACATTAGTATCAAATAAAAACTCACATAAAAAAAAAAAAAAAAAAAAAAAAAAAAAAAAATCATCTACCCGTGCAACATTTACTCAAAATAAAAACACTGCTGCTTAATCTATTATCAAACTTTATACACAGTCGACTTATATTAGTATACAACTTTTGCAACATTAGCTTATGTTTTGTACATCGCTGTCGCTTTAGTCAACTTATGTATTTCAACTATAACTATATCATCATATCAACTATAACATATCCTAAGTCTCATGAAACACATTCTTCCATTATTTTCTTCAGCAATAATGGTAGTGAATTCATGATGGACACATCAATAGATCCATTTTTTAAAGTAAATAAATCCAATCAATAGATCCATTTTTCTAAAGTAAATAAATCCCATCAAAATTTTTGTTCACAAATGGCATATCATTCTTGTAAACCCACAATATAAAGTAAAACATTGTGATAACATTTGTTTATTGATCCTTTATTGAAGAACACCTAAAAAGAGACAATGAAAAGACATAGTACGAATATGTGATGCAAATAAAAGAAAGAGACTACTAAGGTAGTAACACAACAATTGAAACTAAAACTTAAAATAGTTATGTCATCTTTAGTGTCTTCATCTTCTTCGCTTTCATCTTCATCAAGGACAATGACTTCACTCCATTTCCAGTTTCTGAGGTTGTCTAACGTTTTCTCTTTTTGTTGCCTCATTGTTGATCGCATATCCTGATAAAGTATACAGTAGATTAAAAACATATACGATACAAAAAACTCATAAAATGCATGATGTGTATAACGCATATAACCTGGTTGTTGTGGTTGTTAATTGCCACCATAGCATAGATGATTTCAGCAGGATCGTCGTGAGTAAAAGCAGAAGATTAAAATGCATGATCATTTAAAAAAGTGATACTTAAACATGTTTGTATATGTAAAGATACTTTAGAAAATGAAATTGGATATAGATGGAAGATCGTCAACTACAGTAATATGATTGTTTGACATGTTTTCAATGTATATAAAGTATGTTTGCTTATGTTTTGTAGGTTAAAAGGTGAAAGTGAGTATCATGTATAATTGTATATATAGTAAAAGGTGAAAGCTAAAAGTGGCGCCATATATATTCAGACTTCAAAAAGTAGCAGAGAATCTTCAAAGTTTGTTGTAAAGATAGATGTTGGTTTGGTAGGTACTATGTTTCATTAAGAAGGTATAACATGTAATGCATGGAGTGGATAAGTGTTTATACTTATCCTTATTTAGTTTTTTGAAACATGTGCTAAATTGACAAACTAAAAACCCTAGTCACAACAAATGAAAGTGTCAAGTATTTTATATGGTTAAGATTGATTTGTACTTAGATCGTACGGATGATAGACATTGATACGTCACATTTCTTTCTCTCTGTAGGGTAAGCAATATATATTATAATTAGGAATGAGTAATTAATGCATGTTTTAATTATAAAGGTAAAGTAGAAAAATATGTCATAATTAGTATCCAAAAATAAAATATAGACACTCTTTTGGGATAAATATAAATATTAAGGTGCACACTTTTTATAAAATGGAGGGAGTATAATGTAACACACTCTAAGAGCACTCACAACGCTAACGCAAGGCTTGCGTTAAGGGTGACATGGAGCTGTCATGTCATCGCGTTAAGCTGAGTTACCACTACGTTTGTCCAAGTGAAGACCGCGTTAACGTGTGGCGTTAGCAACTTCACGCCGAGTTAAGCATTTTTTTTCTTTTTTTTTTCCTTCCTATTTAAATGATTTAAATGGTTTTTTTGTTGGGTTTTTTGTGTGTGTGTTATGTGTGTGTTTCGGTGTGTGTTTTGTGTGTTTGCAGGTTTCACTCCGAAGAAGAAGAAGAAAACTTTTGCAAAGTTACATTTTCAGTTCTTGTGGTTTTCGGTATTATGCTTTAGTCCTTGTGGTTATTTGTTTAGAGTAAATAACATTTTCAGTCATTGTTTTTTTTAAAGTAAATAACATTTGTATTTTTAGTGATTTGTTTAAATAAAAAAGTAAAAGTAATTTATTTTAATTTGTATTTTGTTTAAATAATTGGAAAAAAAGAAAAAAAATGGGGCCCAAAATATTGAGTTAAAGCTGAGTTATGATTGGGGGTGTTTTTTTGTGAGTTAAGATGAAAGTGTTAAAGCTGATGTGGCGCTGACGTGACAATGTGTTAAACTTTAACTTGAGTTACCATTGGGAGTGCTCTAAAGAAATACCATATATCTTGTCTCGTTTGCATCTTTAAATAGTGCACCTATTTTGTCTCAATTAAAAGCCGTGTGAATATGAATTTAGTGGTTATCTTATTGGGTCTGCTTTTGATTTGTATATTATTTTAATTTTATTAAAATATATCATTATTCGAGATTACTATATGGTTTAAATGAGATTTAAATTTTTAAATTTTACATTAATTTTTTATTTTTTTATTATTATTTTTTGGGAAAAGGAATTTTCTAATTTTTTTTTATAGTAATGTTTTTTGTTTTAAAATTTTAAAACTTCTTTTTATAAGAAGTACCAAATGCTTTATAATGTATTATAGATTAAAACGCGTGTGAATATGAAATTAGTGGTTATCTTATTGGGTCCTTTTGATTGTATATTATTTATTTTATTTCTATTTTTTTTTCTTTTGTGGTAGGTTACTAGCTTTTTTTAGTGATGTTTGCTTTATAATTTTATAAGAAATGCCTTTTTTTACTAATGGAAAAAATCATGGGTTAGGTTTGGACTCATATCTTTTGCCATTAAAATATTTATTGCTTTATAAAAAGAAGTAACATTTTACTACTAGTGTCATGCTATTCGATATAGAGGGATTATTGCATTTCGTGTGATGTTCACACAAGTCGGTGGAGTCGAGTTATTAATGATTGATGCTAATCATACTTGATTCTATACGATACACTATATACTATATTGTGATAAATATGAATTGCCACGACTTTTTGGGTCTTAGCTCCTGACTTTGGGTCATGGCAAAAAGGCTCTATTCTTGAAGTATATTGTGTTTTTGAGGGAAAAGGAAATGAAGACGATTAGAAATGACTAGCAACGGGTCCAAAGCTACCTCCTTAGCTTGGTTTCGAAAAACCAATATATTAGGATTTTATACTAATATGTGATTCCCGTATGATGTACCACACATTCTTATCATTCCAATAATCATTCTCTGTACCAAAATACCGTACACGCCCTAAGTGTATGTACTTTTGCTTCTATTCTAATTACTTTTTCGATTCGAAGAATGCTTTATCCACATAAATTTAATATAAATATTTTCACTAAATGATATGTCATTGTAACTAGGGGTGTCATAAATCTCGACCCGACCCGGACCCGAACCCGAATAAGGATACTCGGGTCCAAAATCTAATTCGGATCAACCCGACTAACCCGATTACGAACTAGGGTCGGGTATCGGGTTCAAAATACTTGCCTATTCGGGTTCGGGTCAACCCGACTAACCCGAGTTATTTATTTTTTTTTTTATTTTTTATTTTTTTGTAGTGTGCGTCTGTACTCAATTTTCACTGGATGTGGACATGTGGTAATGTGTATTGTTGCAATATGGTGATCCATGTCTTGTTGCCAAATGTGATATGTTTATTCTTTTGTGTTTTAAAACATACGATTGCACTAAAGAGATGAGCAAGATAAAAGTTACAAAAACTTATATTAAAAGATCAATAATGTTCATGGGTTCTCTACACTGTAACACACAACAAAACTCTAATTTTCATTTAAAGGTCATTTTGTACACATTTTTTAACATAGCATTTGTTTTAGCTAAACTAATACGAGTAGCATCTTAAGTATTATTACATTGCACCAAAATAGAGTTGTACACTTCTCAAATAAGAAGATTCACACACTAAGTGATTCTGATAGTCAACATAATTGGAAAAGTCAACAGAATTGGAAAAGTCAACATGATCTATAATATGAAGCACTGTAGCAGTGGTAATACTGATGGCTGATAAGTTTGCACTTTGCAAGTTTGCAATATGGTGATCATGTCATGGTAGTCATGCTTTTTTATTTTCCTATTATACATGTCCCTTTTACTTGTTTAAGATTTTAATTACTAAATTTTAGAAATTAAATTTTGTGATTATATAAACTAGTTATAATGCCCGCGCACGCGCGAGTTTTTTTTAAATTTTTTGAATCATATATTTTTTTTTAATTAAAAAATAAATAATTTAATATTTGTTTTGTTTGATTTATGATGTTTAATTATAATATTTTATTATTAAATATAATTATTTGAAAATTTTAATACTAATATTAATTGCATATTATCTATATTTTTTGTATTTATCTTCTACTTGTCTTAATTGCATCTTATCTATATTTTTTGAATTTATCTTCTACTTGTGTTATAGATAAATATAAAATATTACCTAATAAGAAAATAACATTTTTTTTTTAAAATAAAATTATTACTAAATAAGGTATGAATGCATTTTTTGAAATGGAAAATTTCCCAATAAGGGTTTTATTGTATTCTATAAAAGATGGCACAGACCCGAACCCAACTTAACCCGACCCGACTTGACCCGAACCCGACCAACCCGAGTTCAAATAGAGTCGGGTTCGGGAATTTTTTTTTAGTCCTGACCCGACTTCGACCCGACCCGAATGACCCGAACCCGACCAACCCGACCCGATTAACACCCCTAATTGTAACTATTAGATCTATTGGGCAATTGAAAAAAGAGAGGGAATGTTTTTAAGTTAGGTTTATCATGCCACGTCATTTTGTGAAAATGTTTTTGTAAAATTTATATGGATGTAAAATTTCTTCATAAAACCATATTCGTATTTTTAATACCAATTTCTCACAAAAAAAACTTTGAATTATTTATCTACTTTTATATGTAAAATGCTTCGTGTTTTTAATACCAATTTTCTCACTGACTAAGAGAAATAAAACAATTATATATTTAGATTTGGCAACATAAAACACAAAACAAATCACAGCCTGATGGTTGATGGCTGTTGAATGATGTAGGAGACCAAGATTCAAAATTTTGATCTGGATATTTATTTTCATTTTATTTTATTATTATTTTATTTTATTATTATTATTATTTTTTTGTATAATAACTTTTGGTCTATATATATGTTTCCAACTGAATATGAAATGGTACCTATCACGATAATTGAGTTTACGTTATTGTTAAATATAGCACTCCCTTATAAAATTTTGATATATAACCATGTCTTCTTCGTATTTGTTTGAACTACACAAGTTTACAACTTTACATTTTTTTTAGTATATTAAAATCTGAGTTATGTATATATTTGTTAAATATATATAGCTAAAATGCTAAATACATAGATAGCAAGGTAGCACCACAACAAGAAGTCAACAACAATAGCTTGCAAATAAACTGAAACAATTTATACTTTTAACTTATACAAAAGATAGAACCCGTAGCAAAGCAAGCACGGACCGTAACTATACTTGTTTATCTACATTTTTCTGCAAAAAGCCATTTTTTTCATGTTGCGGCTCCAAAAAATTAGATATAAGCAACCAATAATGATGGCCTACTCTTCTCCTTGAAAGTTGAAGAGAGAGCCTACCATTATCATTTATGGTAAGAGCAAGAGGTATCGTAATGAGGTATTTCTCCTCATTTGGGGCCCACGGGTGCCACATCACTCCAACACCTCTTCACAACTAACCCTCTCTTCACTAATAACTAACCTCAACTTACTCATTCGGGGCCCACCACTTACAACTTTTTTTTGTTCAAATTATCAAATAACATAAAATCATTTTATTCAAATAATAGTATAAATAACATTTTTTATAAAAAAAGGTTTAAAAAAAAAGAAAAAAACTTAACTGATAATTTTAATACTTTAACAATCCTAACATTTTAACACAAATTGATCCAAATTCCAGCCCACTTACTTGTACCCAAATTCAAGCCCACTTAAGAAAAAAAAAAGAAAAAAGAAAAGAAAAAAACAAAACGTTATCTTCTTCTTTCTTTACTATTTCCTGCACACACATTATTTTTCAAAAAAAAAAAAAAACACACAAACACTTTATTTTTCAACAAACACAAACACAAACAAAAACGAAAAAAGAAGATGAGGGACCCATCTAACATTCACCTTGTCAGACCATTTGCTTGTCGTGCAGACGAGGAGGTCTTCAACGGCGAGCTGTGGCGAGTGGTGTCCGGTGTGGCAACAAGGAGTGGCCAGCAGGAGGTGATGGCCACGTAGGAGTGGCGAGCTGTGGCAACGAGCCACACCCTTCCCTCTAAACAATACTCGTTTTGCCAATCTCTTTTGTCTAAAACACATGCTATCCCCTTTCATAGTTCATACCACATGTCTCTTTTCTTGGGTATCACTTTCTTTAATCGTTTCGATTATGAAAGTTTGATGTATTGTTTCTGTTTTGTTGTGGTAATATATTGCTGACTTAAAAAAAATAAAAAAATAAAAAATAAAATAAAAAATAAAAAACTATAAGCAACTTTCATAAATTTTTGTCGAGATGTTGATACTCGCTAATATTAGTGAAGTTTCATTTAAAAAGTTACAAAATTTCTTTTTACCGTTTGTACACCCAGAGATGGAAATTTCCTTGCATAAGTCAAGTCTTTGCTCACCATTAAGTCAAAAAGTCAATTGTCTTTACAATAATGAAAACATAGACCTCCATCATTAAAAAGATAACAAGGAACCCCACACACCTTTTTTCTTTTTTTTTTTTTGTTCAGATAAAGAAACATGATGTACTTCAGTCAAAGTGAGTTGAACAATGAGTTTGCTTTATTTTGCGGTGCGGTTAATAATGAAACTTGTAAAAGTATTAGATTAAAGTATTATATATGTATGGTCACTAGTGGCAGACAATGGTCATTCACCTAAACAATAAACTAAAACCACAACGCACTAGCAGCCATTAGAGACCTGTTGCTGAGAAGGTTCATTCATATTTTGCTGTTTATTATATTCATACTTTAATATTATTATTCAATAAAAGTTGCTCAGTATTACGCTGTAGACGATTTGTGTAATGTTAATGGTCAAAAAGTGAATAGCGTACTACAAGAATAATGCAGAACCCCACACGCTTGTCCACATGTTCTATATATACAAACATAAACCGAACAGATTTATGCATATAAACCATACACTCCTTCTCTTCTTTTTGTAACCCAAACACCCTTTTTTTTTTCAGACAAAGCAGATACACATAATGTCTTCAGTCAATCATGATGACCTTGCTCACTTAAAAATCCCCCTGGAAGATGTACTCTCTGCCACCAACAACTTTGATGAAGAAAATTTCTGGGGAGAAGGTGGTTTAGGAAAGTTTTACAGTGGACAGCTCTTGTGGTCTGGTGAGTTGATTAAAATTGATGCTAAGAGGTTTAATAAAGATGAATGGGATGATGAAATAGAACAACAGTTTTGGTTGGAGATTTCATTGCTATCTAGTCTCAAGCATAATAATCTAGTTTCTCTTGTTGGGTTTTGTGATGAGAATGATGAGAAAATCATCATTTACAGGGATGATACCAGCGCAAGTCTCAGCGTATATCTAAGTGACCCAATGTTGTTGACATGGGTGCGAAGATTGGAGATATCTGTCGGTATTGCGCAAGCATTGAGCTACATTCATTATGATGAGTCACGTGATTTTAGTGTAATACACCGCAACATCGACAGTCCATCGATTTATTTAAACGATGACTGGGAACCCAAGTTAGGTGATTTTATACGTTCCATGAAGATCAAAGCATCTAAAAGGCACAATTCTTTCAATACTGATAAAGTATGGAGTACGGATGGGTATACCGACCCAACATATATAGAGACAAAAAGTGCACATCACAAGTCGGATATTTACTCGTTTGGGATAGTAATGTTTGAACTACTCTGTGGTAGAAAATCAATAATCGACAGCGATAGTAACAAGTATTTGGCTCCGCTGGCCATTACCCATTATAAAGAGAAAAGACTCGATGAAATAATTGATTGGGATCTATGGAGTCAAATGGACTCACAATCATTCGACATTTTCGCGGAAACAGCGTATGACTGCTTGAATGAAGAACGATCGCAGCGCCCAAATATTGAAGAGATTGTCACGGGACTTGAGAAAGCGTTGGAACTTCAACTTGAACATCAGAATGCGGTAAGACAGTTTTTCCTCTTCCATCTTTCTATCGTAATAAGTACCACTATCTGTTTCTTTAAGTGCAAACTGGCTAATAAGTATGGTTATACTATACGAGTTAGTGACAAGTTTTATGAATTTCTTTTATTTACCACTTTATAAGACTTTACGTAATTTGTTTTTTCTTGTAATTAAATATAAATCCATAATAGTTATATTATGTAACTTAATAGTGACATGTTTTTCATATGAATTTAAAATAAGGAGTAATAATTAGTTGTATTCTATTACAGAATTATTATTTAAATTTTCGTGTAATTATCATTTTATATTGTATGAATACAAATAGTTGTTGGCGAAGATGACCATTATGAATTATGAATAGTGATTGGGAGGCCTAAAACATGTGCCTAAATTCATGCCTAAGCCTACGTGGCATCATCTTGATGGTTGCAGCCAGGGGACCCACTTTTCTATAAACCATCAAGATCATGCCACATATGTTTAGGCATTATTTAGGCATACAACTTAAGTCTCCAAATCATTTTATATTATAAATAAAAATACGCAAATATATAGTTAAACCCTTTTAGGTGCAGTTTGGTTTTTGGTTTTTGAGTGAAGGTAATGGACTCATGTCTAGTTATTGTTGTTTGGTACAAAAGTAAAGTACAAATATTAAGGCATCATGCCCATTCATCTAATCCGAGCATATATGGTGGGTTTTTAAAATTTTGTCAATGATTTTTCTGACAAAGTATTCTAAGCCACAAACTTTTTATAACTTCTCATATATCTTCTATTTAATGGTATTTTTTATTCAAAACTAATAGACAATTAATTTTAATATCAATTATAAAATAAATATATATTTATAATATTATATTTTCTCTTTCCTACGTCAAATCACAATCCAAACTTAAATCCAAACCCTAATCCTAATACAAATCTTAATCCTAAACCCGTCTACAAACCAAACGGGCCCTTAGTGTGTCTAATGTCACAACAGGAGTTTTTGGCAAAAAGGATTTCGTTTTCATTATTGCTTACAAGTTATGTAGATACGGGTTATTTTGGTGTTGGTGGACCCATTAAGTTTCTTTCAAGCTTCAAAAATTTTCAATTATAAACTCTAACTTATACAAGAGTTTGTGTATGATTTTTCTACTTTGTATAGCATGTATCTTTTTTAAAATTTTCATTTATAAAAGCCAAATATTATTATTATATTTTTTAATAAGAAAACTATCAGCTCATTATTATAGTTTATTCTTATGTGACTACAAAACTTTTAGTAATTAACAAACAGGAAACCCATGGAGGAATAAATATAAACAAACCAACGAGATAATAGTACTCAATAACGTGAACAATATTTGTGGCATTTCTTGCTTATAGGTAATTATGTGAATGTATATTAACTAGAGCCGGTGACTTTCGCTCTATACACAGCAATTAAAGTCACCGATTTCTTTTAAAATTTAGCGATTCTTGAAATTTTCATAATTTCTTTTATTTACATCTTGAAATTATAAAATGTCGCAAACTAGCAAAATTATCAAAAGATAAACGCCTTAGGAAACTAATTTATAACGTTTAACTCCCAACTACCACGTAAGTTGGTGTTTGCTACATACAGGGATATGAATAGGGTCAAATTAATTAGTGAGGTTCGGTTTCATTCGCGTCGGGTCAATTGTGATCATGTCAGAAAGAAAACCCACCCGCACCCCACCCTACAAAACGTTTGGGTTCGGGTAAATTTAGATAAGGACCAACCCCCATCCATTTGAGTCCGGGTTCGGATCAACTTAAGCCATTGATGCATAACAGAAAAAACAATAAAACAATATTAACCCTATATGCGTACTAGCCAAACATATATGGGTTATAAATAAAAGAATAAAAAAAAAACAAAAAACAAAAAAAACCCGAGTTAGAGGGCTAAAATGAAACTTTGGAGAAGGAAGTCATCTCACTTAAGTCAAGTAACCCATGTTTGCAAACAATGAAGAAAACCAAAACATATTTGCAAAAAACTCGTCACAACTGTGTGCATGCATGAAGGTTTAAAACTAGTATATGAAGAATAAGAATGAGAATATGAATATGGATGGTTAACGTAATCCAAACCCATATTATTCAAACTGCCACCCACACCAAAGCTTATTTGCTAATCAACCATTTTACATAAACAACTGGCTTTAGCAACTTGCTAGGCCAACACAAGTATCAGTTAAAGCAGAAACAACTCGTTTTTTGTTAGTTTTCATTCAAGCATTCCAACCAAAGGAGTATGTGAAGAAAAAAGACTAGCGAGAGTCTTAACATGAACCAAAGTCACCTAAAACTAGCATATAAGAAAAAGTATTGATCATACTCAACTATAAATAAAACCCTAACAAATAAAATAATAATAATAACGAGCCTAAACTAGTAGGACCCACATGTCTAATTAAACAAAAGAAACCTACTTCACTTTCTTTTCTTCGGTTATTAATTCATCATTCAATCCTAGTACCTTATTAGCCTCTGATCAGTTTCACAATTAGACCATTCGACTAGCAGTTTAACACACTTGTAGTCTCATTTGTAGTTTTAACTCTTAGGAACTATTCTAAGATTAAAGCATACATAGTATATATTTGTCCAAACATCCAACTTTCTGATGTCCAAACAGCATGTAATTGCTCTGAAAAACAGCATACAAACCTTTAAAAGTATCTAATTGCCAATCGCTGTAACCAAAACAGCATACAAACAATAACAAACATGCAAATATGTAATTGCTTTTAGAAAAAAGAGCATGTAATTGCTGCAACAACAGCAACAAAAAAAGGCATGGTTGCTGTAAAAAACCATGTTGGAACAGTATGTAGAAGCTGTAATTGCTGCTAAAAAACAACATACAAATATGTAATTGCTTTTAGAAAAAAGAGCATGTAATTGCTGCAAAAACTTGTTTCCAAACAGCCATGTAAAGGCTATGTCCAAACAACATATAAAAGCTGTTAAAACAGCATATAAGCCTGTCCAAACAGCACATCTTTCTGCTGTCCAAATAGCATATAGGAAGTGTTTAAACACCATAAAAACCTGTCTAAACAGCTTTTAAAGCTTTCAAAACTTGTAAAAAGCAATGTGGAACACATATAAAAGATTTAATGACAAACTAGCTGGAATTATAGTAACGGGTAAAACCCGGCGAGTCACACTGGGTTTTGAGTTCTTAAAACCGGTTCTGTTATCTTTGCCGGAACCGGTTCGACCGGTTGAACCAGCCGGGTCGAACCGGGTTTCAAAACATTGAAAAAGAGAAAAGTCGTATAGTAAAAGTACTTGTTGATGTCTGCAAACATTTGTAAACTATGACCACCCAACCGAGATTTTGATAGGACAGCCTGCAAACCTTTATATGAAACTGGAAGAGTGTCCCTGGTAGACGATTAAAATTAGAAACCAGGGGATTGCTGAATACAAAGTAAAATCAAAATTTTAAAAGTAGTATAGTTATAAAATCTACCTGTAGTTTAGCAAGTTCATTACGATATACACAAGGTAGTATATATGGCCTTGCACTGTAGCTTGTCCAAGACTCCAAGCTGTAGATCAAAACTAATTTTGTTCAAAATTACATGTAGCCTACATATGAGTTGTCCATCCCCTTTTTGTTTGTGTCTTTAACCTCAAAAATTAAACTTTTAGGGACTCTAATCTCCAGGTATTTTTCCATTTTAAATTATCTACGAAAGAAAACCACAAATATTAACAGACTTATGAAGCATTGACTGGAAGAGAAGCAACTTCCCTTATACGGGTTCGACTCATTTACATGTAAATTTGTCTGTCCACGTTTTGGTTTGCTCTATGTGGCGATATAAAACGAATAACTGATATGAAAAAAAGTCAATTAGGTCACTGGTTAAGACTTGATAGTCACCCACAGTGTATTTTTAGTGAATAAGACTTCCTAAGAGATTAAACACAACATACCTAGTAACCTCAGCCAATATAAGCAACATTAATATCCCATGTTAAAAAGATGAAAAAGGTAGCGAAATGATGGCCAATAAACAAGACATCACGAAAACAAAACAACTACCTTCTCAATATTACCCATAATAATCCTTTTGACCTTGGTTATCTTAGCCTTCCGTTTTGACAGTATACTTATTTAATATGATCCCTTGGCCTCTTTATTCCGCGTAACAGAGGCATAAACGGAAAACATAATACTCGTATAGTCTCAGAAAAGAATACTCAAGTAAATAACATATGACATCTAAACTCAACACGCACCCGAACTCGTTATCAATATTGTATGCAAACAATGGGTAAAAACCTATTGGGATTGCTGATCTGCCTTGAAATTTGAAACAATGCTACGGGTCAAATGGGTAACAACCTTATTTCAGCGTTTATTCTTTTATTGTGTATAAGCAGTTATCAGTTGACGTTTTGGGATTATTGATCTGCTTTGAAACATTACCTTGCCACTTTTCATGGGTTTCCATATATAGTCCTTCAATTGGTCCTTAGCATTATAGGTCCCCTTCTCATACGCATCGGAAAAATCAGTTTGTGCCTGAAACAAGAATTAGTATATAAGAACTTGATCGAACTTATACAAGCTCTTGATCTTCCTCTAACAGTTTTATATTCAAGTTCCTCCTTTTCAGATTCATCAATCTGTGATAAGACAATATGGCCTGTACATCTAGATTCAAACAGTTCAAATAAACAGTTTGTTTGTACCAATTCGATACCTAGTGTGGGTACCAATGCAAGTAAAAGGGATAAAAATGACTATAATGCATTTGGAACATGTTTTGTATTTTTAATTTCCATAATTGCATTTGTCATAACTAAGACGATGTAGTCCCATACCTTAGGAACACATGCGTCTGCAATTTCATTCACAGGTTGGATACCACTTTATCACCTTCTACCCTTGAATCTTATGCAATCTTTTAGCAATTTCTCAAATTCATGTCTCACTGCTCTCCAATTTCATATACACTCATCTTGATATTAAACATGGCTTTTAAAGTTTCAATCACAACAATTAATAATGTCTCTCCATTCCTTTCAATATCCTGAAAAATCCACCAATTCCACTATTGTCAAATAAAGTATCTTGCAACAGCTACGAAAACATGTCACTTGAAGCAACTTCAAACATCAAATTACTAAACACCAACTTATCAAGACAAAAACATGTCACTGGAAGCAATTTAAACAATTTCCTGTTACACAAAGCACATGCCATAGTTTTTTTTTTTTTTTTTTTTTTTTTTTTTTTTTTTTAAATTTTTTCTTCTGAATACCACTTTATGAACTTATTTTATGTAGTCAACCTGCCCTTAAATTGTCAATCACAAGACAAAAACATGTCTTCGAATGCAATGAGGGAACCAAACAAGACAATTTCAATGCATATTATCCCATCAAAACTGCATCAGGAGCAAATATTGACTACATTAACCAAGACTATATCTCAACATGAAGTCGCTAACCAAAACAATTAAACTTAACAAGACCATTCATTTGATCACTTACTAAACTTCTAAAGAATGTCAAAGAGTATTTTAATTACTATCCACAAACATAATAACTATAAACTACAACATATATGCAGAATTAGACCTAACATGTCTTACACATGGTTCAGGAATTTTATCAAACACTTTGTAGGCATTATTAAACTCCCTTTTTCTAACTCACATTTTTTTCACTTATTTTACAGATAATGAATGAATTTGCTCACCTCAGAGTCCCCCTTCAAAATATCCTATCTGCCACCAACAACTTCGCTAAACAAAATCTCATCGGAGAAAATGTCGTTAATAAGAGATACAAGGGACAGCTCTTGTGGTCCGGTGAGTTGATTGAAATCCGTGCTAGGAGGTTGAATAAAGAAAGGAAGGAAGCAGAACAAGAGTTTTGGACGGAGATTTCCATGCTTTCTAGTCTCAAGCATAAAAATGTGGTTTCTCTTGTTGGGTTTTGTGATGAGAATGATGAGAAGATCATCATTACCAGGCGTGAGACCAGGGGAAGTCTTAGCAATCATCTAAGTGACCCGATGTTGTTGACATGGGTGCGAAGATTGGAGATATCTGTCGGTGTCGCGCATGCATTTAGCTACATTCATTATGATGAGTCGCGCGATTTCAGCGTTATACACCGGCTCTTTACCAGTGTCAGAGTTCTATTAAATGATGATTGGGAACCCAAGTTATCTAATTTTGTATGTTCCATGAAGATCGAAGCATCTCATAGGCACCATTCATTTCATACTAATAGACTTGCGTATGTGGAAGGGTATGGAGACCCAACATATATTGAGACTAAAAGTGTCAACCACAAGTCGGATATCTACTCCTTTGGGATAGTATTGTTTGAACTAATGTGTGGTAGGACATCAATAAGTGAGTATCCGGATAATAAGCATTTGGCTACATTGGTCCTTTTTCATTATAAAAAGAAAATACTAGATGCAATAATTGATCCGGTTCTGCGGAAACAAATGGATCCGCAATCATTAAACGTTTTCGCGAAGACTGCATATGACTGCTTGAATGAAGAAAGATCTCAACGCCCGGATATAAGTGAAGTTGTCACAAGACTTGAGGAAGCCTTGAAACTTCAATTGGAACTTCAAAATGTCGTAAGACAGTTTTTTTCTCTATCATCTTTCTTTTATAAATAATCTCTATTTATTGATAATATTAATATTACTATGAGTAAAATTATTTACTTATTTCTGTATTTATGATATTAAAGGAACATTCAGTAGTTGCGACCGAAGTTGAAGACACATCATCCAATCATGACAAGGTATAAAAAGGTTATTTATTTATAATAATAATTTATTTATTACTATATTTTTCTTCTAACTTTTGTTATTTATTTATTACTATACTAATTAGGTTTCAAGGTATAAAAATGTGTTTGGTAGAGAGAAATACACATATAAAATTGGACCCAATTTCATATAAAGGTGAAGATAATCAAATAGATACCGAGTTTGAGATTTGTTCCAATGTAATTACTATAACTTTTTCTTTTATTATTAAATCACTCAAAGTTACAATAGTGATTCATTTTTGTGAACTTTTTATGTTAAAGTAACTTGAACAAAACATTTTTTTAAACTTGATTATTATTTCATGATTAATTTTTATGTTCAAAATTACATTAATTGGTTGTAGATAAAATTAGTTAGAAGTAGTAATATTCAATAGGTAGATGTTAGTTATTAAACTATAATATGATAATGCATATATGAAAAATTTTATTCAATAGGTGGATGTTGTAACACCCCCAATTCATGGATGCAGCGGAATTCGAACTGGGTGTTACTTGACGGCACAATAGACACAATAATAGAAAACGAACTCCAATTGAGTCGTTTTAAAAGATTTATCATTCAAATTGTATAAATATCAGAGATTACAAAATGAGGTCCCAGATGGTTCCATGTTTACAAATTAAATGAGTTTTGAATGATAATAAAATTTATAGCCCTCTTGAGTATCCGTGTCCTTCCGTGCCATCCTTGATCGTCATGAACCTGAAATACATGCTTGAGAGGTCAACACAAAGGTTGAGTGGAATTCGTAGAGTTTAGTTAAATCGTTTGAACACAATAATCGTAATGTGAGGTAATTAATCACACATTCATAGTTAGAAAACAAAATCGTTATTTATTTCACTAAGCTCATACAACCAAAGCGTTAACATCGAACCAACAAAATTGGCATTATAGAAGCCCTATCAAGGTACTTTTGCCGTTATACCGCTAAATCTCAAATATAGTGCATTTGTGTGAACTCATCGTTGTTCAACACAAATGGGATTCGTCAATCCCAATAGATCTATTCACAATATTCGCGCTCACTAAAGGTAGTGACTAATGGTTCATGATATAGGGACTTCGAACATGGCAATCGTTACTTAGTGATAATAAAACATCGTCGGGTAGCATACAGTAGAAAGCATCGTGTTCGAGTAGAAAAATAATAGCATGTATTCCCCCCATGGGTTTGTAAAATAGTTAAACAATAGAAAGTGGGGCTACGAACTCACCTTAAGTAAGATAGCAAGTAATGAAGGTGATGGTCGAATCGTGAAGGTTTCTATGAGCAACCTATAATAGAATGTCGCGACTTAGGATCGGAGTAAAGAATATGAAGTAGTGCCTATATATATATCTTGCATTTAGTCCATGATGTGGTATGTTGTATAATGTAAGTCTTTGAAAGAAATGATTCATGAAACATGTATGTTTTGGTATATCGTTTACTACCGTTCGGGCCGACATAATTCAGAAGTCATGTTAGTAAGCGTTCGAGGAGCCAGGACACTTTAACTCGTAAATCCACAACTCAACTCGACGGCTTACATAATGAACTCCTCACATGAGGCTCCCTACTATTGTAGTAGTTGATGAAATATATAGATATAAGTTTTGATCCGAAAAGTTACATGTCCGATACTTGAATAAACTTAGGAAAGTTTATTTGTACATGAAGATTGTTATTAGGGGTAGTTTCATAAGTCTTGTATGACCATTTTCTCTTTGTAATATCTCATGGTTCCTTTTTAAGTGAAGTAGATTCAAATTGCTTGTTCAAGTTCTCGTCAACTCTTTGTTTCATGTTTACGCCTATGTAAGTTGGTATGGTCATTTCGTCATTGCCTAGCCATGACCTTTGGTCCTTGTTCCAAGGTCATGAGACACAACCTTGGCTCTAGCCATGGTTGTGGTCTTGATTGTAGGTCATAAGACCCCTTTGGTCTTCATAAACCATAACTTATATGTAATGACTTTGGTCTAAAAATGGGCTGTTAAGAATTTGAAGAATTTATCACTCAAAAAGCGTTTTCAGGGCTCGAGCTTCTTTGTTCCTGAACGAAAACGTCGTTCCGGACAACGTTCGTGTTTTAACTTTTTGATGAATCGGACCAGAAGTATGATTTTCAAAACCCAAATTTGATCAGAATGGTATTTGGCAGTTTGCCGAAAAGTTTTGGTAACTTCAAATGGGCGTAACTTTTGACTCGTATACTCGTTTTAGGTGGTTCAAATTGCTACGGTTTCCTTGTTAAGTCCTCTACTACAATATGTAATAATCCAATATCATATTTTTATCATTTTGATCAGGTTATACCAACAAAGTCACTAGTTTACTTGTTTTATGAACTCGTCTTATCAATCATGTACCATAACTTGTTTTACTCACTTTTATACATCATGGACATTAATACAAGACATAATATAGCACAAATAATATGTAAATAACATGAACATGATTATTTAACAAGAATCAAGTTAGGGTTTGGCTCACAACTTTTGGCTTTCAAAGATGAAAGGAAGTTAACATGTAAGGATAGGACATTGATAGACTTGCTTCAACCCACTTCACTTCATGCAATCTTTCTACCCTTGTAATCTTGAAAGATGGATGATGAAGGTTGAGGTGACTTGAGTGGATTCAAACTCAAGAGAAATCACCAAGTATATTAGGGATTGGAAGAGTTTTGATTATCTAAAAGAAACTAGGGTTTCAACCTTGAACTTGTACTTGAATCTTGCATGATACTTGGAAGAGAATGAGCTAAGGATGAGAAGATGGGGAGGGTGAAGGGTGGCGTTTAAATGAGGGGAGGAAGGGAGTATTTATAGTCCAAATGAGGAGGTTAGGAAACTAGTAGAAAATTACCAAAACTTGGTGACCAAGTTGTAATTTAGAGATGATCTAGGGGTAATTTCTTGAGATGAAGCCACATGGGATGACTCCCCCCTCCTAGGTCGGTTTGTAAGCTTGGAGAGCAAGGTTGTGGACTTTTCTTGGTATTATCCAAGATACTTGGTTAGTTTTGACTCCGGGAAATGCCAATCGTAAATGATTAAGCCTCAAAACGTAAAACCGGGTGTCGTAAAATTATGGAACTTGGAAGAATGGTTAAACATGTCCATATAGTCCATAATAAAATATAAAATGAGTGGTAGGATCTATCGGGTGCTAAAACCCTGCTAAAAACTGGAAACACGGGTCTAAAACGCGTAATTCGCGTAAAACGCTGAATATTGCGTAATATTGAGAAAAGTAAAATGTTACTTTTCTAATGTGATAAAAATGATTTAAAATGACTTATAATGTCTAGACTGGGCTCAGTCTAGTGTCGGTTGGTATTAAATGTCTTTTAGACATCAAACCGTAAGCCTAAAAATCACGAAATGACTTATAACATCAAGGGATGATTTTTGGTCAATGGAGGAGGGAAAAATATGTTGACTTTTTCTAATAATTTGAAAACTCAAATTGTCTTAGAAACGCGTTTCGTGGTCTAACGGTTAATCGCCCATACGGTTAAGCGTGCTCATGCGAGAGTAGTACGGCATGGGTGACCTGCTGGGAAGTTTTTGGTCATGTTTTTCTCAGTCACGATTAATTCTCAAATAAATCATGAGCGTGTCAAACATTTTTCCGATGTGGGGTCACCTGACGGGGTTGAATTTCGTTGTGCGTAGAATTTCTGATTAACGTTTTACCCTAAAACGTGTAATTCCATGTAATTCCTTAATAACTTTCACGAAAATGATCTGACGGATGTCAAACATTTAATTTGCCATGGAAATGATTTATCACTCGAGAATATCAAATAAAAATCAACTTTCGGGAAAGTTTCGGGAAAAATGAATAGTAAAAGTGAATAGTGAAATTTTCCAGGAATGGTAATTAACCTGAAATTGTGAATTGTTACAGTCTCTACCCCTTACGGGGAACTTCGTCCCGAAGTTCTTTGTATGTCATATGTTGGAGTGGTGTTGATGAAAAGATGTGGTTACTTATTAGGACTAAAGTCTGGGATTACTAGTGATGTAGTTTGATTTGTCGTTTCAGTGTATGGTGTAGGATGAGGCTTACTTTTATGTAGGAAAGGTATGGTAATAGTCGAATATCAAAGGAAATTGATATAGCAGTCGAATATTAATAGGAATTGATATAGTAGTTGGACATGAATTGATATAGTGGTTGAATATCAAATAGAAATTGATATAGTAGTCAAGTATCAATAGCAATTGATATAGTAGTTGAACAGAAGTTGGTATAGTAGTTGAATTTCAAATAGAAATTGAGATAGTAGTTGAGTATTAATGACAATTGATATGGTAGTCGAATAGAAATTGATATAGTAGTCAAATTTGAATAGGAATCGTAATTGGATCTAGTTCGTCGAATCATGGGTTACTTATGTTATTTCGGATACAAATAAGCCCACTTGTTTATAATTCTTTATTTACATAGAGAGGCATCCCAAACAATGTAAATAGGGGAATATAAACTTATGGTTCGGTGATTTACAATGTCTTTATTTAAATGAAAAGGCATCCCAATCCATTCAAATAATTATAAATCATCCTACTTAAGAATTCCGAACACAACATTCATAATTAGCCGGTGAGTTACAAGGTAGTGTATGCTTAACATTAATATCGGTAGAGATGTCAAGTTTGCTTTGAAAATCTTAAGAGATTTTTAAAGGTTTATGATGGAATGGTATCCTTAGGATCTAAACAGGCTAGTACTTCTACAGGATGAAGAGAAGAATTGATAACTATCCCAAGATAGTAGTTCGGATTATCTCATAAATGAAAATTTTCAAGAATGAAATTAGGTAGTACAAATAAGGTGTTAAGATTTCGCTGAGTGGTAAAACACTATCGTGTCTCTAGATCGTTTTAAAGAATTCGGGTGGTTTATCGAGTTCAAGTAGGAAATCAACCTAAACATAACCCTAGTACAACTACTCTCAGTATTTGCAAATTTTAAGTCGAATATAGTTAGTCAGACTATATTCCACTGTCCCTAGGTTAAATATATGTGACTAGCCTATATTTAGCCAAGGTTCGATAAAATTTCCAAATACCTAAATTAGGTATACTTGTGATATGTCCGTTGCTTTCGAGAAACTGTTCACTAAACAAAGGCGATGACAAACCCTTAAGTTGCAAGTCCCGTCCATACAAGACTTGTAACGTATGTTTTCATATTCCATTGCATAGAAGGTAGTAAGGGTAGATACGTATGGAAAGGAAGTTTTAAGTAGTTCTAAAATAGAACATACTTGGCGAGGATCACGAACTTTTAACAATGAAGGTTTCAGAAGAAAACTTTGATGAATGTAGAGAAAGTTCAGCTTTCGTAGGTGATGGATTAGTTTGTCCTTTAGAAATCTCATATTTCTTGTTTGGAAATCGATAGATTGTGATGGGTTTTTGATATCATATGAAATGATATTGATGAGGTGGTGGAATAATTCGAGAGACCATTGCACAAATCACAATGTCTCAGAAGTAGATTAGACCATTGTGTGACTCAAAACATTTGAGAAATGATTAAGACCATTATGTCATACAATGTTCGGGAAATAGAAAAGACCATCGTAATTCGTTACAATATCTTGGATATAAAATGTTGGAGTAGGAACATGGTTGGGAGAATGTGGTTGTGTCGAAATGCCATAGAATAGGCATGTGTAGATATGTTTAGATAAAATGATTGAAAATAACTCGAATGTATATATAAATATACTAGTATTTGTTCGTGTAGTGGAAAATGCCTAGTGTGTATATATGAATATACTTATGTTCATGTAGCATAAAATGCTTAATAAGTCCATAATCGTCTGGAGGATGGAAGACACGAAGATCGGAAGGCTATAAAATGTTTTTGCTTGTAGTGTGGTTATAGTTTAGGTCTCAATTAGACCCGTTTCTCTATAACCATGGCTCTGGTACCAATCTGTAACACCCCCAATTCATGGATGCAGCGGAATTCGAACTGGGTGTTACTTGACGGCACAATAGACACAATAATAGAAAACGAACTCCAATTGAGTCGTTTTAAAAGATTTATCATTCAAATTGTATAAATATCAGAGATTACAAAATGAGGTCCCAGATGGTTCCATGTTTACAAATTAAATGAGTTTTGAATGATAATAAAATTTATAGCCCTCTTGAGTATCCGTGTCCTTCCGTGCCATCCTTGATCGTCATGAACCTGAAATACATGCTTGAGAGGTCAACACAAAGGTTGAGTGGAATTCGTAGAGTTTAGTTAAATCGTTTGAACACAATAATCGTAATGTGAGGTAATTAATCACACATTCATAGTTAGAAAACAAAATCGTTATTTATTTCACTAAGCTCATACAACCAAAGCGTTAACATCGAACCAACAAAATTGGCATTATAGAAGCCCTATCAAGGTACTTTTGCCGTTATACCGCTAAATCTCAAATATAGTGCATTTGTGTGAACTCATCGTTGTTCAACACAAATGGGATTCGTCAATCCCAATAGATCTATTCACAATATTCGCGCTCACTAAAGGTAGTGACTAATGGTTCATGATATAGGGACTTCGAACATGGCAATCGTTACTTAGTGATAATAAAACATCGTCGGGTAGCATACAGTAGAAAGCATCGTGTTCGAGTAGAAAAATAATAGCATGTATTCCCCCCATGGGTTTGTAAAATAGTTAAACAATAGAAAGTGGGGCTACGAACTCACCTTAAGTAAGATAGCAAGTAATGAAGGTGATGGTCGAATCGTGAAGGTTTCTATGAGCAACCTATAATAGAATGTCGCGACTTAGGATCGGAGTAAAGAATATGAAGTAGTGCCTATATATATATCTTGCATTTAGTCCATGATGTGGTATGTTGTATAATGTAAGTCTTTGAAAGAAATGATTCATGAAACATGTATGTTTTGGTATATCGTTTACTACCGTTCGGGCCGACATAATTCAGAAGTCATGTTAGTAAGCGTTCGAGGAGCCAGGACACTTTAACTCGTAAATCCACAACTCAGCTCGACGGCTTACATAATGAACTCCTCACATGAGGCTCCCTACTATTGTAGTAGTTGATGAAATATATAGATATAAGTTTTGATCCGAAAAGTTACATGTCCGATACTTGAATAAACTTAGGAAAGTTTATTTGTACATGAAGATTGTTATTAGGGGTAGTTTCATAAGTCTTGTATGACCATTTTCTCTTTGTAATATCTCATGGTTCCTTTTTAAGTGAAGTAGATTCAAATTGCTTGTTCAAGTTCTCGTCAACTCTTTGTTTCATGTTTACGCCTATGTAAGTTGGTATGGTCATTTCGTCATTGCCTAGCCATGACCTTTGGTCCTTGTTCCAAGGTCATGAGACACAACCTTGGCTCTAGCCATGGTTGTGGTCTTGATTGTAGGTCATAAGACCCCTTTGGTCTTCATAAACCATAACTTATATGTAATGACTTTGGTCTAAAAATGGGCTGTTAAGAATTTGAAGAATTTATCACTCAAAAAGCGTTTTCAGGGCTCGAGCTTCTTTGTTCCTGAACGAAAACGTCGTTCCGGACAACGTTCGTGTTTTAACTTTTTGATGAATCGGACCAGAAGTATGATTTTCAAAACCCAAATTTGATCAGAATGGTATTTGGCAGTTTGCCGAAAAGTTTTGGTAACTTCAAATGGGCGTAACTTTTGACTCGTATACTCGTTTTAGGTGGTTCAAATTGCTACGGTTTCCTTGTTAAGTCCTCTACTACAATATGTAATAATCCAATATCATATTTTTATCATTTTGATCAGGTTATACCAACAAAGTCACTAGTTTACTTGTTTTATGAACTCGTCTTATCAATCATGTACCATAACTTGTTTTACTCACTT
The DNA here is from genome assembly GCA_030686995.1 of Artemisia argyi. Taxonomy (NCBI): domain Eukaryota; kingdom Viridiplantae; phylum Streptophyta; class Magnoliopsida; order Asterales; family Asteraceae; genus Artemisia; species Artemisia argyi. Next base: position 218,061,145 of record CM060685.1, on the reverse strand, counting down.
TTATACATCATGGACATTAATACAAGACATAATATAGCACAAATAATATGTAAATAACATGAACATGATTATTTAACAAGAATCAAGTTAGGGTTTGGCTCACAACTTTTGGCTTTCAAAGATGAAAGGAAGTTAACATGTAAGGATAGGACATTGATAGACTTGCTTCAACCCACTTCACTTCATGCAATCTTTCTACCCTTGTAATCTTGAAAGATGGATGATGAAGGTTGAGGTGACTTGAGTGGATTCAAACTCAAGAGAAATCACCAAGTATATTAGGGATTGGAAGAGTTTTGATTATCTAAAAGAAACTAGGGTTTCAACCTTGAACTTGTACTTGAATCTTGCATGATACTTGGAAGAGAATGAGCTAAGGATGAGAAGATGGGGAGGGTGAAGGGTGGCGTTTAAATGAGGGGAGGAAGGGAGTATTTATAGTCCAAATGAGGAGGTTAGGAAACTAGTAGGAAATTACCAAAACTTGGTGACCAAGTTGTAATTTAGAGATGATCTAGGGGTAATTTCTTGAGATGAAGCCACATGGGATGACTCCCCCCTCCTAGGTCGGTTTGTAAGCTTGGAGAGCAAGGGTGTGGACTTTTCTTGGTATTATCCAAGATACTTGGTTAGTTTTGACTCCGGGAAATGCCAATCGTAAATGATTAAGCCTCAAAACGTAAAACCGGGTGTCGTAAAATTATGGAACTTGGAAGAATGGTTAAACATGTCCATATAGTCCATAATAAAATATAAAATGAGTGGTAGGATCTATCGGGTGCTAAAACCCTGCTAAAAACTGGAAACACGGGTCTAAAACGCGTAATTCGCGTAAAACGCTGAATATTGCGTAATATTGAGAAAAGTAAAATGTTACTTTTCTAATGTGATAAAAATGATTTAAAATGACTTATAATGTCTAGACTGGGCTCAGTCTAGTGTCGGTTGGTATTAAATGTCTTTTAGACATCAAACCGTAAGCCTAAAAATCACGAAATGACTTATAACATCAAGGGATGATTTTTGGTCAATGGAGGAGGGAAAAATATGTTGACTTTTTCTAATAATTTGAAAACTCAAATTGTCTTAGAAACGCGTTTCGTGGTCTAACGGTTAATCGCCCATACGGTTAAGCGTGCTCATGCGAGAGTAGTACGGCATGGGTGACCTGCTGGGAAGTTTTTGGTCATGTTTTTCTCAGTCACGATTAATTCTCAAATAAATCATGAGCGTGTCAAACATTTTTCCGATGTGGGGTCACCTGACGGGGTTGAATTTCGTTGTGCGTAGAATTTCTGATTAACGTTTTACCCTAAAACGTGTAATTCCATGTAATTCCTTAATAACTTTCACGAAAATGATCTGACGGATGTCAAACATTTAATTTGCCATGGAAATGATTTATCACTCGAGAATATCAAATAAAAATCAACTTTCGGGAAAGTTTCGGGAAAAATGAATAGTAAAAGTGAATAGTGAAATTTTCCAGGAATGGTAATTAACCTGAAATTGTGAATTGTTACAGTCTCTACCCCTTACGGGGAACTTCGTCCCGAAGTTCTTTGTATGTCATATGTTGGAGTGGTGTTGATGAAAAGATGTGGTTACTTATGAGGACTAAAGTCTGGGATTACTAGTGATGTAGTTTGATTTGTCGTTTCAGTGTATGGTGTAGGATGAGGCTTACTTTTATGTAGGAAAGGTATGGTAATAGTCGAATATCAAAGGAAATTGATATAGCAGTCGAATATTAATAGGAATTGATATAGTAGTTGGACATGAATTGATATAGTGGTTGAATATCAAATAGAAATTGATATAGTAGTCAAGTATCAATAGCAATTGATATAGTAGTTGAACAGAAGTTGGTATAGTAGTTGAATTTCAAATAGAAATTGAGATAGTAGTTGAGTATTAATGACAATTGATATGGTAGTCGAATAGAAATTGATATAGTAGTCAAATTTGAATAGGAATCGTAATTGGATCTAGTTCGTCGAATCATGGGTTACTTATGTTATTTCGGATACAAATAAGCCCACTTGTTTATAATTCTTTATTTACATAGAGAGGCATCCCAAACAATGTAAATAGGGGAATATAAACTTATGGTTCGGTGATTTACAATGTCTTTATTTAAATGAAAAGGCATCCCAATCCATTCAAATAATTATAAATCATCCTACTTAAGAATTCCGAACACAACATTCATAATTAGCCGGTGAGTTACAAGGTAGTGTATGCTTAACATTAATATCGGTAGAGATGTCAAGTTTGCTTTGAAAATCTTAAGAGATTTTTAAAGGTTTATGATGGAATGGTATCCTTAGGATCTAAACAGGCTAGTACTTCTACAGGATGAAGAGAAGAATTGATAACTATCCCAAGATAGTAGTTCGGATTATCTCATAAATGAAAATTTTCAAGAATGAAATTAGGTAGTACAAATAAGGTGTTAAGATTTCGCTGAGTGGTAAAACACTATCGTGTCTCTAGATCGTTTTAAAGAATTCGGGTGGTTTATCGAGTTCAAGTAGGAAATCAACCTAAACATAACCCTAGTACAACTACTCTCAGTATTTGCAAATTTTAAGTCGAATATAGTTAGTCAGACTATATTCCACTGTCCCTAGGTTAAATATATGTGACTAGCCTATATTTAGCCAAGGTTCGATAAAATTTCCAAATACCTAAATTAAGTATACTTGTGATATGTCCGTTGCTTTCGAGAAACTGTTCACTAAACAAAGGCGATGACAAACCCTTAAGTTGCAAGTCCCGTCCATACAAGACTTGTAACGTATGTTTTCATATTCCATTGCATAGAAGGTAGTAAGGGTAGATACGTATGGAAAGGAAGTTTTAAGTAGTTCTAAAATAGAACATACTTGGCGAGGATCACGAACTTTTAACAATGAAGGTTTCAGAAGAAAACTTTGATGAATGTAGAGAAAGTTCAGCTTTCGTAGGTGATGGATTAGTTTGTCCTTTAGAAATCTCATATTTCTTGTTTGGAAATCGATAGATTGTGATGGGTTTTTGATATCATATGAAATGATATTGATGAGGTGGTGGAATAATTCGAGAGACCATTGCACAAATCACAATGTCTCAGAAGTAGATTAGACCATTGTGTGACTCAAAACATTTGAGAAATGATTAAGACCATTATGTCATACAATGTTCGGGAAATAGAAAAGACCATCGTAATTCGTTACAATATCTTGGATATAAAATGTTGGAGTAGGAACATGGTTGGGAGAATGTGGTTGTGTCGAAATGCCATAGAATAGGCATGTGTAGATATGTTTAGATAAAATGATTGAAAATAACTCGAATGTATATATAAATATACTAGTATTTGTTCGTGTAGTGGAAAATGCCTAGTGTGTATATATGAATATACTTATGTTCATGTAGCATAAAATGCTTAATAAGTCCATAATCGTCTGGAGGATGGAAGACACGAAGATCGGAAGGCTATAAAATGTTTTTGCTTGTAGTGTGGTTATAGTTTAGGTCTCAATTAGACCCGTTTCTCTATAACCATGGCTCTGGTACCAATCTGTAACACCCCCAATTCATGGATGCAGCGGAATTCGAACTGGGTGTTACTTGACGGCACAATAGACACAATAATAGAAAACGAACTCCAATTGAGTCGTTTTAAAAGATTTATCATTCAAATTGTATAAATATCAGAGATTACAAAATGAGGTCCCAGATGGTTCCATGTTTACAAATTAAATGAGTTTTGAATGATAATAAAATTTATAGCCCTCTTGAGTATCCGTGTCCTTCCGTGCCATCCTTGATCGTCATGAACCTGAAATACATGCTTGAGAGGTCAACACAAAGGTTGAGTGGAATTCGTAGAGTTTAGTTAAATCGTTTGAACACAATAATCGTAATGTGAGGTAATTAATCACACATTCATAGTTAGAAAACAAAATCGTTATTTATTTCACTAAGCTCATACAACCAAAGCGTTAACATCGAACCAACAAAATTGGCATTATAGAAGCCCTATCAAGGTACTTTTGCCGTTATACCGCTAAATCTCAAATATAGTGCATTTGTGTGAACTCATCGTTGTTCAACACAAATGGGATTCGTCAATCCCAATAGATCTATTCACAATATTCGCGCTCACTAAAGGTAGTGACTAATGGTTCATGATATAGGGACTTCGAACATGGCAATCGTTACTTAGTGATAATAAAACATCGTCGGGTAGCATACAGTAGAAAGCATCGTGTTCGAGTAGAAAAATAATAGCATGTATTCCCCCCATGGGTTTGTAAAATAGTTAAACAATAGAAAGTGGGGCTACGAACTCACCTTAAGTAAGATAGCAAGTAATGAAGGTGATGGTCGAATCGTGAAGGTTTCTATGAGCAACCTATAATAGAATGTCGCGACTTAGGATCGGAGTAAAGAATATGAAGTAGTGCCTATATATATATCTTGCATTTAGTCCATGATGTGGTATGTTGTATAATGTAAGTCTTTGAAAGAAATGATTCATGAAACATGTATGTTTTGGTATATCGTTTACTACCGTTCGGGCCGACATAATTCAGAAGTCATGTTAGTAAGCGTTCGAGGAGCCAGGACACTTTAACTCGTAAATCCACAACTCAACTCGACGGCTTACATAATGAACTCCTCACATGAGGCTCCCTACTATTGTAGTAGTTGATGAAATATATAGATATAAGTTTTGATCCGAAAAGTTACATGTCCGATACTTGAATAAACTTAGGAAAGTTTATTTGTACATGAAGATTGTTATTAGGGGTAGTTTCATAAGTCTTGTATGACCATTTTCTCTTTGTAATATCTCATGGTTCCTTTTTAAGTGAAGTAGATTCAAATTGCTTGTTCAAGTTCTCGTCAACTCTTTGTTTCATGTTTACGCCTATGTAAGTTGGTATGGTCATTTCGTCATTGCCTAGCCATGACCTTTGGTCCTTGTTCCAAGGTCATGAGACACAACCTTGGCTCTAGCCATGGTTGTGGTCTTGATTGTAGGTCATAAGACCCCTTTGGTCTTCATAAACCATAACTTATATGTAATGACTTTGGTCTAAAAATGGGCTGTTAAGAATTTGAAGAATTTATCACTCAAAAAGCGTTTTCAGGGCTCGAGCTTCTTTGTTCCTGAACGAAAACGTCGTTCCGGACAACGTTCGTGTTTTAACTTTTTGATGAATCGGACCAGAAGTATGACTTTCAAAACCCAAATTTGATCAGAATGGTATTTGGCAGTTTGCCGAAAAGTTTTGGTAACTTCAAATGGGCGTAACTTTTGACTCGTATACTCGTTTTAGGTGGTTCAAATTGCTACGGTTTCCTTGTTAAGTCCTCTACTACAATATGTAATAATCCAATATCATATTTTTATCATTTTGATCAGGTTATACCAACAAAGTCACTAGTTTACTTGTTTTATGAACTCGTCTTATCAATCATGTACCATAACTTGTTTTACTCACTTTTATACATCATGGACATTAATACAAGACATAATATAGCACAAATAATATGTAAATAACATGAACATGATTATTTAACAAGAATCAAGTTAGGGTTTGGCTCACAACTTTTGGCTTTCAAAGATGAAAGGAAGTTAACATGTAAGGATAGGACATTGATAGACTTGCTTCAACCCACTTCACTTCATGCAATCTTTCTACCCTTGTAATCTTGAAAGATGGATGATGAAGGTTGAGGTGACTTGAGTGGATTCAAACTCAAGAGAAATCACCAAGTATATTAGGGATTGGAAGAGTTTTGATTATCTAAAAGAAACTAGGGTTTCAACCTTGAACTTGTACTTGAATCTTGCATGATACTTGGAAGAGAATGAGCTAAGGATGAGAAGATGGGGAGGGTGAAGGGTGGCGTTTAAATGAGGGGAGGAAGGGAGTATTTGTAGTCCAAATGAGGAGGTTAGGAAACTAGTAGGAAATTACCAAAACTTGGTGACCAAGTTGTAATTTAGAGATGATCTAGGGGTAATTTCTTGAGATGAAGCCACATGGGATGACTCCCCCCCTCCTAGGTCGGTTTGTAAGCTTGGAGAGCAAGGGTGTGGACTTTTCTTGGTATTATCCAAGATACTTGGTTAGTTTTGACTCCGGGAAATGCCAATCGTAAATGATTAAGCCTCAAAACGTAAAACCGGGTGTCGTAAAATTATGGAACTTGGAAGAATGGTTAAACATGTCCATATAGTCCATAATAAAATATAAAATGAGTGGTAGGATCTATCGGGTGCTAAAACCCTGCTAAAAACTGGAAACACGGGTCTAAAACGCGTAATTCGCGTAAAACGCTGAATATTGCGTAATATTGAGAAAAGTAAAATGTTACTTTTCTAATGTGATAAAAATGATTTAAAATGACTTATAATGTCTAGACTGGGCTCAGTCTAGTGTCGGTTGGTATTAAATGTCTTTTAGACATCAAACCGTAAGCCTAAAAATCACGAAATGACTTATAACATCAAGGGATGATTTTTGGTCAATGGAGGAGGGAAAAATATGTTGACTTTTTCTAATAATTTGAAAACTCAAATTGTCTTAGAAACGCGTTTCGTGGTCTAACGGTTAATCGCCCATACGGTTAAGCGTGCTCATGCGAGAGTAGTACGGCATGAGTGACCTGCTGGGAAGTTTTTGGTCATGTTTTTCTCAGTCACGATTAATTCTCAAATAAATCATGAGCGTGTCAAACATTTTTCCGATGTGGGGTCACCTGACGGGGTTGAATTTCGTTGTGCGTAGAATTTCTGATTAACGTTTTACCCTAAAACGTGTAATTCCATGTAATTCCTTAATAACTTTCACGAAAATGATCTGACGGATGTCAAACATTTAATTTTCCATGGAAATGATTTATCACTCGAGAATATCAAATAAAAATCAACTTTCGGGAAAGTTTCGGGAAAAATGAATAGTAAAAGTGAATAGTGAAATTTTCCGGGAATGGTAATTAACCTGAAATTGCGAATTGTTACAGATGTTAGTTATTAAACTATAACATGATAATGCATATATGAATACTTTAGCCACGACCATTCTAAACATTTTCAAAAAACTAAAGCAATTTCAAAACATCAATAACTTTATGGTTGACATAAAATATGATTAGAGCTTATTTGAAACACATTCATTTTGATTCCTTAGCCAAGTCATTTTCTGTGGCCACGTCTCATTTCACAACCACTTTTTCTCTTTCTTTTCCTTCATTATTATTTTTTACTAATACTCCGTACTTTTTTTTTTTTTTTTTTTAATAATACCGACTTCCTAAATAAACAATTCTATATAATCTATCAAAGCTTTTCTCTCTTAATTTTTCCTCAAACAAATTAATCCTAAACCCATTTACAAAAATATAATTAAGATTCTCTATGAAGCCAACATGGACATGATCAGCTGTCCACAATTCCATTTAAATACATGTCTCACTATTGTTTCTCTTTAGTAACTGTTAGGTAGTTAATAAGATACCCTCAATATACGTATTTCACCCTGTGAATCTGCACACTTGTTAATGTTGGCTCGTTTGGTACATATAGGGATCATTGACCTCCATATCTACACGTGTTGAGTCCCATGTCAGCAAAAAGACAATGTCTTCCCTCAAATATTCTTCTCACTTAAGAATCAGCTTAGAAGATATAGCATCCGCAACCAACTCTTTTGCTGAAGAGAATATCATCAGAAAATATAGCAGTGGAAGACTTTACAAAGGCCGTCTCTTGCATTATGAACAGTTCATCGATATTACTGCAAAGTGGTTCTTTACTAAACTTGTAAAAGACAATAGTAAAAAGTTTTGGACAGAGATTTTGATGCTTTCTAATCTCAAACATAAAAATCTGGTGTCTTTTATTGGGTTTTATGAGGACGAGATTTGTATGTTTATCATATACAAGAAGGAGGCCAACGAAAGTCTCGAAAAATATCTGAGTGACCGGACCCTCACATGGATGCAAAGGTTGAAGATATGTGTTGGTGTTGCGAAGGCATTGAGTTACATCCATTATGATCCTGGGCAAGATTTTAGTGTCATACATTGCAACATCATGAGCTCGAATATTTTACTTGATGACAAATGGGAACCCAAGTTATCTGGTTTTGAACTTTCGTTGAAAAACACAGTAGCTCGGAGGCACCGTCTTCTTCTTACTCGTGATATTGTTAAGAATGTATACATGGACCCAAAATACGAAAAGACTGGCGGTGTGACCCACAAGTCAGACGTGTATTCATTAGGCGTTGTATTATTCGAAGTCTTGTGCGGAAGGAGTGCAGTTCTTCCAGCTGAAAAGTTGGGAGAGGGGCTATTAAGTCAACTGGCTAAATCTAATTTGGAGGATATGATCGATCCGCATTTGCGAAATCAGATGGGCCAAGAAGCATTAAGAATCTTCTCAGAAACAGTGTATTGCTGCATAAAAGAGGAAAGAGCAGATCGTCCACATATAGATCAGGTTGTCAAAGGACTTGAGAAAGCGTTGAAACTTCAATCAATGTTTGAAAATCCGGTAAGAAAATTAATTTGGTTATCAACTTTATATGATAATAACTCTTACATTTATCTACTAATGTCCTCGTCTTTTGCAAATATTATTTTAGGAACTTCCAAGGAATGCAGTTGACAGTACATCATCCAATCACCTGTGGGTAATTTACTTCTTCATTCTAATTAATAAACAAAAAAGTAAATTACACGAATGGTCTATGTGGTTAGGGGCTTTTTACATATTACATTTGAAGCCTATTACATAATCCTGGTCTAAAATGATAAACTACCGTTAACAAATTTATCGATATGACCAGGCCAACTCCACACCACAGGATCAACACCCAAAAACCAGAAATCAAAACACCTTCTGCACCAACTATCATGGACCTGCACACTAGTCACAAATAACAATTCATTTTTAAGCATAAAAACAGTAATTGATATAGAAGCTAGCGGAATCCATTGGCTGACAATAAAGTGTTGTTGTATCACTTTTTTCTATTAACATCACAATTAGTACAGATTGTGAATCTTTTTCACTCAATAATTTACTTAAGTATGTTGTCGTATTTTGAATGTCCACAATGTTGCAGTTGAAGAACTTGGAACACTTGAAGATTGGACTTAATGATATCAAGAAGGCAACAGAGAAGTTTGCCGACAAATATTGCATTGGGTCAGGCGGATATGGTATGGTATACAAGGCACAACTAGAACATTTTGATAGCAGTAATTCATCTTCCATTGAAGGGAAGAATAGATACGATCTTCCCAAGAAACGTACGGCTTACAAATTTTTACCTTTTACCCAAAAAAAGAAGAAGAAACGTAGCACAGTAGCCATAAAACGCATTCACAATCGAGAAGGAGAACAAGGGTTTATTGCAGAAATTGAGGTTCTGATTAGCTGTAAACATGAGAATATAATCTCTCTTCTTGGTTTTTGTGATGAAGATCGTGATCACATGATCCTTGTCTATGAGCTTGCTTCTAAAGGGAGTCTTGAGGATTATCTGGGAAACAGTGAAAAAATGACAAATATTACATGGATGCAACGCTTGAAAATATGTCTTGGTATTGCACATGGCTTGAATTACATTCACACCAACACAGATCAAGACAAACAAAAGATAATACACCGTGACATCAAGAGTGCAAATATTCTATTGGGCGAAAATTTGGAACCGAAGATTGCTGATTTCGGGCTCTCCAAATTCCACCCAGCAGATCAAGAGGCCAGCACTCTCAATACCGACACGATTGCAGGTACAAATGTGTATTTGGATCCAGAATATCAAGGGTATGGAAGATTAAATAAAAAATCAGACATTTACTCTTTTGGAGTGGTATTATTTGAGATCTTGACCGGGAAGGTGGCCTATGATCGTATTTTCACCGACATTGATGGGAGCGGGATTGCACCCATTGCAAGACATCATTTTGAGAAGGGAACACTAATGCAAATTGTTGATCACAAGATAAAGGAAGAAACCAATGAACATACCTTTTCTCTTACCAAAGGACCCAATAAAGAGTCTTTGGAAGTATTTTCAAAAATCGCATTTCAGTGTCTAGCAGTGACTCAAGCCGAACGTCCATCAATAGATGATGTCATCAACGAACTTAAAAAAGCGTTATACTGTCAGGTGCGCAACTTTTTTGAATAACTTTATAATCTCTTCATTTATTCTTCACAGTAGTATGTGACATTTAATACATTTTACTTTGTGCAACTAATATTTTAATCCTCAAACTTTTACTGAATTAAGGATCTTGCCATTTAACCTTTTTAGTCCTTAATTTTTGTGACATATTGTTTTAATCTTAAACTTTAGCAAGCTAGATTTACAACTGTAACCCTGAACTTATAGACTTTAAAGGAGTATTAGATACCAAACCATTCAGTTATTTTTTACTTATCAAATCGACTGATCGTCCGGTGATTCGCAGGAGAACCACAAGGACAGCCTCAAACTGTCACTTCAAGGAATAAAGTTGGCCACAGAAACTTTCAATCATGACAATCTCATTGGATATGGAGATTTTGGGAATGTGTACAAGGGTCACACTCATGGGCATAACTTCATTGCTGCAAAGAGGTTGGGTAGGAAATCTGCTGAAGGAGAAGCTGAATTTATGACAGAACTTGAAATCCTTATGCAGTATAAGCATGAAAACGTAATTTGTCTTGTAGGCTACTGTGATGAAGAGGATGAGAAAATTATTGTCTATGAGTATGCATCAAGAGGAAGCCTTGATAAGTACTTGAGTGATAATAGTCTTACGTGGGTGATGCGGCTAAAAATATGCATCGATATTGCAATCGGGTTGGAGTTTCTTCATGGAACTGTTTCAAGTCCAGAAATGGTAATACATAGGGACATCAGCAGCAGCAACATTCTACTGCTTGATGATTGGAAGGCAAAAATTAGTGATTTTGGGCTTTCCACAGTATGTCCAACAAATCAGGATGTAGACTATGTCATAGACAATGTTACAGGCACAATTGGCTATAGTGACCCACTATACTCGAAAACAGGCTTCTTGACCAAAGAGTCTGATATATTCTCATTGGGTGCGGTCTTATTTGACATATTGTGTGGGAAACTATCATCCGAAAAGCTAGATGATGAGTATCTTTATTTACCCTTTTTGGCTAAACACCACTATTATGTAGAAAAACTTGATAAGTTAGTGTTTGAAGGTATAAAGGAACAAATTGAGCCACAGTCATTTATTACATTTGCAAGGATTGCCTATCAATGCATACATCACAGGAGAGAAAGACGACCAACAGCTAATGAAGTGGTCATGCAGCTTAAGAAAGCATTGGATTTCCAGGTAAGTTTCTATGAGAAAATTGGCTAACTTTTGATTCATATAAAATTGGTAACTATTTTATAAACTGTAAGAAAGTAACTGTATGTAATGGATTAATGTATATGCAGGAGGATTATGAGAAATGGGAGCCTAAATTGCCTAAAGACTATAATGAAATAATCCAGATGTCAAAGTTCCCGGAAATCTATTCTACCAAAAAGAAAGAGGAACTTTACAACATTTTTTCTAAGGGAATCCTCCTTCAACACGACAAAGTGGTAATAAGTTCATTATCATATCTCCTTTATTGGGTGTTTCCGGTTTTCTATTGTATCTTTTCCTTATTGAGAGATAATTCAAAATCACACATGCATTTATACATCATACATTGAGTCTGATTTGTATTTCGGTTGTATACCAGTTGTTGTCATTCGTTGGTAACGGAGAAAGAAATGAAATGGTTTCAGCCACAATGTTTTCCTACTTAAACAGTTGTCCACATGAGTGGAAATCTCTTCCAGAATCAAGGTTATTTTCTCTACCTCTCTACCTTTGTTAGTTTTAAATGATAAGCGAACATATGCATTATTGGTAGAAGTATTTTATGCTTTTTAATGTTAAAGTATAAGGTTATTCTCTTTACCATTTTAATGCATGACTAGTTGTTTACGGTAGCAGAATAACAAGATAAGTCCTGCATACATGTTTAGCTCTTTTACACTTCAGACCTTTGAATCCCGCTGACAAGTTCACATATTTGAATACTTCTAACTCTATTCCGCTAGAACTGCTTCATCTATAGCTCTTTTACACTTCCAACCTCATCTCATCAGGTTAATAACAAGATATCAACTATGAGAACTGACGTTGTACATGACAAAATAGATTTAAATACTCACCATATGGTTGGGAACTATAATTTTATAAACCTTCTAATAAGGTAGTTGAGGTTTGCCCCTGTTTTGTGTCCTCTGTTCTAATGACCATGAATTATAAATTTTGCTAGCTCCTTGATAGTGCTTTTTTATAATATTCTTACCTTTATTTAAATAGAGATTTTTCTGGTACAATAAATTCTAATATAGAATTTAAACTCTTTTTCCAAAGCTTATGAAATTCAAAAGTAGAAGTGTCTAAGAATATAAAGGCTATGACTGATTTAGACTTGGATGTTTGTAATATGCCCAGGTTTGGGACAGTGGTGGAGATGTTAGATATTTCCAACTTGATCATCGACATCAAGACAAGAGCTCAATTTTTATCGCCAAGTGTTGTTTATGGGGTCTATTTAATCTTCAAATTTTGTGATTCAAGAAACTTTTCAAGTAAACCTGTGTATGTTAACCTAAAGTATAGAAAGGGACACAAAAGTCTTCATGCATATTTCGCAACGTGGAAAGATGAGCGGTGGATGATGATTGAGTTGCACCGTTTCTCGAATCAGAATGAAGATGTCGTTTTTGAGTTTCTACTTGAGAGCTTTTCATCGTACTATTGTGGAGATGCTGCAGTTTATGTTGAAGGCATTGAATTTCGAGCCATTGACAAAGTAAGTTTGAAATTATCCCTTGGTTACATTCTATGTTCTTTTGTTAAAGTTGTATAAAGGAAACATGAAAGCAGTGTAACCACAAAAAAAAAAAAAAAAAAAAAAAAAAAAAAAAAAAAAACAAAACAACCCCATGTTATAAGTTTCATATCTAAAATAACTGTATACAGGTGAAACATGAAGAGATCAGAAAATTGAAGGAAGTCCATCAAGTCTTGAAATCAGACTTTAATGTTTGTCAAGCGCAGCAATTGCCAACCAACTTTGAAGAAATATTCAAGGTATGCAGAAACTATGACGAGTTGTTCTGGTTAGGCGAAGTCGATGGAAAGAAACTTCTTGTGCTTTCAGCGAAGGCAACTTTATACAAATTTTCTAATGTGGATACTTTTACTTCAAAACCACCAATCCAATCCAGGTTTGTTCTCATTTTTATTTTTATATAACTAATTTGTTACAGTCACGAAAAACTAGATTTGATTAGTCAAGGTCCAAATCCTTTTAGCTCTCTAGTTAACTAGCAAACAGTGAATAGATGGTTGACAAAAGTTTCACTTCCTGGACTTAGAGCATCCACTATGGTGGTTTAAGAATAGGTTCAAGAAATTATGAAGAGGTTCAAAATTTTGTATATCATAGTGGAGAACCATTTTAAGTCTAGGTGGCATGAAAAGATCTAGGATTTTGAAGAGGTTTATAAATTAATGCATTACATGACTAGACAATTTTATAAACCTATTAAAAGTTTTATCTATAGTGGGAATATGTTTATCGCATGAAAAGGTTTGTAAATTAATGACATTTCATGAGGTGACAATTTTATAAACCTTTTAAAAGGTTTATCATAGTGGATGCCCTTAGTTTCATGTTCTTAAGAATTATGTAAATTACATAATGTAATCATATAATGTATCGTAAATGCAGATTTCAAGAGGTGATTGAGCTTTTGCCGCAACAAGTATTTCATATCAACTGTACGATCAAAAGTCAAATGCTGTCACCGGATATGGAATATGTGTGTTACCTTATGTTCAAGCTTTCAGAACAATGCCAGGGACTTCATTGTCCGGTGAAAGTACGAGATTTACTCCATCAAGAAAACAATGAGGTGGATTTTTTCTATTTTATTACCCCGAGCCCATCAAACATAAATGATATTACTCGGGTTCCAAAACAAAGGGAAGATGGATGGATGGAAATTCAACTGTGGAAATTTAACTCAACTCATGAATTCAAGGATGACGCTCTCTCTATGAATATGAAATTTACAAGTCATGAAGGAATCATGTCTGGCCTCATTGTATGTGGTCTCGAGTTTCGACCAATGTAAAAGATTTCTTCCTGTACTTTTTAAAACTCATTTTCACTTTGAGTTTCAATCACCTGGAGAATATAACGTAATTTGATTAAACTTACTAATTTATTAAAGTAATTTTTTGTACAAGACACAAGCTTTATGTGGTGAACTTCATTTTAGTGAGATGTAAACGACAGTTTTGGCCGGCTATTCAATGCTATGTGGTAATTGGTCATGTTCGCAAGGCTGATTAGAATTGTTTTGCGGACTTATATCACATTTAAGTAAATGACCTTTTTTATTTAGTGGAGATTTGGTTCTTATTGAGCGAAATCTGATAAAGTAGTAGCACCCCTGAAGCCTTTTTTGTTATAAAATGGAGCATCAAATGTCATATGATAATGCAAACTTTTTTTTCTTTTTTCTTTTTTTTTTTTTTTTTTTTTTCTCATTCATAGTTTTATGGTTTAATAAACATTAGGAGTTTGAGATTACTATGTGTTTATTGGGTTAGGAGAGTTGGGTTGCATAACTGTAAGGTTATTTCGAGATAAGCTAGGTAGTAGTCAAATTGCTAGTTGGAGTGATATTTTGCGCAAACTTACTTGCACAGGGAAAAGAAATAGAATTTGAAGGCAACCTTTCATATTCGTCTTATATTTTCTTCTGACCAACTGACCTTTGACTGGTTGATGTATTCAGTTGTTTAGGAACAAAGCAACGTACAAGATGGAAAATACAAGCATGTTGTTGACCTTGCTAAGACAACCTTTGGTATGGGAGCAAATTATGCTTCGAAGGAACCTGAAATCCGTAAATTATGGGATGAAAATAGGTTTTTAAGACGTTGCTGAAACGAACAACGGGGTCAGTTTTGAAGCTTACTCGAGTTCATCTTTTGTGCTACAAAATTCCTGTCTCCACTCTTATTTGACATCAATTTTGCTTTTGATAGGTACGTTTTATTCTTCACATGATGGCCCTCCATATACTAGTGGTGATTTAAACATGGAACATGCATTAACTGATATAAATGATGGTCGCAACATTCACTTTGCACTGTGACTGGATATGTTCGACAGAATGATACAGTTTATATCGCATTGAATAACAAGTAGAACTAGATACGACAGTTTCTCTAAAACTGTAAAGTTCTTTACATTCCTGATTGGGATTGTCATTCTCTACCAATTGAATTGAATGACAAGTGATAGGTACCTCTACCGTGATACAAGTTTGTAATATGACAAACAACTAGCCGTTGATGGCATGGGTTGGTACTAGTAACAACCCCAGCTAGCTGATCACCACTGGTCTCAAGAAAGCTTGGTACTAGTACTGGCATTAACTGGTCTGGTTCTTTTTTACAAGACTCATTCACAAGGCCTTTAAGCAGCCAATAATTTTGTCAATCACCCTGGAAATTATTTTCAAAACACCAAAAGGCCACATCCAATGGTTAAAATAATTCATTAGCACATAGAAATAAATCAGTCAACCATGCCAACCTGACATTTCTTAGTGCCTTGTATAATGTTACATGATGGATCATGTTTTCAAGAAGCTTTGACCGTTTGTGTATATCAAATGCATTTCGTCATAGAGAGGCTAATGGATCTGAACACCAGAATCATTTATTTGTTGTTGAATGAAATCCGAACCTTCATCCAGTGAAGAAAGTTGTAAATCCTGTAATTTGAACAAAAACAGTCAACCTACCAAATAAAGTGATCATTATCATTTCTAAAGGGTAGGCAATTGACTCATTTATTCAGGTTAGGTTTTATCTCTAACAACTCAAACGAGTAAAATCAACAAGATTAACTACTAGGACAATAGAAAGAAAGTTGCAAGTGTAATATCAACACACTGCAATTCAAAACTTTGTCACAAAAAGTGTTTCACGCCTACCCGACCAAACTCTCGGGCTCTCGGCATGTGCCATAAACTTGTCCATAATGACCTTAACCCTTTTCTGCTCATTACGAAGCACGCACCATCCACCCATATCATCTCCTTCACAACCATTATCATCCTTTGGATTCGGGCAAGGAGAACTTAACATAAAAAAATATGAAAAATTTCCCCCATGCCCATAGTCACCTCATATTAATTTTCTAACTGCATACCATTATTACTAAAACATATGACCGAAGAAAGGTATATAGCCTTACCTTAGAAATAGGAGTATCGTCTATATTTGGCTGCATACCAATTGATGTTGTGTTTGCAAGTATCATGCCACCTTCTGGGCTGTAAGTGCTCAAATCGGCAAAGACATCTAGCCTATCCACCAATTATGTCAGCGAGTTCTCTAGCACGATCTGTGCAGTATCAGTATGAGAAAACTTTAGTTGGTGTATTAACTATGCATAGAGGGTGTTTGGATTTCAATGTTGCAACTGAATAACTGATCATATGGTTACTCTGACTTGTAGTCGCAATAATCAATTTTTAATGTTTTGATGATCAACCACTCAAACCCAAACACCCCCTAAATATGACGAGAACCATATAGTTGACTTTCACCCACATGGCCTACTGAACTGATAAGAATGCAATGAAACTAATATAATGTTTTATTTGCAATCAAGTATGAGGACTAGGAATGGTAATGTGAACGCTAGTAGAATCCAACCGTAAGTTCGATTGGTTGTCACAATCCTTGCACCCTTCGCTTTTGCTCCATAAGCAAGTGCTTTTCCAGCACCAATAATCACATATAGTCTACCTGCCAAGGGTGATCCTGTTGCACCATTTTGAACGCCTGAACCTTTAAACAGTTGTACCAATCTGTGTTGTAGGTAAATCTCAAATGGGTCGAATGGGTAGAAACTGACACATGAAATATGATATGAAACTTTTATAACTGGACAAAAGGCACTGTTTTGACCCAACGGTTCATACTACCACTTCTAATAGAGAGTATAGAAAGAAATCTGGTAGACTATCCTCGATAGCAGAAATAGCGCCTACATACTTTCACATTTTTGCCCTTTTATCCATTCTACTTTTTATAACATTTGACACGTTATAAGATCACTCTGTAGACTGTTTGGGCATTCGGTAACACAAAAACCGACCGTCAAAAATGGTCAATATTACAAAAAAAATCATAGCTTATTTCATCAAATGGTCAACATTACCTTTGCTGCTTAGTTCACCATCAAATGAGCCTATAATCATATCCTAACACTTATTACTGCTGATCTACTGTATCAAAACGCAACAAGAGGTGTTTGGCATTACTATGTTAAACATCTTATGCTCATAACCAGAAGATCAACTTATCCAAAATAGCTTATTTCACCCCTAAGGTTAAACTTACGATACTGAATTCACTAACAATAACCAGTTAAAACTAAACAATCTGAAACTTCTTACTAAAAAGACCTTATTTCACCCCTAAAATAAGTAGATAAGCATAGTCAAATTTATGCGTCTGCTCAAAAAACACAATTAGCAGATAATCTGTTACAGAGTATAAAAACAATCCAAATTCAGAATACTCCCCATCACATGTCAGATGATTCAGTATACCATCAGAAAAAAACTGCATTCACATCATAGCAGTATCAACAAGATCATAAACATAAGCACAGTTTTCATTCACACACTCGAAAAACAATCAGTTACGCAATTATATGAGTTTGGCAATTCTGCTAAAAGTACTTCAAAGATACAGAAGCAATACATTGTCTGAATAAGCAACTCCCAAACTGCTTATTTCACTCTCAAATAAAGATACAATCACGTGCAAACACTCAACTATGCTTATCTACTACATTAAACGCAATAAGGGTTGTTTAGGATTACTATTTTTAATAACTTATTCTCATAACCAGATAATCAACTCATTCAAAACAGATAATATCAACATAAGGGTAATCTTATAGTATCAAATCCACCACTATATTCAATTTGGAATAAGCATTAAGCAGATAAACTATTCGTTATTTCAAAACAACAGCAAATAAACAATCAGAACAAGCAACTGCCGGTCAGCTTATTTAACCCCCAAACAAGCATATAATCATGTACCAAGCCCATACATTCAAAACTTCTTATCCACAATATCAAAGTGCAATAAGAGGTAATATTAAGCAGATGACCAGCTTATCAAAAACAGCTTAATTCACCCTAACAGAAAATTTGTGATATCAAATCCACAAAAACTTATCAGTTCATAATAAGCATGGGGTGTTTGTTTAAGCTTATTTGTCGGCTTATGAGCTTGTATGATTTTGATACCTATGGGCTTATATTAAGTCATTACAGTACATCATAATAAGCTTATGTGAGCCCATAAGTCTCAAAATAAGACGAAATCATATAAGCTCATAAGCTCACAGATAAGGTTCCCAAGATCAATGGATTAGAAGGAGTATTTTGATATTGCGTTTTGTATAATAATTTTTTTATGGATTGATGAAATTAAATGATGGGTTTTGTGTAAGAAGTGGAGATATTACTTAAAAATGTGAACTTTTTATGAAATTGAAGGTTAATTTTGTGGGATTGAAAAGTTAGGGTTTGGGTTTTGATTTGGGGGTAAATTGAATTTGGTTTTGGGATGGTGAAATTTTGAGGGGTTTTTTTAGAGGGGAAAGTGATTTTGATTTATGGGGATTTATTTTTTTACTATCTTTTTTACTATTTGTAAGTAGTTTCTAGTAAAGATTTCAATATTGAGGTTTTATTCATCACTTTTTTCGATTTTGCAATATTGAGATTGTAAGATTGGATTAGATTTTAAAATACTACTATAATGTTATTTTGTTATTTGTAAATAATATTCATATCTACAAATTATTATGTATCATAAACATAAGATTATATAAATGTTTAATGAAAGTGTTGTATTAAATTATGAATATAAAATGTCTAAAAATATTAACACGCTATTTTTAAAATTAGATAAAATATGAAAATATTGTATTAAATTATAAATTGAAGCTTTTTTTACAGAGACTTCTCTTGCACTTTTGAAATTTTAGAGTCGGAGTATGCAACTTGGAAGTTTTTACAACTTACTATCTATACTATTCATAAAACAAAAATGGTCAAAGTGAAAAGTTCAAAGTAAAGAAAGTGAAATGTGGTAAAAATTAAAAAGGTGATGTTGAAACAATTAATTATAAGAAATTTCAACTATTAATCCACATATGTTTCAAAAGGAAATTATTAATACACATCGAAAACCGGGTTGACACGGGACGCTTCAAACCCGACGAGTTGACTTGGTTTAATTTGACCTTTTTTCGACCCTACCCGTTGGGTTGACCAGTTTTTCAACCGGAACGGTTCAACCAGTTGAACCACCCGGGTCAAACCGGGTTTCAAAACCTTATGTTTAATTCTCAAATTCTCAAATTCTCAAACTTTTATTATTTTTCATTTCTGACCCATAAACTTTTTTTATCACTAAAACTTTCTGTCGCTATAAAATCTCGTTGATGTGCACGGGTACTTATCTAAGTTTTTAAATAACCTCCTACTAGTATTATTTCTTTATATTGCGAAATTTTACAAAAACGTTAAGCTGATAAATATGGAGAAAGTTATGCTAATAAAGAAATGAGAAGTTATGACTTATTTTTGTCAAATAATTTTGTTATAATGTTAGAATCAAGGTTTTCAATATCAGGATCCTACCTAGGATTGTTTTCGTCTTTGCAAGATCGTGATCGTAAGATCGGATTGGGATCCTAAGATCCTACCATAATGCTATTTTTTAATGATCTTTATAATATTATTCAAATCTACAAATTATTATATATTATAAATGTGAAATTATATGAATATTTCATGAAAATGTTATCATAAATTAACATGGTTTGTATACAGGTGGAACATGAAGAAATCGGAAAATTGAAGGAAGCCCAACGAGTCTTGAAATCAAACATCAATGTGGATCAGGTGCAGCAACTTCCAACTAACTTTGAAGAAATATTCAAGATTTGCAGAAACTACGACGAGTTGTTCTGGTTGGGCGAAGTCGACAAAAAGAAACTTCTTGTGCTTTCGGCAAAGGCAGCTTTATACAAATTCTCTAATGTGGATCTTTTTAATTCAAAACCATCAGCCCAGTCCAGGTTCGCTTCGTATATTATAGCTAATTTAGTTACAGTTTCCTTTAACTAGGGGCGGCAATTCTTGAAACTAAATAAAACATGACCCAAGACCGATACGGAAATAAACGGGTTAGGGTTGGGTGTAAACAAGTTTCGGGTCATGTTTGGGTTGGGTAGGATAAACGGGTCGAGTTGCCAACACATTTAACCCGTGTAACTCGCTAATCCCCAAGCCCGGTTAGATAAGCGGATTAAATGAATTGTGTTCAGAAAATATATATAAAAAGTAATTACAAGTCTAACCCAATTATTTAAAATGCTCAAGTTTGGGTTGGGGTATCTTGACCCATAACCCGAACCACACGGATTGCCAGCCCTACCTCTAATTGCTAAACTTTTTTTAATTGTACACCCAAAATATGTAGATGTCATACAAAGAACTAGATTTCTAGCTCAATGTTTTTTATTTTACAGTTAACAATTAAAGATTCGTGAATAAATGGTTGTCAAAAGTTTAACTTCTGGGACGTAGTTTCCTGTCTTTATATATAGCTTCGTTCTTAATCTATCCTACATGCAGATTTAAAGAGGTGATTGAGCTTTTACCACAACAAGTATTTAATCTAACTTGCAAAATCAAAAGTCAAATGTTGTCACCAGATACAGAATATGTGTGTTACCTTGTATTCAAGCTTTCAGAAAAATGCCAGGGGCTGCGTTGTCCAGTAGAAGTACGAGACATACTGCACAAAGAAAACAATGAGGCTGAATTTGTTTATTTTATAACCCCAAGCCCATTGAACATAAATGGTATCACTCGGGTTTCAAAACAAAGGGAAGATGGATGGATGGAGATTCAAGTGTGGAAATTTAACTCAACTCATGAATTCAAAGATGACTCTCTTTCTATTAATATGAAATTTACAACTCATGAAGGAACTATGTCTGGCCTCATTGTATGTGGCCTCGAGTTCATGTTTTCTGGAAACAATGATGATATTTAAAGGCAAAGAGAAAAGAAGAAAAGGCTGCAAGATGAAGTACCCAAACCCGCACATACGTTTAGCCTAAAAAAGACGAGTATGTCCGATTTTGCAATGATTATGCATGGTACTGCATCCCATTCTACCTGATTTCGCACTGGCTGTGCATTTGCTCTGGTTACGTTATGGTTCTCTGACTGATTCTACCATGTTCCATCTGATTTACTTTGGTTCTGCATCTGATTCCATATGATTCGGATTCTGTTTGCATCCGTCTGATTCTGTTTCGTCTACATATGCTTAATTTTGCTTGTGCATGTGTCTGTTCTGGTTCTGTCTAGTATATTTTTTAGTTCTATTGTGAGTTTTATTTGTCAACCTCTCAATACATCTTAATGTAGCGCTTGTGTGTTTGAGTGGATGTTAGCTTAATAAAGGTTTGTTTGCCTGTAATAGTTTTGTATGTTAGATTTCTATTTAATCTCTTGTACTTTCATTTATCGCAAACGAAATCAAGTTATGTAAATCTAATCTGTTTTGGTTAACATTCATTTCGGATTGAGCCAATCCCTGCATCCGATGTATGGAGAATCATGTTGCGTGGTAGGCCTTTGATGTCGATGCGACTACGTTTCCTTGTACTGAAATAGCACAAGCCAAACCAGAGTAGCAGTCCACTCTAGTAGACTCACCAAGTCTGATTCAGAGTGGCCATCCAACAAGGCTTCATCAATGCAAATAGACATCTATCTATAACAAGAGAATAGCAGCACAATCACCCTGTTTTAGTCCTGCAATTAATATGATTAGAAACATTTTTTTTAAATTCTAGGATTGGAAAGGTATTGTCTAAACTTTAAAGTCCATGCCCAAGCAATATCTAAAAACTAGTATTTTTGAAATCTCTCTCTTATCAATAAGGTGTTCTATTTAAACTAGTGAAAAGTATATTGTTATTCATCTACTTCTTCAAACCTATCATCATCATGAGTTTTAGGGATTTTACCGTACATTTTTCAACCCTACTATCTTTACCAAAATTTGTTTATAAAGGGGTGTTTGGGAGTGGTTACCTTTTTTGTTGTTTATATTTTAAGAATTTTATTTTTAATTAAAAAAAATAAAAAAAAACAACCCTACTATCTTTACCAAAACTTGTTATAAAGGGGTGTTTGGGAGTGGTTACCTTTTTTGTTGTTTATATTTTGAGAATTTTATTTTTAATTATAAAAAAAAAAAAAAAAAAAAAAAAAAAAAAAAAAACTTTAATGGTGATTGTTTCAAAAAGTCACATTTCTTAGACCATGCATTGTGGAGTCATCCACCACCCGTGGAAGGCACTCTTCACGTGTGGTTTCCCATAACGGGTGTCCACCATCGCGCGCGGTGAAGAGAATTTTGTGATGGTTTGATGGTGAAGACCACCTAACAACGGGCACTTATGTGCGACGTATGTTCAAGGTAGAACATCGTAGAAAAGACTGCTTTCGGAAAGAATTCTATAAGACATGCATTTACTATTATGACATTTTACTATAGTCAGCATACATATACTTACAAGAGTTTACTATTGTGACGGCAAAACCTACAAAGTTACAATTTATCCAGATAAATATGACACCGTTCGTTTTCTAGGATTTATGAGTACTTCATTTATAAAAATAAATTTAATTTAGTATCACAAAACTCAGAATACAAAACTATCACATATAAAATCCTTATTATGTCCGAACAAAAAATACTAATGATACAATAACAAATGATGGAGAAACAACTATAATCACCTCCTCCGTTCTTCATCTGTGTACCATTTTGCACAACACATGTTACTCTCGAGCCTCCTACTTCTGTATACAAAGTAACAAAAACTTCAGCTTTACGTAAATTTATAGAAATTTTGATCCAAAGTCGAAGTCTGCAGCAGTAGAAATTTTGACCCATTTACTTAGAAGTTGGGCTGATAATAGCTATAATTAGATTAATAAATACGAGTATGTGACAGTCAAATCTTTTCGTTTTTGCATAACTTCATATGATTGGAAAAGGTATCAATGGTAATAACATTTCCAACTATTTAGCCTAGTTTATTGTTCCACGGTACCCATAAACTGAAATTTCAAAATAAAGGAAGATATGATAGAAAAAGATACATACCTATGGCAGTCCCCGAGACATTTAAGATTTTTCCATAATCTCCCTAAATAATTCTTTCGGTGCTGCAATTGGAAAGTATGATAAAAACTCATAAAAAAAAAGAGACGGTAATATTTTAGGCTTGATGGAGAGGCATGAAATATCATAACATTGCATTTAAAACCTTACTAGGTAACCCTGTAAATCTCTCATATTGTTCATATGCCTGTCCTATATACTTCTCCACCCCTGTAACAATTATGGCTCCACATTCTCCTGCTTCCCGAAGTAATCTCATAATTTTTGGTGTGTACACAGCATCAAATACCAGTGCATACGACTTCAAAGCTTCCTGCCACAAAAGAAAATAGAAACTTCATCTCATGCACATATTTACCTCATAAATACGTTTCTAACTGCAAACCACCATTTCTAAAACATATGACCGAAGAAAGGTAGATAGCCGTACCTTAGAAATAGGAGTATCGCCTATATTTGGCTGCATACCAATTGATGTAGTGTTTGCAAGTATCATACCACCTTCTGGACTGTAAGTGCTCAAATCGGCAAGAGATAAAGCCTCTCCATCAAAATTATGTCAGCAAGTTCTCTAGCACAATCTGTGCAGTATCATCAGTAAGAGACAACTTTAGTTGGTATATTAACTATGCATGTAAGAGGGTGATTGGATTTCAATTTTGCAACTGGTTATTTGATTACTGTGACTTGAAGTCGAAATGATCAAATTTTTATGTTTTGATAAACAACTCACATCCAAATACCCTCTAAATATGACGAGAACCGTGCAGTTGGCTTTCACCCATACTGAACTGATAAGAATGCAATAAAACTAGTGTAATGTTTTATTTGCGATCAAGTACGAGTACTAGGAATGGTAATGTGAGCGCTAGTAGAATCTAACCATAAGTCCGATTGGCTATCACAATCCTTGCACCCTTCGCTTTTGCTCCATAACCACAAATAGTCTACCAGCCAAGGGTGATCCTGTTGCACAATTTTGAACGCCTGAACCTTGAACCTGTAAACAGTTGCAACAATTTAGGATTTAAGTAAACCTCAAACGGGTCAAATGGGTTGAAAGTCACACGTGAAATATAATATGAAACTTTTATAAGTGGACAAAAGGCACGGTTTTGACCCAACAGCCCAAATTACCACTTCTAATAGAAAGTACACAAAGAAACCTCGATAGCAGAAACAACGCCTACATAGTCTGTATTACACCCATATAACGTCCCACTACTACAAAAATAGCCTTTTAGACCGGTTCTGAAAGCCTTTTAGACTGGTTACCCAACCCGTCTAAATGAGGGGAGGTCTAAAAGATAGAACCACATATAGACCGGTGGTGCAACTGGTCTAAAAGAGAATTAAATAGACCGGTTACAAACTACATATAGACCGGTGCTTCAACAGGTCTAAAAGAAGATTAGATAGACCGGTTTTATTATAATAACCGGTCTATATGTGGTAAATTAAAAACAAAAAATACAGCAATCCCAAACAGCCCCATTTATAAGCAGCTCTAATAAGCAATCCAAACAACCCTCATTGAAAGCACTTCTCTAACTGAGAATGCTTATAAAGAGGGTTGTATGAGATTACTTATCGAACTTACTTATAACACAGGAGTGTTCGGGATTGCTTATTAGACAACGAAACACGATGATCTAGAAAAATAAATAAAGAACCAAATAGATAATAAAATTCAGAAACTCGTATCTCAAAACTAAACAAACTGGTACAAAAGACATAAGCAATTAACATATGATTTCTAATGACCTTAAGCACTTGAGCTTTAAACCTTTGTCATGAACTAAATAAGACTTCTAATGACCTTGAACACTTGAGCTTCAATCATTTGTGACCTGCAAATGACGCAAAACAGTTAATAATCAACAAGTCAATAATCAAAATTCTGAAATCTTAATAAGTGATCAACTAAGTCACAAAGTCACAGTCAACTGTCAAACACTCAAAGTGTGACTGTTAAACACTCAAACAGTCAAACACTAGAAGTCACAGTAAGTCACAAAGCATAAATTCGCTCCCATCCCCTCCGCCCCTGAGCATACCAGTTAAACATATACCCTATACTGTAAACCTGCTAGAAGTTTCAACATTCTGTTTTAGATTCGAGATAAAAATAATTCTTGTAGACAAGTTCTTCTTGAAACAGTTGTTATATGTGTGGGTTGACACAGGTCTGGTAGTTTCACAAACATTTTTCATTCATTTTTATTCTTCTTACATATAGTTAATATACCAAGTTTTGATAAAAAAAAAATATAATAATGATTTAAGTTTTAAACATTTAGGATTTATATGCTCTTAAGCTCAGATCAACATTCCAAAAACAAAAGGATTGGGTCATTTAATCTATATTAATAGTGGGTCACTTTATAGAGCCGCTATTTCGTTTGTGAAGCAGCATAAGTTACGACCTTCCACGCACCCTCAAGCTTAGTAGTTATAAAGCAAATTATTGAAAGAATAAGTTAAGTATTAGAACATATACCTCCAAGAACCAGCATAATATGAGGAATCAGTTTCTTCATATCCTTGATACTTCGTATGTGCTTTCGATGCTTCTAAAGAGATATCACATTCGCTCCCATATAGCGTCAAATCTAAATCCAGCGAGTGTGGCGGCAACCAAGAACACACATCAGTAAATAACAAACAAACAAACAAACTAGTGAAACTAAATATCAACTATCTTTGAATAAACTGAGTACTGAGTATAGATTATACCAGTAATCCGAACCATGGTTTCACGGCGAGAGATATCAGTCACGTGCTGCAATAGATACAATATGTAAGTAACCACATGGTGTAATTAAAGTATAATGCTTTCAAAAAACAGAAAATGGAACTGATTTTTTTTTAACTTACAATGAAGGTTGTTAGTCTCGTTTCTCTCTATTGAACAATTGAATAAGGAAAATATATACTAAGTTTATTTATTAAACAATCATTAGTTTTACAGAGTTGGGTTTTATGGATATATATAACCCATCAACCGACGCAACTAAACAACACAACGTTTCTAACTACTATAACCGAATAAACGGTTTCTAACTTTGTCTTTGTCATTCTAGTACCCTACACTTTATACATATACATAAACGACTCTTTTGACTTTCGTGTTTGACTTTCATGGATTATAAATTAGTATCCAATACTCCTCCCTAATTTATTAATCCATGTCTTCGATATCTTCAAGCTCCATTATCTTTATCTTTGAACTTTGGCTTGTTTCCACTTTCTTTGTTTTGATCTTCAACACGAACTATGTCTTGAACTTTCTTCTTGGTTTGACTTCTTTCTTCCTTGTCTTCAATCTCATCTTGATCATCTTTGTCTCCTTTGTCACCATCTTTCCTTTCTTGTATCATTTCATAATCTTGCATCTCCAATAATCTGTTTCTTGTATCACGATCTTCTGGTTCAACTTTCTTGTTGCTTGTTTTAATGTCTTTCTCAATCTGGCTTTCCTTTAGAACTCTTGATGGCGTCTCTTGATGCTTCTTGCATTCGCCCTTGTCAACTCTTTCTTCTTCTAAGAGTTTCTTATCTAAAGTAACTCCATGGTCTTCTTTCTCAAACTGTTCTCTTTCTGATCTTAACTCTTTCATCTCTTTGCTTGTGCAATCTCTCAACTTCTTGAGGTTCTCTAACTCTATCTGCATTTGTTTCTCAAATGCCATTTCTCTATTTCTTATTTTCGTCTCAAACTCTTGTTTTTCAATCTCTAACTCTTGAAGCATTTCAAACTTCCAAAACTCTAATTTACTCCTCAAATCAACTTCTATTTCTGACCGCATATCTTCTAACTTTTCCTTTTGAATTTCATCCTTCTCAATGACAATTCCTTTTATTTTCGGTTCTTCCTTTATCTCCTTTTCATCTTTACTAGTAACCATCAGCAGTGTTGGTTCGTCATCTTCGAACACAAGGTTTGCTTTTTCTTCTCTACGGTTTGGTTTTTGACAATTTGCAGCAATGTGTCCAAACTCATGACAATTATAACATTCTATTTCTCTAAAGTCTCTCCTATGGTAGTTTTGATCTCCATGGTTTCTCTTGTTTCTATCATAACTATTCCTACTATCTCTTGTGAATCTTCCTTGGTCTCTTCCTCGTGTTTGATTACCACCTCCTCGTCTATCATTTCCATAGTTGCGTTCATAATTTCTGTTATTCCCTTGACGTGTGAACAACAATTTCTCACTATTATCTTCCTCACTTCCTTTTCTAAACTTAAGTCTTTCTTCATAAGTCTTAAGTTTTCCTATAATCTCTTCCAACTTTACAGTCTTAAAATCAACAACCATTTCAATGGTTGCTACTACTGGTACAAACTTATCTGGCACTGCATTAAGTAGTTTCCGTACTTTTGTTTGTTCATCAAACGTCAGTCCACATGTAGCAGCCTTTGTAATAATGCTCATCAACTTTCCAGCAAATATATCTATTGATTCATCTTCTTTCATCACAAGTCTCTCAAATTCTGATTTGAGTTGTTGCGAGTGCGCTTGTTGTACATCTTCTGTCCCAATAAATCTAGCCTTTAGTGAATCCCAAATTTCTTTCGCTATTTCACATCCCGCAACTTGCATTTGCAAATCCTCTGGTAACCCTTGAAATAAGTATGCTGACGCCGAACTATCCTTCTTTACATCAATCTCTTTAGATGTACTTACTCCTTCTACTAAATCCCATACTCCATTTGCCATTAATATCTTCTTCATTCTTAATGCCCATAATGTATAATTCGTATTGTTTAAAACTGGGCATTGATATGATGGTAACGATGTGGTGAAAATAACTCTGTTTTCGTTTTTATCTCCCGCCATATCTTTCGATTTGATTTTCCTCTAAGACCAATATAATTCTAATAATAGTCAACCTTAAATTCTTCTTTCTAACCCACAATAGTAATATGCAACTTCTAAAACCAATATAATCTTAATAATTCTAAACTTTCTGCCTAATAATGGTCGAACTTAAAATTTTCTGCCTAATCACAATAATTCTCAAGCAATTCTAAATGTTTTCTAATATGAATTGTAATAGAAAAAAAAACTATTCTACAAATAGAGTAAAAAAAACAAGTATTGAAAATGTAGAACCTGTTAATTTTCCCTTGGGCCTCTAGAATCTTGTGGGCTTTATGGCGTTCTTTTGTTCCTAAATAAACTGCTATCCTTTTCTATCCCAAAAAGCCCGCTATCCCAAAATAAAAGCCCGCTTCTGCTTCTGCTTCGTTACTTCTTTCTCCTACACTCAATTAGGGCACAACTCTGGTCGCCCCTTTTCTATCTTCTGGTTTTCTTCAATCAAATGGTGGTGGTGGTTAATCGGTGTTTCAACTTTCTTCTCTGATAATGATGGTTACTTGGTTACTCTTGTCTGTTCTCTTTTCAAAGCACACGGCGGTGGTTTTTGCACAACCGGTACGTTTTTTTCCTTCTCTTTTCTATTCTCTGATCGAATCGTGTTTCTTTCTTTATTTGATTACTCTGAATCAAAAACTCTTCTCTTCTCTTTCTCTTGATTGATTCCCTGAATCAATCGGTTTTTTTCTCTTTATTCTTTTTTCTGGAACGATTCCCTGAATCGTTGGTTTTCTTCTCTAAAACGATTCCCTGAATCGTTGTCTCTCTTTTCTATCTCTGGTTCCCTGAACCTTTTGGCTCTGATGCCACTGTTAGTCTCGTTTCTCTCTATTGAACAATTGAATAAGGAAAATATATACTAAGTTTATTTATTAAACAATCATTAGTTTTACAGAGTTGGGTTTTATGGATATATATAACCCATCAACCGACGCAACTAAACAACACAACGTTTCTAACTACTATAACCGAATAAACGGTTTCTAACTTTGTCTTTGTCATTCTAGTACCCTACACTTTATACATATACATAAACGACTCTTTTGACTTTCGTGTTTGACTTTCATGGATTATAAATTAGTATCCAATAAAGGTATCATTGAAGGAAGCAAAGATGTGAACAACACCAAATACAAGTTCTCCTTCACGGGTAGCTGGTCCAAGAGTGACATTGTCTTCCTTTGGCTCTCTAACCTTTCGCATCAACTATACATGTTTAACAATTCACAATGCTAATTAGAAAACAGTGCCACGTAAAGTATAAACAACAATAATGCAAATGAAGGTTTAATATGAAACAGTTGTTACGTTTGGGTAAATCATCTAAAAGAGTGTTTGGCTTAGCTTATCAATATTACTTACAACTGTTCTCTTCCTAACAAAACCAATAGAATTCTTTATTAAGCCATCAATCAAATATCAGTAATGCATACAAGTTCTACAAATAAAGATAGCTAAACATACCCAAAAACTGATTATCTACTCATTTTTTTTTCATAAATAAGAACTAGAAATAAGCATATAAAACTTAAGAATATGCTTTAACTTGATTATCTTCTATAAGCAAAAAAAGCACCTAAATTAATACCCAAATATTCACTCATTAACACAAATATTTCCTGAAAACAATCACTAAGCTATTCATTAAATACTCAAAACTAGATATGCTAGCAAGCAGATGTATAATCATTTAAACAATCCAACAAAACGAAGACGATAGGATAAATAAGTTTTTAAATAAGTACTATATAAGCAAATAACAAATTAGCAACAGATTACTAGTGAGCAAAAGCTTACCGAAACACTTCAATTGTCCAAAAGACCAAAACTATCTTGATTATATTCTGAGTGTACCTAAAATATCACTATACACCTTCATAACCATCAAAAGGCGTCTTTAAAATCAAAACAAAAACACTCAACAAAGATCAACAAGTCAACATAATGAACATCACTGCCTAATCGAAAAAAATATAACAAAATCTCACAAAATCAATTTTGCAACATATATAAACATAATTATGAAATCAAGACCACTCACAGGTTAGGGGTTAGCTAAGGCAGCGGTGATAGGCGACCCTGGTGGTTAGGGTTCGGTGACGGATCTGACAGCGGCGGTCGTGTAAGGGACGACAGCTGGTGCTATGGTGGCTAGTTAGGGTTTGGTGTGAGTTTAATTAGATGGAGAGAAAGAATTGTGACTGTGTTATTTAGATAGGTAGGGTTTTGGCGGTTAGTTGAAAAGTTTGAAGTGAACTGAAATTTAATCCCTCCCAAAACCTTATAGACGTGTGTATTTGATTATAACAGGTCTAAAAGGGTTTTCAACATTTAGACGGGTGGAAATCAACATCACCGGTCCAGAAAGATGCTCTTTTAAACCGGGTGTTTGGATTGTAACCGGCCCAGATGCAATATTTACATTTAGACCCGTTGTTTTCATTGTAACCGGCCTAAATTTTTTTAAATCCTTTTTTAGACCTGTGCTTTACATAAAGGGTCTTTATAAGAAGGTCTAAAAGACCATTTTTGTAGTAGTGTCAGCATCAACGCTTAAGGTTTCTTTAAAAATGAAACTTACCTTTGCAACCGGATCAACCTCATCACAACATTGAAGTAAAGATTCTTTGTGAGGAATGGTTTCAACTGCATCAAAAAATGATACATTTTTCTAATCTGAATAAATACAAATACGGGGTTTTCTCTATAAAATATCAACGTACTTTCACATTTGCGACCTTTTAGTCATTGTTTGGTTATATAACATTTGATTCAATAAAAGATGGCTTTGTATGCCGTTTGGGCATTCGGTACCAGGTTATCCGATGGCCAATATGATTACTTTAAATAAAAAATGTCAACTTTATTTATATAAATTTCAAATTTATATATACCAGTTGTTAAAAGACCCAACCGGTACAACAAGCCACCTTTCAATGACTTGTAAGCGCAGAGAAAGTTAAATAAGTAGGAAGGCAC
The DNA here is from genome assembly GCA_030686995.1 of Artemisia argyi. Lineage (NCBI taxonomy): Eukaryota > Viridiplantae > Streptophyta > Magnoliopsida > Asterales > Asteraceae > Artemisia > Artemisia argyi. The sequence continues at coordinate 218,029,847 of CM060685.1, read as the reverse complement.
ATGTATGAGAGGATGTAGATATTTTACGGGAAAAAAGACCCTATAAACTGAAATCCTAGCCCTGATAATATAAATAAAACTCCTGAACCCAGCGAAATCTGTCGATGAGTAAGTATCAAGAAAATTCTTTACATTATCCACCAACAAATGTACATAAACTCCATTAAAACCAACTGATCGGAATGCTTTATTGTATAACAAAGGTGATTTGCTATGTCCAACTGGCTTCCCAATAATACCTAATACTTTTGTGTCGGGTCCTAATAGTCTGAAATTAAACAAGTCCAAAAGATCCCTAATTGTAGGCTGTCTGGGGGCCGATACCTTTCCATGCTCAAGGGTGCCAAATGTCAAATATCCACCGAATTTGGGGCAGAGTACTCGACATCAAACCCTCTTCACCCATCACCATTGCTATTTTTAGAACCTAAATGATTAATTATGGTACTTAAATAACCACATAAGCTAATAAAACCGCGAAAAAATACATCTATTTTACAAATTTCATTACATGCATGAGTTACGCCACTTACTTGAGAATTAGCAGTAATGTGAAAGACTCGTGCTACATCAGTTATATCTACAGCTGTTGTTGCAAACTTGACAATGTCAGCTCCTGTTGACTGTATTTTGGCATCAAGGTTCTGAAGCTCTTATATCGAAGAAGTATTTTGAAAATTGTGGGAAGAAACTATGAGTTTGCACTTTGTAGGCTTGTCCCCATGGATTAAGTTGTTGAAATCATCAATGGCCTGCATTTGAGTTACGAATAACAGTATAGTACTTTAGACAAGCCTATGAGCACAAATAGACGCATTTAATGTCAAGAAGAAAGGAACCTTAAGCTCAACATTGATGTGATCAGCTCCTAATTCCATTGCTAATCGAAGAGCAGCCAATCGACTTTGTTCATCTCCATCATACTGACCACCTTCCCATGTTGGTCTAGAAAATAACATAGAATCATAAACCTTTTTGGGAAAGATAAAGTGTTACAACATCATGTAATATGGACTAGATTAGGGGGATGTTTGGTAATGCTTATTAAAACTACCTATGCTTTCATGAAATAAGCAATTGCTATAACAGAAGGCAATGCTGCAAAAAGTGTGTAGATAGGCTTCTACAGTAACGAAACCAGATAATCAGATATCGGATTTGTGTAAGTTTTCGGCAATCAGCTAATTAGGGATTTAACACGTAAAATAATCAGCCTATAATCATATCCAAACACTTATTACTGCTGATCGACTGTATCAAAACGCAACAAGGGCTGTTTGGCATTACTAAGTTAAACAGCTTATGCTCATAACAAGAAGATCAACTTATCCAAAATAGCTTTATTTCACCCCTAAGGTTAAACTTACGATACTGAATCCACCAACAATAACCGGTTCAAACTAAACAATCCGAAACTTCTTACTGAAAATACCTTATTTAAACCCTAAACTAAGTAGATAAGCATAGCCAAATTTATGCATCTGCTCAAAAAACACAATAAGCATATAATCTGTTATAAAAACAATCCAAGTTCTGAAACAATCCCATTACATGTTAGACGGTTGACGATTCAGTATACAATAAGAAAAAAAAAAAAAAAAAAAAAAAAAAAAAAAAAAAAAAAAAAAAAACTGCATTCACGTCAAAAGAGTTCTACCGATATCATAAGCATAAGCCCTTTTTCATCCAAAAACACTTAACCATTAGCAACTCCCAAATCCCAAATATGCCCCTAAATATTATTATACTTGCATATACTCCGCATTTCATCCTAAATTTAAACTGCTAATTACAAGAGCTTATTTACCCTAAATTAAGTAGATAAGCATAGTCACATTTCATCATCTGCTTAAAAAAAGCAATACGAAGATAAGCTGTTTACATAAGCAAAAATCCGAAACAATTCAGAATACTAACACGTCATAACAGTTTTAACTCAAAAGTCAACAATCCCAACTCCCACATCAATACTAATAAACCCAACATCAAATATCCACCAAATTTTGGTCAGAGTACTCGAGACATCAAACCCGTTTCATCCATCAGCATTGCTATTATTGGAACCTAAATGATTAACTAAGGTACTTAAATAACCACGTGAGCTAATCAAACTGCTAAAAAAATATATCTCCATGGATTAGAAGGGAGTGATAGAGTACAGGGGGTGTTTGGGATTGTAATTAAAACTGTAAGAAAATTCTTTACATTAACAAATTGATGAAATTAAAAGATGGGTTTTGTGAAAAGATTGAAGTTATTACATAAAAATGTCAACTTTTTATGAATTGAACGTTGATTTTTGTGGGATTGAAAAGTTAGGGTTAGAATATGATTTGGGGGAAATTGAATTGGTTAGGTGAAATTTTGTGGTTTTCTTAGAAGGAAAATTTTGTTGGGTGGGACTAGGTTACTCCAGTGTGTTAGTAGGCTGTTGGAGTCCAGCGTGTTAGTGGGCTGTTGAAGTCAAATGTAAGTTGAAACTTCTTTTTTTTCAACTTATTTATTTATATATTTATTTTATTTTTTTTAATTTTGTAACTTTTTTTATATAAATGTAATTTGTATTTTTATTTGAATTAATAAAATTTATTTTGTTCGAAAAATGAAAAATAAAATAACATGGTGAGTTCCAAAAAGGTAGTGTTATGATGTTGTTAGTCACTCGCCATCAGAAGATGAGAGAATTGATTACCATAATGAAGACATTTTCCCTTTGATCCAAAGGACATCTCTCCTGTGGGCCAAATAGAGCATCTAATAATCGTTTCTCATGGAAGCATTGGATTCATAACCCCGATGATTTGAACACCTCATAGCTCTTTTAGAGCTTCTTTTTCTTCCTTTCTTCTTTTCTTGTGTTCCTCCTCAGAGCTTTTTATTTGTATCTTTTTCCTTTTTTTCCCCTTTGTGGCTTTAATAAAATCTTCGCTTCCCAAAAAAAATGATGTTATTAGTGAAGGTTTTTTTTTTGGTTGCTGGAGCTAAAAGTCAGGATACTGATGAGATGCTGATGTGGTTGCAATTTTTGGTGTTAATGGTATTATCACACCTTCTGCTCTAAGGAAGAGAATGAATGATCTTTGTGAAATCTTAATACTTAAATAATAGTATTTGTAAATTGTAACAATATTCAAATCTAATAAGTTATTATGTATCATAAACACAAAATTATATAAAAATTTTATGAAATTGCTGTGTAAAATTATGAATATGGAGTGTGTAAGAAGATTAACATGTTGTTTCTAAAATTATAAAACATACTCCATAACTTTATTGTTTTTTAGTTTGTAATTTGAAAAAAGTAAGATCGAATATGATTAGATCTTAAAATCCTATGGTTAAGATCGGAATCTTATAAGATCATAAGCTTGACAAGATCCTACATAAGATGCGGATCGTTTTGTTTCGTAATATCTTAAAATCGTAAAATCCTAAAATCAAGATCGAGATTTTAACAACCATTGTTTATGGCGGAGAATGATTGACGTTTGTGTCACAACTCACCATTTCAGGTCATTTCAGGTCATTTCCCGAACTTTGGAAAAACACTATTCATCAAACACTATTCATCAAAACACTATTCATCAGTTTACTATTCATCATTTTTTGTGTCAGTTTGACATTCCGAGAAGCATTCAGAAATTTTACTATTCATTGAACACTATTCATTGCGGGAAAAGATTTCATCATTCACGTGCATTACACATTTCATCGTAAATTTAGTTTACGGGTATTCAAATTCGCGTAACCGTATTGGTTCAGGTGCGAATTCATGCATTATCAGTAATGACATTTCATACGGACTGGAGATAGTCTGCATATCCTCAGTAGGTCATTTACATGTTATACCACTCTTAGAATTTTCAAATTTATATATTTGATACATTTAACGTTTTTCTTATAATTATTTATAATTAAACGTTAACACCCGGTTTATAAACACGACGAATATATCTAAATATTCCCACAATGGTCCCGACATATTTTTATATCCATTTTATCATCATAAAAGTTATAACATTCATTTACCCAGTATTTTGGAAATTTATTTTATTTATAACGTGAGCTTATGAATATTACGACGGTTTTCGTGAAAACTAAACAATTATCACCCGAACACTCAGTACTTGTACCCAACATATTTTTAACATTTTTATGACTTTATTAAGTCCCGGTTAACTTCGTTAATACTTATTTCTAGCAAACCCGGTACCCGATTATAACTGATACTTACACTAAACTACAACTAATAATACACTACATTTTCTAAGTGATCAAAACCGACTTTGCTACCCTTCACTTATTGAAAACCGGCCTCAATACACCCCTAAACCACTTGACCTTTATTTTCTAACCTTATGTATTCAAGTGCCATTATAATACATTATACTTATACATATATTTACATAAACCACAATAACATAAACATACATAATCTAGTGAATCAAAAAGGCTCATCTCAAGTTTTCTTCCTTCCTTCTTCACCCAAAACCCACGACTTCATCCATTCTCCATGATCAATCCATGATTTTCCAAAATACAAAGCTACAAAGTTGTTCATTTCATCATTCTAATCAAGAATCATTCAACAAAAACACAAGTAATCCAAGGTTTCTCATCATCTCACCACCTATTATTTCAAAGTGAGTTATCAAATTTATTTTCATGTTTTCATCTAATTAACATATGTATTTCATGGTATTCATGCTTAATTTCATGCACAAACTAGCTATACCACTTTATTTTTGTAGACTTTTGAAACATACAAACCCTAGATTTTGATTTAGGTGTTCCTTTGTTAAATTAACATGACTACTAGTGATTAGGAACCCATGGCACCCTAAGAAGGTGTATGGTAGGATTAGTATAGATTTTTGGAGTTTGCAAGAGTTTTGGTTGATGTAGAAACTAGTTTTGAACCTTGAAAATAGATTTGTAACAAGTAAATATACCTACTGTCCCATTTTGGTAAATCCTGGAAAATCAGTACATACAAAGGAAACTTTGGCAAAATTTTTAGAAAATACTTTCAAAAACAAATCCGTAGGCAAAAGAACGGATTAAAAAGAGTTTATAACGAAGAAGTTATGATTTTTGCAAGTTTATTGACGAAAAGTATATTTTCTGAAAATACATGTTGTTGGACGTTTTTCGTCAGACAAAAAGAGGCTTTAGACGTAACCCGGTGGAACCAAGCTTTCCAAAATATATTACTACGTACTAAGACGTAACCGTGGATATAAAGAACAAGTAAAACGGACTTATAACGACAAAGATATTCATGTTTCAATATCGGCAAAAATCCTCTATAATTGGCTGCTTTTAGAAATAATAATAACACTACGTACTAAATTTTAGATTTTCTAGAAATATTAACCAAGTACCCAAATTCATAGCTAATGAAGTATTAGTGATTACAAGTATATTTTCATCACTATAAGGCGTTCTTTCAAGGATTTCAAACCGAGGATTTCAACACAAACATTGGTACATACGATATATATGTAAGTATATATATTGCAACTAGTTTTATTTTTCTAATAGCCATATTTTTCCTAAGTCTTGGAATATATATTTTTGATAACAACAAGTGTTTTTCAAAGAGTAGAGTGGTATAGGAAACATGTGCATGGACATTCATAACATCATTTGGTGATCTAAAGTAGATCGTTCATCATTCACATTAGGTTGCGGCTAGTGTGCGCGTCTTGTTTTTCAGCTCATTACATGTTCATGGTTGTTCATTTCACATCATCACAGTATCTTCAGCTAGAGGTGAGTTTTCATAGCCCCGTTTTCAATTCAACATTTTTGATTGTTTTCAAATCCCACGGGGGAATACATTGCATCAATCATTTTAGTACAAGCCCAAGTACCAAACATATGTACATTGCTTAAGTTACCTTACCATTCAGTTAAAGTCCCCTGTTATTATCATGAACCGTTAATTTGCCGGTAAGCGAGAGTGAGTGGATAGATCTATCGAGGGTGACGCCTCCATCCGTGGTAGTGATTACCAACCGTAAGCGGATGCATTTCATTTTGACACAGTTACGAGTGTTCTGGCAAAACATTCGGGAGGGGCATATAATTTCATCAGTCATAGCTTCGGGGTCATGAGCTTAAGATCTATTGTACAATTTTCATGAGATTTTTATCTTGCACTTTTACTTGTGGTGGCCGTACATCATTACATTTTATAAACCTATGGAATTCACCAACATTCGTGTTGACGTTTTAGCAATGTATTTCAGGTTATTAAGGTAGCTCATGTGACATGCATTTGGACCTTCATGGAGTCGCGGAGTCGACGCGTCTCATCATTATTTCATGCACTTATGTAAACGTTTGATCTAGTAGGACTTGTTTTCATAAACTTGCAACACATTTTGGGGACCTCATTTTGTAAACTCTGGATTATTTCAATGATCAAATGCAGTATTTTCCAAACGACACTTTAGGTCGTTCAATGTAACTGTAACTGTGATGCTATGACAGACACCCCCAAGTATTCCATTCCGCTGCAAGTCAGGTAAATTAGGGGTGTGACAGATTAGCATCAGAGCTAAGGTTATAGCGAACTAGGATGTATCTTGGACCCTAGACTATAACCACATCATCATAACATCTCATCATTTCATCATAAGTGCATATTCATGATACATGTTGTTTCATGCATACCCTGTGCGAGTTATTTATACTTATATTTGTATATGTATATCATTTTATTGACCTGGTTCACAAGTGACATGTCTTCAGATACTCACCCTGACATCCTTTTATCGGATTCCGACATTTAAGATGCCTTGTCATCTTCCACTACCATTATACCACCAGTTGCACTTACACCACCATTAGCACTATTGATTTGCCATAGGAACAGGGTTTTCCTATCATTCAGTCTATACATAGAATGCCTTTTGGTAGAGTATTTAGACTTAATCTTAATGGACATATTAGATTGTTTATTTAAAGGGAGATGGTATGTTTCTTTCCATCACTAGTAGAGCACTCACTATTCAGGTACTACTACCACCATCAGTTACTTATTACACTATTGGTCGTCCCATAATGCGTACTTTAGTTTTACCTCTTAGATGTCGCGAGGTAGCGCGAAAGAGGGTAGTATTCCATTCACTAGTACCGTCATTGTCATTTTCCTTTTCCATTCCCACTTGCCATGAACTAAATAACACCTAGTAGATAATATCAATATCACAGACTCAACAGGAACATCCGCAGATTCTTCAGGAATGGTTCAGAACCTACATTATCTAAGATTTGATCGATGCACAACTTCAGACACCACTTCAGGACTATCTCGACATTATGATGCCACGAACCTGATTTCACATAGAGGGACATCAGGAAGTCCCTAGACCAGATTTATATCCTCACTAGCTTTTACTATTATCCTAGCCACAGAAAGTGTGGGACATAGTCTAAAGAACTTGTTGTCTTTTGATTTTTGTACAAACAAATATATCAAGTGTGACTCTACTATGTAGGAATGGTTGTGCTATTTGTGATATCGATTCACGTAGACCGAAATTTTTCATGTATTATATTCATGTGTTATGGATATGATGACTTTGATTAACTATATCCTCATGGTCTCTTATGATTTGATGAAGAGAGATTTAAGCAAACCACTCCAAGCATGACGCAAGCTGCTTTTGGACAAGTCATTACCAAGAACATAGTCACCGCCCTCACTAAGGAACTTACTCACGTGGAATTTATGGGGTGCAATCCTCCCTCATTTAGCGGAACTAGAGACACAAAGGAATTTCTCAAATGGTTCGAAGAAATAGAAACAATATTTCGATGTGGCGACTGTCATAAGGAAGACAAGGTTAAGTTCGCCACATGCACTTTTCAGGATCGTGCCCAGGAATGGTGGACCAAACATATTAAGATGGTGGGAGTTGATGCTGCCTACTCACACTCTTGGGAGAAACTAAGAAGGATGATGGGTATAACATTTTGTGTAGGAAGTGAATTACGAGCAAAGGAACAGGAAACACTAAACTTTACCATGGTAGGAAATGATGTTGACGAGTACACTACTCATTTTTATGAATCAACACGACTAGGTTCTGTAATGGATGAACCGGAAAGCAAGAAACTTGAAAAGTACATTGGGGGACTCTCAAATGAAATTCGTATGTTGGTCATTGTATGGGAACCCGATACCATGTCTGAAGCAATCAAAATGGCGATCGAGGCAAAGGAACTCATAGTTCACGCCGAGACATCAGGAAACAATAGTGACAATAAAAGGAAATGGAACAACAATCTAGGTTGCAATGCTGCTCAACAATCACCCAAGGGACAAGAAGTAAATAGAGCCTTTGCTGCAGAACCGCACACAAAGAGAAGGTATACTGGAAAGTTACCTTACTACAACTTGTGTAATCAACATCACCGAGATCATTGCAGTAAAACATGTGGAGTGTGCAAGAAGCAGGGTCCTCAGACTGAGGATTGTAGGAAACTCACAAATCAGAAGATCCCAGCGAGTTGCTTCAAATGTGGAAACTTAGGGCATTTCAAGAATGATTGCCCGGAGTTAAGGAACAAGGAAAATCAGGAATTTGGAATCAAGACTGAATCGCTCGAGGAATAGCGTGAGTTGTTGAAAGAGAACCGTCAGGATATTAGCAACATCAAGGATAACAACAATGCTTCAGCAGGAGGAGCTTTGTTTCAATATATAAACCGTAGTTCGAGCCCTTTAGGGTTGTATCTTTCCTTTTGTACTTACCGTTGGTACGATGACATGACCTAGTGGTATTAAGCACTTTCCTATCCAATGTAGTATCTATCCTTTGTTACCTAGGTGATAATCATAACCTTCGTTTACTCCATTTTCTATCCCAACTGCTCAGACTTCAATCGTTTCACAACATTTTATCATTGTCTTATCAGGGATTAGGTTGATTTCGTATTTGATGAATTAGTAGACTATTACCATTCGACAAGATTCACCCACGTATCCAGTACACCATTCAAGCTATTTTACTATCATATGGGGAAATTGTTTTATAGAAAAATTTCTGAAGTAAGCAATTTTATTACCATCCTATAAATTGATTTTTCTGTCATTACACCAAGTATTTACTATTATTACGCGAGGCAATTTTCATGTTATTTGAAAGAAAACATCAGGATACCATTTTTAATAACAATGCGTTGAACACCATCTAAAACTTTTGAGAAAGGTTATGATATTTTGACAAAATCTAACATCGCATCATTAGTCCTCAATTGTACATAGCCTGATCACCTATGTAAAATTCAGGAAGGATTATGCCATGAAGGAAATAATTACCTTTTCAAAGGATTGTTGATAACAATCTTCATTTAAAAGTTTTGTAAACAAAGGAACTCTTTCATAAACATCCCTTTTGCCGAACTATCCCTGGATACTTACCCTACCTGTCACTCACTTAGCCATTAAGTTGGATTTTCCCATTGACTTCCCTAGGAGAGACTTTCCATATCAATTACATGTAGGATTCCTCGATACAAGAAAAGCAACGAAAGGATTACAGAACTACTAACCAGGACTAGAAGTATATAGTGAGAGAATTCATAACTCAACAACAAATTCTAAGATACTGCGAGACCATCCGATTCATCATCTCTGACTTAGTTGTCAAATTCTATCATTTAAAGGTACTAGTTAGACTGAGCTACAGGATTGAACTCAATATAAATGTCCGCAGGACAACACAATAGAAATAAACCAAGCTGCTAATTGTGACTGTAGAGCATTTCATTTAAACATGGCCTCATCTATACATAAACTTTCCTGCAGTAAGTTTTCACAAAGGATAATTGTTTGAATCAAGAATATCGATGCAGATTCCTCTAAGGCATTATGTCTCTAGACATTTCCGATAACCTCACCTTCACACCAAGCAAGGGATCAAACCAGAACATATCTACTCATCTACATGGCAAAAACAGAATAGACATTCATCGACACAACATCAAGTGATACGTTCGCCTTGACAATTACAACGGTAAAATATTTCAGGACTTAAGTTAGTCTAAATACCTATGCTTGTAGTTATGCCTGATAACCACCAATAGACACTATTCAACCTCAGGAACAATGTTAGACACCTATGCATTTAAGCGAACATTTCCTATTCTACCATTTTATCCTTGTTAGTGTTTTCACTTTTAAATAAAATTGATGCGTTTACATAAATCACATACCTTGTGGAAAAATGATTTCTGAAAATTCCTATTCTGAACAAGTACGATTCTTTTTGGTCAATCTTTAGCAACACTATTGTACAATGAGAAATATACATAGACATCAAACTTTGGTAAGCAGTCTTAATCACAACATGTTTGAAAACATTTTTCTACTTCATAACTACTGAAATTTTGAATCATCAGGAAAAATATTACTTAGTAAATCATTTGCTCCATTTTCTAAATTCATTTATTCAGAAAAAGATTTCAACCAAAACTCACAATCGCGAGACAAATTTCCAGAACCAACTTCCCTACAACATCGCTTATGCATTTAGGATTTGTGACTTGACAATAAAGAATATTTGGAGTATGTGATGAAGGAATTAGGAAGGACATATGTCTTATCATCCGTTGTAACAAAACACAAGGAATCAAATTGTTACCTATATTCTATCCCTTCCAGATAACGCCAAGTTCGAAGGACCGAACGTTGTGGAATTACTCACAAAGGTTTATTGTACCCATTTTAGTTATTCCTGTTAAGTCAATAAAAAACAACAAAAGATAATAATAAAAACAAAATATAAAAGTGAAAGACCGTGTCCCTCTCTCCATCTAATCGCTCCACCACCACCACCACCACCACCGTAACCCTAACTCCGTCGTCAACCTAATCACCTCCACCGTCGTTATCCACCACCACCCAAACCCTAACTCCGGCACCATCGTCACCGTTACCGTCTTCAATCATCTGCGCCATTATCAAGTTAGGTATAATACAACTGATTATGTGTTGTTTACACATTATTTTGAATTTTCTGCTGATTAGATACTTATGTTGTTTACAGCTCTGTATGTGCTTATTAATAGTTGAATTTTAGTAAGAAAATTAGATGTTCATTTGTTGTAGTTGAAGTCAATTTAGGCTGATGCTTCAAATTTAACGTAAATGTAGTGAAACAGATTAACGAAAATTTGACTGTAGAATTATAGGTCAAAGTTGGTTAAATCCGGAGGAAAACGACTTTATAGAGTAGATGTAAAATTACATAATTATAATTACCAACTATAAAACCAGTAATTCTTTCGGATAATACTATAGAGAGTGTTTGGATGTGCTGTAAATTATTGTCCAAGTTGGAATAGTTAGTAGTCTTTCAAAATGTAAATTTGGTATTGAGGTTTTGATATATTAGGACTAAGAAGATACTTAAATTTAAAGAAATTTTACTTTTTAGAGTTGATATAAAGTTAGATTTGATTAGAGGGTGTTTGGGAATGCATATTGTGTTGTTCAAAGTGAAAAATACATCTCTTTAAGTGTTTGGATTGCTATGAGCTTATGCAATAATCACATTGGTATATGGTAGGTGCTTGTTTTGAAGTGTTTATAGAGCGAAAGCTGAAATTTTGAAATCCACAACCACCCCTTCTAATATAATTTTGTGGCAATTATCAATTTGGAGTTGCGCATTGATACACTTTTTTGATGGTCAAGGTTTTAATTAGAGTTGCTGTTCTCAAATAATAGAAGTTTGTTTATCATGATGTATATACGTATAGAGGTATACATGACTATTGGTATGTTTGGCTAGTTGCTTAGTGGCTAAAGATGTGTTTATTCTTTGTATCGCTTTGTTTATCTTGTTTTTTAGTGGATTTCATAGTTTGTAACTCTGTCTGAGCTTGTCTTAGCCCTGATGATGTCTTCGTATATTAAATTTCAGTCTCTAAAGAAGAGGGAGAGGGATCTCCGGAAAGCTTCCCCATTGACCCTGTTGACCCAAGTATCTTTTTTGAAGAAGATGGAATAATATACGGCTACCAAGGCTTAAAGGTATATATCATTGTGGCCAACTTATTGATATTTAAGTTATTTAATAAGTAGTTTCTGTCATTGTTATGCATTACTAAATAAATTATATTTGCTGCTATGTTAGTGCATGCATAGTCAAAGCTCCTGGATCGTTATTGGAAAACATAATCTTTCTATCGTGCGAAGAAATCGTGTTTTGGTTTTTAGTATGAATGTGTAAAAAATTAATGCAGATCAGTGTCTGGATCAGCAGCATATCATTTAAAGCATATGCTGATATTTCTTTTGAGAGCACATCTGATGTAAGTACACATTGTGTACTATATTTTTTCGAATCGTGTTTCCGGTTCTTTAATGACTGATTTCTGCACGTATAAATCTGGTTTCGTGTCTTTTCAATGGTTGATATTGTATGTCACGGGTAAAGGCTGGGAAAGGAGTCACGGATCTTAAAACTTCTCTTCTGGAGATCATCCTACACATCTTTTGCATGTTGGTTGTTATTTGTGTGCAGTAGCGCAATATAATGCTGATGACCATCTCATTTTCTTTGAAGAATATTTTTTTCAGATAATCTTGCTGAGACAAAAGATGACTTCCTCTAAACGTTTTCCACAGAAAATCAGTATATCAAGTATGTAAAGTGTCTCCGTGGGTTCATTAATTTTATTCCTATCACCCTTTTTATTTTGATATCTTGGTTGATTTTTGATGCTTGTCGATGGGCAGATGTATGATTTCAGATGGGAAAATACTTCAGCCATCTGTGAATAGCAAGGGGTTAAAGGATTTGAAAGCAGATGAGCTTGGGTGTGTATTACACTTACCATTTACATGAAAGGTCATGTCATGTTTACCACCATTTCTGATTCACGTTTTACAGAGTAAATACTGGAGGTCTTTTGTGTCTATTGGAAAGTCGTGTTTTATTTACATGTATCACGTTTTAATATGTTGGGATGCAGTTGCTCAATCCTATCTATTATGATTAGGTTGTCTGCGTCGAGGGCGAATCTATGGGTCTTCTTTACTGTAGGTTGGTAACATTCAGCTCCTCTCGGTTAATAAATAAATATGTAGTTGTGCATGCTTATCTGCATATATCATTTAAATTCTCCATTTCAACTGTTTCTGTATCAGGTAGCAATCCCATTGATGTTACTGATCCCGACTGGCAAATGTATCTTCTAGTTGAGAAGAAAAGTGATCAACAGGACATTCCAAAAAAAAACTGCTTGGTTTTGCAGCACTTTACCGGTTCTTCCATTACCCTGACAGCCACCGGTTGAGACTTGGTCAGGTATATTCCCTGTTTTATGTTCTCCTTCAGCCTTTTTGATCAATTCCATAATTGCCCTGGCAAAGGGGGTGGGTCAGACAACGGGCTAAAACGGGTAACTTTATAGGAAGGGTGAAATGAGTTGGGTTGGGTTGGGTAGGGCTTACACACCTAATAAAGCAGTTCTAAACTAACGACTCAGTTTGCTCTAATAAAGCAGTTCTATAGGCTATAAACTAGAGGTGGCAATATCAACCCATTTATCTTTTTATCTTTCCATTTGGCCGTCTGCTTTTTTTGCTGATTTTTAGTTGTTGGGTGGGATTGTTTTGAAAGGTACTTGGGTTTTGCAAGGTACTTGAGTGTGCGTTTAAAGGGTGTGGTAAAGTGGTGATTGTTTGTAGTGAGGTGAGTGCTGATGTTAACTGTGTTCTTGATGAGGATAGATTGAGGGGTGTGGCGTTGATGAATTTGTTGTTTGTTGGGCATTCGATTGTGGTACTGATATTGTATTTTGTGACAATGGGATTATTTAATTCTAATAAGTTGCCTCAGCCCTCTACTAGTTCAATCCGATGAGTTATGTTTTCCAAATATCATGATAATGGGATGGATTGTGTTTTCCAAATTTTGTCCAGAGGAAATTAGCTTTCTCTGCTCAATTGCTTTTGTGTTCTTCCTATAGAGCATTACATACTGATTTTTAGTAGAAATGATTTCCTGTTAACTTTTTAAAATTTCTGTTATTTCTAGTCTTAATTGTGTATTTGTTTGATATTGCAGAGAAATAGACGACTGAAGAAGATGTGTTGTGCTTCATCACGAATAGCAGGTTTCTATCTAACCACTCGATTCCAAATTTTCATCATATGCCAGCGTTAAATTTGCTACTCTATTTTAATCACTCGACTCCCATATTGACTTCAATGGTCGAATGAGTCATTTTCATGTTATAAAATGAGCTTCGCCAAAAACAATCCTTTAGTGGGACTTTAATGTACTATAATGAATCTATTCTCAAAGATGCAACTCCATATTCTAAGCTAATAACAACTATTTTGTTCGTACACAGCATTTGAAGGAGACGATTAAAGACTTCGTCAAGAAACAAACAAAAGGATGATGCACAAACTTGATTCTGAGTAGCATTTGGAAAAACAGGAATACAAAGTGAAATGTTTTAGTTATAAACCTTTGTGGCTTTCATCCATTCTACTACATTACAGATGTAAATGAAATTTCAGATTTTGTCATACATAGATTCGTAACAAACACGCTATGGGATGTCATGTATAGTATAAGTTACCACCACTTCATGAGTTGCAATTGGAACCATATTATAAGGATCACCTAAAAAATAAACTAAGACCACTAGGCTGTAGCAGCCCTTGAAGACCTGTTTAACATTTATCATTTTTCAAAGACCACTAGGCTAGGAAGGTGCATGCATATCATATTCATGTTTGTTGTTTTGTTATATTTTAATTTGTTATTTTTAAATTTCAAACTTTGAATAATTCAATAAAAGGGATGGTTACTATACATTATAGACAATTTGTGTGAACTTAATAGTACGTCAAAAAGTCAATAGTCTACTACAATAATATTCAACAACCACACTTGACAATTAGTAGTTTATAAGTTCTTTAACAAAAACTGTTGGTGATTTTATATCTAAATCATATAAAAAACATTTAAGAGCAGCGGAAAATGTCATCAATGAAACTCACAAAACCTTTAGAGAAATTATTATTACCTCTTGATATGTGGTTTGTATATTTAACAGAGCTTAAAACGAACTTCAGATTTCACCCTTGCAACCCACAAACCTCTTAGAGCAATCAAAGGAGAATACCTCTATAGATATCCACACTACACGTCACTGTTTATCACCTGAATGCTAGTTATTTATACCTCACGATCTTGTCTAGCACAACCCTTTGTCAAGCTTAGAAAAACCAAACCGAAACCCTAAAGAGGGGTGTTTGTTCGACCGGTTTTTGGGAGAGGAGAAGGGAGAGATATTATTTGATTTGTTTTCCAAATTATGAGATTAAGATAAATCCTAATCCTATAACTACACTTGATAATTACACAGGACACCAATACCAACAAGTTAGATAATGAGTTGATCTTATTGCTAATATCAAATAGATTAATATAAACCATTTGTGAAATGCCAAGTTTGTAACAAACTTCACGTGAAACTCTTATAAATAGATTTGTCCATTAGTATAGTACAAAATTTATGACAACTACCCACTAAAACTCTTACCCAGTAAAGATACAAAAAAAGTCACCAAATATAGGCTATTAAAAATAAGAAAAATGATACAACCACAACAAAACTTTCACAAAAACTTTTATAAAATGAGATATCATTTTATGATTGGTACATTTTTTAGTACTTTTTATTTCTTCTCTCTAATTAAACAAATGTAAAAGATTTTATGAATATATCATTTCTCTAAAAATAAAAAGCAACAAAAGAAAAAAATATAAACAAAATATAAAAGTAAAGACTTTTTTGTCCCTCTCTCTATCTAATCTCTCCACCGTCATTATCCACCACCACCACCACCACCACCACCACCACTGGAATTTTGCCAATCAAAACCCTAACTCCGTCTTCAACCTAATCATCTCTACCGTCGTTATCCACCACCACCTAAACCCCAACTCCAGCACCATCATCACCATAACCGTCTTCAATCGTCGTCACCATTATCAAGTTAGGTATAATACAACTGACTATGTGTTGCTTACATATTATTTTGAATTTTCTGCTGATCAAATACTTATGTTGTTTACAGCTCTGTCTATGTGCTTATTAATAGTTATATTTTAGCAAGAAAATTTTATTTGCTTAATTATTAGCAGTTATGTTGTTTACAGCTGATTATTTATGTGCTTATTAATACTTGAATTTTGGTAAGAAATTAGATGCTTTAAATTTAACGTAAATATAGCGAAACAGATTAACGAATATTTGAGCGTAGAATTATAGGTGTAAGTTGGTTGAATCCGGAGGAAAATGACTTTATAGAGTAGATGTAAAATTACTTAATTATCATTACCAATGTAACAATTCGCAATTTCAGGTTAATTACTATTCCCGGAAAATTTTACTATTCACTTTTACTATTCATTTTTTCCCGAAATTTTCCAGAAAGTTGATTTTTTATTTCATATTCCCAAGTGATAAATCATTTCCATGACAAATTAAATGTTTGACATTCGTCAGATCATTTTCGTGAAAGTTATTAAGGAATTACACGTTTTAGGGTAAAACGTCATCCAGAAATTCTACGCACAACGAAATTTGACCCCGTCAGGTGACCCCACATCATAAAAATGTTTGACACACTCATGATTTATTTGAGAATAAATCATGACTGAGAAAAATATGACCAGAATAAACCTCGGCCGTGAAAAACTGGAATTTTCAGTTTTAAGCGTTTTTACTCAGCCGTAACCCTAGCCTATACCTGCACCGTGTTTCTAAGATGATTTGAGTTTTCAACTTATTAGAATAAGTCAACGTATTTTTCCCTCCTCCATTGACCAAAAATCATTCCTTGATTTTACAAGTCATTCCTTGATTTTTAGGCTTACGGTTTGATGTCTAAAAGACATTTAATACCAACCGACACTAGACTGAGCCTAGTCTAGACATTATAAATCATTTTAAATCATTTTTAACCTATTAGAAAAGTAACATTTTGCTTTTCTCAATTTTACGCAATATTCGTACATTTTACGTATTACGCGTTCTAGACCCGTGTTTCCAGTTTTAGCAGGGTTTTACCACCCAAATGGAACCTACCACCCATTTTATATTTTATTATGGGACATATGGACATGTTTATCAATACTTTCAAGTTTCATAATTTTACGACACCCGGTTTTACGTTTTGAGGCCTAATCATTTACGGTTGGCATTTCCCGGAGTCAAAACTCATCCTAATACTTAGGATAATACCAAGCCAAGCCAACTCATCCCCCCTAGCCATTGTGAACCGCCATTAGGGGGGGGGGAGTCACATCCTCATGTGGCTTGATCTTGTGCTAAGTTACCTTGGATGAGATACATGTGTATAAGCTTGTAAGGAAAGCTTTGACTAGTCTCATTTTGTAACCTCCTCAAGGCACTATAAAAGCCCCCTCCCCCCTTCCTTGTGCCATCCATCACCAACACCAAAACCACTCACACTTAGCTTTATTTCCTTCAAAGTTCTAGCAAGGATCAAGTGCTTCTTCAAGGTAGAAACCCTAGTTAGGTTATCATTCATCAAACACTTCCATAACCTCATATACTTGGTGATTTCTCTTGAGTTTTAATCCACTCAAGTCACCTCAACCTTCATCATCCATCTTTCAAGATTACAAAGGTAGAAAGATTGCATGAAGTGAAGTGGGTTGAAGCAAGTCTATCAAAGTCCTTTTCCTTACTTGCTACTTTCCTTTCATCTTTGAAAGCCAAAAGTTGTAAGCCAAACCCTAACATGCTTCTTGTTAGTTTATCATGTTCATATCATTTACATGTTATTCTTGCTATATTATGTCTTGTATGAATGTCCATGGTGTATAAAAATGACTAAAACATGTTGTTGTAATTGATTGTTAAGATAAGTTGCTAAAACAAGCAAACTAGTGACTTTCTTGGTAAGACCTGATCAAAATGGTAAAAATTTGATATTGGATTATTACATATTACAGTAGAGGACTTAACAAGGAAACCATAGCAACTTGAACCACCTAAAACGAGTATACGAGTCAAAAGTTACGCCCATTTGAAGTTACCAAAGATTTCCGGCAAAACTGCCTAAAATGTTTCTGTGACAGAACCTAAAACACGCAAAACGAGGCCTTTCTGGTCCGTTTCATAAAAAAGTTAAAACACAAAAGTTGTCCGGAATCACGTTTTCATTCAGGAATAAAGAAGCTCGAGCCTTGAAAACGCTTTCCGAGTGAGATATTTCTCAGTTTCTTAACAGCTATTTACATATATATAAGTCACTATATTATGGTTATACTTTAAAAGGAACAAGAGGTCTTATGACCTATAATCAAGACCACCACCATGGCTAGAGCCAAGGTTGTGTCTCATGACCTTGGAACAAGGACCAAAGGTCATGGCTAGGCCATGACGAAATGACCATGTAAGATTACTTAGGCGAAAACATGAAACAAGGAATTGGCGATAATTTGAACAAGCAATTTGGATCTACTTCACTTAAAAAGGAACCATGAGATATTACAAAGAGAAAAATAGTCATACAAGACTTATGAAACTACCCCTAATAACAATCTTCATGTACTAATAAACTTTCCTAAGTTTATTCAAATATCGGACATGTAACTTTTCGGATCAAAACTTATATCTATATATTTTATCAACTACTACAATAGTAGGGAGCCTCATGTGAGGAGTTCATTATGTAAGCCATCGAGATGAGTTGTGGATTTACGAATTAAAGTGTCCTGGCTCCTCGAACGCTTACTAACATGACTTCTGAATTATGTCGGCCCGAACGGTAGTAAACGATATACAAAACATACATGTTCATGAATCTTTTCTTTCAAAGACTTACAATATACATCATACCACA
The DNA here is from genome assembly GCA_030686995.1 of Artemisia argyi. Lineage (NCBI taxonomy): Eukaryota > Viridiplantae > Streptophyta > Magnoliopsida > Asterales > Asteraceae > Artemisia > Artemisia argyi. Next base: position 218,010,925 of record CM060685.1, on the reverse strand, counting down.
TCATGGACTATAATGCAAGATATATATATATATATAGGCACTTATTCATATTCTTCACTCCGATCCTAAGTCGCAACATTCTATTATAGGTTGCTCGTAGAAACCTACACGATCCAACCATCACCTTCATTACTTGCTATCCTACTTAAGGTGAGTTCATAGCCCCACTTTACATTACTTCAATGTTTTACAAACCCTTGGGGGGAATACATGCTACTTTTAAACCGAACACAATGCTTTGAAACTGTATGCCGCCTGATTGTTTTATTATTACTAAGTACCTACCTTGCCAATCCTAGGCCCCTATCATGAACCATTTAATCACTAGTATTAGTGAGCGCGAGTAATGTGAATAGGCCTATTGGGATTGACGAATCCCATTTGTTTGAGCAGATTAGTTCAACAAATGCACTATATTTGAAACATTAAGTATGACGGCAAAGTACTTACCGGGGCAACAAAACCGCCGATTGATATTGGTACCCGTTAACGTATTGGTTGCATGAGCTTAGTATATAATAATAACTGTTTTGTTTTCTAACATAAGTATGAGTCTAATTAACTCATTACTACCAACATATTGTGTTCAACCGTTAAACAAACTCTATGAACTTCACTCAACCTTTGAGTTGACCTCTTAAGCATGTATTTCAGGTCCATGATAATCAAGAATGGAGCGGAAGGGCACGTACCGAAGGAAGAAGGCTATAAACTATTATGTCATTCGATAAAAACATCAAAGACTTTATATTGATGTATTTTGAAACATGGAACCTTTTTGGGACCTTACTATGTAAACTCTGATATATTTGAATAAATATGAATGACAACTCTTTTTAATACGACGCGGTTAGAGATCATTTTCTATTATTATGACTGTTGTGCCGTCGAGTAACACCAAAGTTGAATTCCGCTGCATCATGAATTGGGGGTGTTACAGATTGGTACCAAAGACTTTAATACGGCACAACAAAGCTCAAGACAAGCTTTGCACCATTTTTGATCATCTTTACACTATTAGTTCCAAAAACACTTTCAAACCTTGCCATAAGTGCACTTATATAAGAGACATGTACCTAACCACTCTTATCACAAAGCAACCAACACACAAATCATTTTCTTTTTCTCTTAAGGTCACGGCAGAAGTAACACAGAAAAAGGGGCAGAAATATTTTATTCCTTTGCTTATTCAAGAGCTTACAAAGTGCTTATTAGACCAAGGATTAATATGAAGGGTCATCCTTGGGTGTTAGCTAGAAGACTTGGGTTCTTGTGTTCACCTCCTTGCATTCACTTCATCACCTCTTGTAAGCATTCACCCTACCTATTTTTTTTTATACATTTCATGTACATATTTCATCATCCATATGTTAATTTTAGCTAATATACACTTGTGGTGTTGAAACTTTGCCTTAAAAACCTTGAATCAAACATATACCTTGCTGTCCCAAATTTACATATGTGTTAGGATGTCTCACAAAAATTTTCGTAATTTTATAAAATAATTTGCTATTTTTAATAAGTGATACGAGTTAGTGACCTGCTGTTGCACTTGTTTTCTGAAGTACTGAATTCATTTAATAAAAACAACCCACTTCGAGACCTTTTGAGCTAAAATGGTAAACTAGAAATTGTTAAAGGACACACTGAAATTGACTCTGAGAGTTGGATGGACACGTGACGATAAATAACGAGTAAAATCCGGCCAAAAGAAGTTGAGTAACCTTTCAGTTTTTCTGTCAGCTTTGAAATTCGAGTATAAAATGATTTATTCAGAAAGATTGGTACATGAGAAAAATATTTGGCTTAGATATTTGAAAACTAGATTTAATTTAGATAATTTTAGACTCCAAAAATGCGTAATTTCAGCAAGAAATGAATAACTTAAGGTCCGTTAAATTTGACTTTTATTATCCCACGGGCTGTTTTAACGTGTGATGTTTTTGGCCTCGACAACTTGACCAAAGCGACCCTTTTTACAACGTAACTATTTATTTTAGGTAGAATTCATATAGGAGTGAGTTTTGGAGCAGAAAACTCTTGAAATTTCCTAATAGTGGATCTAATACGAATTCTTGAAACCCGTTAAAAGCTGTCGTGACCTTCTGGAACAGCAGCCCGTATACTTGACCAAATGACCTCGATAACCGTGTCTAAAATATTTTTAGCCTTCGTTTGGTGAGAATAAACATTAATAGCTAAATGTGGAGACTTGAACGAACCAAAACGGAGTTAAAACGAAGGAAATATGATGTTCTAAAGTTACGACAAATTAGTTAACTAGTACTTCAACTAAATGTTATTGTTTTCAACGTCACATATTCGTTTTTTATCTTTCACGCACTCCAAGGCAATATAATAAGAAACTTTTGAACAATATTATTGTCTCACGGCATACTACACATAGGAACTTAAATTCCGTAAAACCATCGAGAATTGAAATCATTATAACGTCCCAAAACTTTATAAAAACAACTATATAGAATTACTAATAATTGGTTATCTTCCGTCGAAACTTTTGTTTTACTATATCTTTTATCGTAAAACCTCATTGCAACTGTATAAGAGCTATTTCACATTTTAGAACCCATACGCATATATTTCATACCACATTTCCTAAGTCGACTCATATTCCTAGGTCGCGGTTAGGATTGCATTTTCAGAATACCTTGCCACACTCTATTTGACTCACTTGGTTTACTGCATACTCCATTGAGGTGAGTTCATGACCCCTACTTTTACTCGTTTTATAATTGTTTTGGGGGAGAATACATGCTTGTTTTTTTTAACTAAACTCAATGCTTGTTTTATTTGAATGCACAATTGTTTACTTAAACACTATTGTTTTTCTGAATACTTGATTGATTATTCAAATGCACCTATGTGTATATTGGTTGCATACTTAATTATTTTCTCACATACACAAGTGTTTTATAAACATGCAATGCACTTTATGAACTATTGCTTTTATGCTACACACTCTATGAACTATTGCTTATATGCAAAACACTTTACAAATCATTGCTGTTACGCAAACACTTCTATTGAATGACAATTGCTTTTATGCAAACACTTTTATGGACCACACTAAAACTTATGCTTTGTTTACACTGTTACGTGGATTAGTCTAAGACACTGAATCCCACAATACCCAAACTCATGAACCGTCAATTCCTGCTGGGAAGCGCGAATGCTATAAATAGATCTATTAGGGTTGACACCCCCGTTCGGTTTGGCCGGATAGGCAAACGCGAGCGTATAACATGTCGAAACACGAGTGTCACGGGATAGACACTTGCAAGGGCTTTATTTAACGTGCTTCTAGAGCATGCACACTGTCAAGCTTCGGTTGCATGAACTTAGTGCTAGCGTAATATACTATTTTACTATGTGACATTATATTCGTTGTAACGATCACACACTCTACTCATGGTCCACAATTCAAATTTTACTGTAAGGTAAACACCATTTTCATGACATTGTGAGCAACACAATGGTCACAAAACTTGCTATTGAACTCACAACACTACTGTTTTTATTATAAACCTATGAACTCACCAACCTTTGTGTTGACACTTTTTAGCATGTATTTCAGGTGATAACTTACTCTTGGAGGTGCTTGGCAAACGGCATGGCATGGTCATAAATGTCTCTAATAAATATTTGGGACCACTTTATTTACTTTATGGGCCTATTTCCGCACTACTTCTGAATAATGAAAATTTAACACTTTTTTTAATGAAATTTCTTTTAATTGATTGAGGTGAACACCATTCTTTATACTTTGTGTTATGATATCAATCGAGTAGCACCCTAGTAACATACGCTTCCGCTGGACCCGATTTTGGAGGTGTTACAGATTGGTATCAGAGCCTTGGTTATAGAGAACTGGGTATTTTGAAAACCTAGACTATAACTACTTTTACAAAAACTTAACCCTATGACCAGCACGTGCCTGCCTGCCAAGCTGATGCCTCACTGGTGATGTTTGTTCACTAATATACTTGTTGAGATGTGTGTCTTACTATTGAAAGATTTGTATTCACTTGTTTCACTATTTACTATAAGTATTTTCTCATATACTTAATTATGCTTACGTATCATACTTATCACAACATTACGTCTTTCCCTTACCTAATCTTATCATACGACCTTGAGTCTAGACATTTGCCTTAGCCTTTCAAAACATCTTTCTAAAGGGCATAGGACTAGTATGACTAAGCCGAGTATTTTAAAGTTCATTGAACCTCGGGTGAATATAGACTGATCACCTATAGTCAACCAGGGACAGTGAGACATAGTCTGATCACCTATGTCTGACTCAGAGGTGAACTTTGCGATACTGGGAGCAGTTATAATGGGGTTATGTCCGGTTGATTTTCTATTTGATTTCTGAGAACACTATAATGTCTTCCTATGTTTACGAGCATTGTATATCATAAGGGTTTACTTCGACTCACAACACACTGGCATCACAATACTTTCTCATTGCAACACTTTTCTCTTAAATGAAACACTCTTCTCATTGCAATACTGCGCTCTCTAAACAGACCATTCTACACTTTATTACGTCACGCCCTTGTGCCTACACTTTACCAAAACTATGCATAGAGATTTGCTTAGCAGATAATGCACCAATTTTAGACACCTGGCATGGAGATTTGCTTAGCAGATGATGCATAACCATTTAAACATTACATAACATATATTAATGACTTATACTTACTACTACGGGTTGTGTTACATTCACCTCTTCCCCAAACCACACTCAATTGACGAATCAGGGTTAAACCACTAGCCGTAATAGGAACGACTCTCCATAGTACTTAAGAGGAAAACCTTCTAATGGAAGTAAGCAACGAAAGAAACCATGAACCTTTAAGCATACAAGAAGTTAGACTTGTGAACCAACGGAAACCTTAAGACCTTACGGGGTAACCTGAAGCACTAGCTTCAGAACACAAAATCCTTCACTCATCCCTAGGGAATACCGATTGTCTACCTTCCTACCCTCTTATAAAATAATACCCTATGCCACTAGTAACATACGAGCTATTTTTTGTTATCCTACAACACGCTTTATGAAATGTTTTACTACTATATTATGAAATCAAAATTTTAGCCTTACTGTTCTTTTATGAACAATTGATCTCTTTTCCAAATGTTTTATAAACTATTTTACAATTCATTTCACAAGTTACTATATAAACCGATTTGTTGTATCATAAACTATACTAAAATTTTTCTATTATCTTGCAAATAAAGGATTGTCTTCCTGTTACTCTATAAATTGTTTTTACAAATCATCTTATGAAATGTTTTTACAAATCGTCTTATGGACCATTTACTCTTATGAAAAGTGTTTTATGCTATTACCTCACAAACAGAATAACCCACAATTTTCTTTTGGAAATAAACTAAACGCTAGAAGAAAATCACGTACCTTTGACAGAAACTATAGACAACAACCCACCAAGTCTTGACGCTGTTTCATCTCTAAACAAGTTGCCCACTCACTTCTTACGATTAGATTCCCTTATTGATACACAAGTCTTACTTGTAACCAAGGAAATCACCCCACAACATAATTTTAGATTGATTCATTCATTTTAGACCACTAGCGCAACAATATAAGTCACGATACATCCCAATACTGCCCAAGAGGGTTAAGTACCACAACTATAAGATTCACCCGATGTTTAGCCACCAACCACTACCAAGCATTGGAAACTAGACTTTATCCTTGAACCTTCATAAACTTATATAAAGGTCATACCCAACTATACCTTCATCTTCAATGATTTTACTTTCCAAGATCTTTCTTTAAAAACGCATCCATATAAACTACAAAAATATTTTTCAAGGTACTCATTTTGTGGAGTTAAAAATTTTCTCTGGTCAAACTATATCAAAACTTTTGCATATTCAAGAGCGACTAAGTGTTAATTTTTGTGAAGTTACTTTTATTTACACCATGCTTAAAAGCCCACACTACTAAATTATATATCTATTTTAGGCATACCTTTAACTTTCACCTGCAACAAGACAAATACCCCCTCGACTGAGTATATCTAGAAGCGTAAGGATCAAATTCGTGCTAAATACCCACACTTAGTTCCCGAGACAACCCAGACCACTACCACAACTTAGGATTCCGGGACGGAATCCAGTCTGAGGGGTAGGTACTGTAATACCCCGTAATTTACCGGGTCATTTATTAATGCTAAACACGAAGTAACTTATTTTGACGGCTTAATTAACCGTTTTCGCGTCAAATTTTTTTTAAACTAACACAACTACAAAATATGTTTGCCAATTAAGTATGTGACATATCTCTTCAAACGGGCTCACGCGCGTACCAACACCACATTAGTTATGGTTCAAGTCCAATAATTATTTTTTGCAAACAATAATCTTGTTTTTATATTACTTTTATAAAAGCGTTCCCAAAAGTTTATTTTTCACGTTTACACCGAACCGAGGTACCACGATTACATTTTAGCTCAACGGGACACACAATACACGACGTAAAATCAAAAATCACTTCCCTATCTTGATTTCATTGATGCCGACCCTCACTAAATGTCCAAAAGGTTTTGGTTTGACCAAGTCAACCTATTTCATGTGTAAAGATTTTATAATCTTTCCTAGTTCTCTACAACACCCTCTTTTGTGACAAACTTATCCATATGCTATCTTGTGACTAGCAAAGTTGAATTTGGTCTCTTCCTTGGACTCAAAACACACGCCACCTACACACACCAACTTGGGAAGTTCAAACAAAATCTTTCTTCTTGTTTTCCCTACACATGTTTAAACTAGTCCATAAGAAGTCTTGTGACTTTGTGGAATATCAAGAAAGCCTTCTTTCTTGTCTTGGGCTCATGAAACACGACAACCTCATAGAAACAAGACCACATCATCTCATTTTTTATTTACTTATCTCAATCTAACACAAAAGGAGATTTAGAGGTTTCCTAAATTATTTCCACAAAAACTAGCATACAAACCTTGCGAAAGTGACCTTACCTCTTTTCCTGGTCTTTAGCCGAACCACCAAGCCCCAAGGTGACACTCCTTTTCTTTGTTTTCCCTTAATGGTTATACATGTACATGTGAAGCATACCTTGACCATTCAACCTACTCAAAGTTCACTTGTGAACCACCCTTGGGTTGATAATATACGGCACAACAAAGCTCAAGACAAGCTTTGCACCATTTTTGATCATCTTTACACTATTAGTTCCAAAAACACTTTCAAACCTTGCCATAAGTGCACTTATATAAGAGACATGTACCTAACCACTCTTATCACAAAGCAACCAACACACAAATCATTTTATTTTTCTCTTAAGGTCACGGCAGAAGTAACACAGAAAAAGGGGCAGAAATATTTTAGTCCTTTGCTTATTCAAGAGCTTACAAAGTGCTTATTAGACCAAGGATTAATATGAAGGGTCATCCTTGGGTGTTAGCTAGAAGACTTGGGTTCTTGTGTTCACCTCCTTGCATTCACTTCATCACCTCTTGTAAGCATTCACCCTACCTATTTTTTTTTATACATTTCATGTACATATTTCATCATCCATATGTTAATTTTAGCTAATATACACTTGTCGTGTTGAAACTTTGCCTTAAAAACCTTGAATCAAACATATACCTTGCTGTCCCAAATTTACGCCGCAAAGATGGACACAAATAATATAGCTATGCAATTTTTCGCACAAATCTGGTTTAGGTACACTTATACATATGTGTTAGGATGTCTCACAAAAATTTTCGTAATTTTATAAAATAATTTGCTATTTTTAATAAGTGATACGAGTTAGTGACCTGCTGTTGCACTTGTTTTCTGAAGTACTGAATTCATTTAATAAAAACAACCCACTTCGAGACCTTTTGAGCTAAAATGGTAAACTAGAAATTGTTAAAGGACACATTGAAATTGACTCTGAGAGTTGGATGGACACGTGACGATAAATAACGAGTAAAATCCGGCCAAAAGAAGTTGAGTAACCTTTCAGTTTTTCTGTCAGCTTTGAAATTCGAGTATAAAATGATTTATTCAGAAAGATTGGTACATGAGAAAAATATTTGGCTTAGATATTTGAAAACTAGATTTAATTTAGATAATTTTAGACTCCAAAAATGCGTAATTTCAGCAAGAAATGAATAACTTAAGGTCCGTTAAATTTGACTTTTATTATCCCACGGGCTGTTTTAACGTGTGATGTTTTTGGCCTCGACAACTTGACCAAACCGACCCTTTTTACAACGTAACTATTTATTTTAGGTAGAATTCATATAGGAGTGAGTTTTGGAGCAGAAAACTCTTGAAATTTCCTAATAGTGGATCTAATACGAATTCTTGAAACCCGTTAAAAGCTGTCGTGACCTTCTGGAACGGCAGCCCGTATACTTGACCAAATGACCTCGATAACCGTGTCTAAAATATTTTTAGCCTTCGTTTGGTGAGAATAAACATTAATAGCTAAATGTGGAGACTTGAACGAACCAAAACGGAGTTAAAACGAAGGAAATATGATGTTGTAAAGTTACGACAAATTAGTTAACTAGTACTTCAACTAAATGTTATTGTTTTCAACGTCACATATTCGTTTTTTATCTTTCACGCACTCCAAGCCAATATAATAAGAAACTTTTCAACAATCTTATTGTCTCACGGCATACTACACATAGGAACTTAAATTCCGTAAAACCATCGAGAATTGAAATCATTATAACGTCCCAAAACTTTATAAAAACAACTATATAGAATTACTAATAATTGGTTATCTTTCGTCGAAACTTTTGTTTTACTATATCTTTTATCGTAAAACCTCATTGCCACTGTATAAGAGCTATTTCACATTTTAGAACCCATACGCATATATTTCGTACCATATTAATTTCCTAAGTCGACTCATATTCCTAGGTCGCGGTTAGGATTTGTAACAACTCGCAATTTCAGGTTAATTACCATTCCCGGAAAATTTCACTATTCACTTTTACTATTCATTTTTCCCGAAACTTTCCCGAAAGTTGATTTTTATCTGATATTCTTGAGTGATAAATCATTTCCATGGCAAATTAAATGTTTGACATTCGTCAGATCATTTTCGTGAAAGTTATTAAGGAATTACACGTTTTAGGGTAAAACGTCATTCAGAAATTCTACGTACAACGAAACTCGACCGCGTTAAGTGACCCCGCATCAGAAAAATGTTTGACACACTCATGATTTATTTGAGAATTAATCATGACTGAGAAAAACATGACCAAAGACTTCCCAGCGGGTCACCCATGTCGGTACTACTCTCACATGAGCACGCTTAACCGAATGGGCGATTAACCGTTAGACCACGAAACAAGTTTCTAAGACATTTTGAGGTTTTCAAACTTATTAGAAAAAGTCAACATAATTTTTCCCTCCTCCTTTTACCAAAAGTCATTCCTTGATTTTTAGGCTTACGGTTTGATGTCTAAAAGACATTTAATACCAACCGACACTAGACTGAGCCCAGTCTAGACATTATAAGTTATTTTAAATCATTTATAACCTATTAGAAAAGTAATATTTTACTTTTCTCAGTTTTACGCAAAATTCGTACATTTTACGTATTACGCGTTTTAGACCCGTGTTTCCAGTTTTTAGCAGGGTTTACCACCCAAATGGAACCTACCACTCATTTTATATTTTATTATGGGACATATGGACATGTCTAACAATACTTTAAAGTTTCATAATTTTACGACACCCGGTTTTACGTTTTGAGGCCTAATCATTTACGGTTGGCATTTCTCGGAGTCAAAACTCATCCAATACTTAGGATAATAGCAAGCAAGGCACACCTCACCCCCTAGACCATATGGAACCGCCATTAGGGGGGGGGAGTCACCCCTTGGTGTGGCATGATCTTGTGCTAAGTTGCCTTAGATGATTACAAGTGTTCACCTTGGTCTCCAAGGTGTTGACTAGTCATGTTTTGTAACCTCCTCAAGACCCTATAAAAGCCCCTCCCCCTTCCTTTGGCCGGCCATCAAACCACACCACAACACTTCACATTTAGCTTATTTCCTTCATAGTTCAAGCAAGATTCAAGTGCAAGTTCAAGGTAGAAACCCTAGTTAAGTTATCATTCACCAAAACTCTTCCAAACCCTAATATACTTGGTGATTTCTTTTGAGTTTAAATCCACTCAATACACCTCAACCTTTATCATCATTCTTTCAAGAATACCAAGGGTAGAAAGGTTGCATGAAGTGAAAAGGGTTGAAGCAAGTCTATCAAAGTCCATTTCCTTACTTGTTACTCCTTTCTTTCTTAGAAAGCCAAAAGTTGTAAGCCAAACCCTAACATACTTCTTGTTAATTTATCATGTTCATATCATTTACATGTCATTCTTGCTATATTATATCTTGTATTGATGTCCATGATGTATAAAAATGAGTAAAAGATGTTGTTATAATGGATTGTTGAAACAAGTTACTAAAACGAGCAAACTAATGAATTTCTTGGTAAGACCTGATCAAAATGGTAAAAATATGATATTTGATTATTACATATTGTGGTAGAGGACCTAAAAAGGAAACCATAGCAATTTGAACCACCCAAAACGAGTATACGAGTCAAAAGTTACGCCCATTTGAAATTACCAAAGTTTCCGGCAAAACTGCCAAATACCATTCTGATCAAATTTGGGTTTTGAAAGTCCCACTTCTGGTCCGATTCATCAAAAAGTTAAAACACGAAAGTTGTCCGAAACGACGTTTTCGTTCAGGAAGAAAGAAGCTCGAGACCTAAAAATGCTTTCCGAGTGATAAAATTCTTCAAATTCTAAACAGCCCATTTTTAGGCGAAAGTCACAAGATTATGGTTATACTTTGAAAGGAACAAGAGGTCTTATGACCTATAATCAAGACCACAACCATGGCTAGAGCCAAGGTTGTGTCTCATGACCTTGAAACAAGGACCAAAGGTCATGGCTAGGCCATGACGAAATGACCATACCAACTTACATAGGCGTAAACATGAAACAAAGAGTTGACGAGAACTTGAACAAGCAATTTGAATCTACTTCACTTAAAAAGGAACCATGAGATATTACAAAGAGAAAATGGTCATACAAGACTTATGAAACTACCCCTAATAACAATCTTCATGTACAAATAAACTTTCCTAAGTTTATTCAAGTATCGGACATGTAACTTTTCGGATCAAAACTTATATCTATATATTTCATCAACTACTACAATAGTAGGGAGCCTCATGTGAGGAGTTCATTATGTAAGCCGTCGAGTTGAGTTGTGGATTTACGAGTTAAAGTGTCCTGGCTCCTCGAACGCTTACTAACATGACTTCTGAATTATGTCGGCCCGAACGGTAGTAAACGATATACAAGACATACATGTTTCATGAATCATTTCTTTCAACGACTTACATTATACATCATACCACATCATGGACTAAGTGCAAGACATACATATATTGGCATGTTTATGTTTCCTTAGACATTATTCCAAACCTAAGTTGCAACAATTATTCTAGGTTGCTCGTAGAAGTTCTTACGGCATATCCATCATTATCATTATACATCATCCAACTCAAGGTGAGTTCATAGCCCCACTTTACATTACTTCATTGTTTTACAAACCCTTGGGGGGAATACATGCTATTTTTAACCAAGCACAATGTTTTTAAATTGTATGCTTGCCTGATTGTTTTATTATCACTAAGTACCATCCTTGCCAAACCAAGATCCCATATTATGAACCATTTAATCACTTGCGAGGGTTACTTGCAAGTGAGCGCGAATATTGTGAATAGGCCTATTGGGATTGACGAATCCCATTTGTATTGACTAAGTTCAAACAAATGCATTAATATTTGAGACATTAGGTATGATGGCAAAGTACCTACCGGGATAACTCCGCCGATTGATATTGGTACCCGTTAACGTTTTGGTGTCATAAGCTTAGTATTTGATAATAACTGTTCCGGGCGTGTAACAACATGGCCCATATTTGTTTTCCAAACATTGGTGTGAGTCTATAACTCACACTACCAACATATTGTGTTCAAAACATTAAACAAACTCTATGAATATCACTCAACCTTTGTGTTGACCTCTCAAGCATGTATTTCAGGTTCATGACGATCAAGGATGGCACGGAAGGGCACAGATACTCAAGAGGGCTATAAATTTTATTATCATTCAAAAACTCCTTTATTATACATTGTAAACATGGAACCATTTGGGACCTCATTTTGTAACCTCTGATATTTATACAATTTGAATGATAAATCTCTTAAAACGACTCAATTGGAGTTCGTTTTCTATTATTGTGACTATTGTGCCGTCAAGTAACACCCAGTTTGAATTCCGCTGCATCCATGAATTGGGGGTGTTACAGATTGGTATTAGAGCCATGGTTATAGAGAAACGGGTCTAAGTGAGATCTAAACTATAACTGCACATACAAACAAAAACATTTTATAGCCTTCCGCTCTCCGTGTCTTCCATCCTCCAGACGATTATGGACTTAGTAAGCATGTTATGCTTCACAAACATATAAGTATATTGATATATACACACTAAGCATTTTATGCTACATGAACACATATAAGTATATTGATATATACACACTAGGCATTTTATGCTACATGAACACATATAAGTATATTGATATATATACACTAGGCATTTTATGCTACATGAACATATTAGTATATTCATATATACCCATTTTGAGCATTTCCCCGTAAGCATTAGTATATTGATATATAAACTCGGTTTATTTTCAATCATTTATCTAAACAATGGACTAAACATATCTACGTATGCCTATTCTAGGGCATTTCGACACAATCACATTCTCCCAATCATGTTCCTACTCCAACATTTTATGTCCAAGACATTGTATGTTACAATGGTCTCATTCATTTTCCAAGACATTGTGAGATACAATGGTCTCATTCATTTTCCAAGACATTGTGAGATACAATGGTCTCATTCATTTTCCAAGACATTGTATTATACAATGGTCTTAACCATCTCTCAAATGTTTTGAGTCACACAATGGTCTAACCTACTTCCCAGACATTGTGAACTGCACAATGGTCTAACCTACTTCCGAGATATTGTGTTTTGCGCAATGGTCTCTAGAATTATTCCATCACATCATCAATATCATTTCATATGATATCAAAAACCCGTCACAACCTATCGATTTCTAAATAGAAATATGAGATTTCTAAAGGACAAACAAATCCATCACCTACAAAAGCTGAAGTTCAGCTTTACATTTATCAAAGTTTTCTTCTGAAACCTTCATTGTTAAAAGTTCATGATCCTGGCCAAGTATGTTCTATTTTAGAACTACTTAAAAACTTCCTTTCCATACGTACTTACCCTTACTATCTTCTATGCAATGGAATGTGAAAACATGGGTTACAAGTCTGGTATGGCTGGGACTTGCAATTGAAGGGTTTGACATTGCCTTTGTTTAGTGGACAGTTTCCCGAAAGCAACGGACATATCAAAAGTATACCTAATTTAGGTATTTGAAAATTTTATCGAACCTTGGCTAAATATAGACTAGTCACCTATATTTAACCTAGGGACAGTGGAATATAGTCTGACTAACTATATTCGACTTAAAATTTTCAAATACTGAGAGTAGTTGTACTAGGGTTATGTTTAGATTGATTTCCTACATGAACTCGATAAACCACCAGAATACATTAAAACAATCTAGAGACACGATAATGTCTTACCACTCAGCGAAATCTTAACACCTTATTTGTGTTACCTAATTTCATTCTTGAAATTTTTCATTTATGAGATAATCCGAACTACTATCTTGGGATAGTTATCAATTATTCTCTTCATCCTGTAGAAGTACTATCCTGTTTAGGTCCTAAGGATACCATTCCATCATAAACTTTTAAAATCTCCTAAGATTTTTAAAGCAAACTCAACATCTATACCTAAGAGTATTAATGTTAAGCATACACTACACACTTTTGTTCATCAACATATCATAACATTATCTTCACAACCGTTGGAACCACAAGCTCATTAACAGATCTTGATGCACTTTTAAAGCTCAAATCATCCTTAGTTACACCACAAGCACCCTTATCAGCTTTACAAGTTTGAATATTCATCTTGTACTTTTGTTACACCAGTATCATCTCGTAATACCCTACCTTGTAACTCACCGACTAAGTATGAATGTTGTGTAGGATGATTTGTAATTATTTGAATGGATTGGGATGCCTTTTCATTTAAATAAAGACATTGTAAATCACCAAACCATAAGTTTATATTTCCTTACTTACATTGTTTGGGATGCCTCTCTATGTAAATAAAGAATTATAAACAAGTGGGCTTATTTGTATCCGAAATAACATAAGTATGAAGTCAATAAACACTAGGTACAACAACCGATTACCAATTAGACTATGATTGCAATTACTATCTCAATTCCTATTAATATTCGATTGCTATATCAATTTCCTTTGATATTCGACTATTACCATACCTTTCCTACATAAAAGTAAGCCTCATCTTACGCCATACACTGAAACGACAAATCAAACTACATCACTCTAATCCTCATAAGTAACCACACCTCTTCATCGACACCACTCCAACATATAACACACACAGAACTTCGGGACGAAGTTCCCCGTAAGGGGTGGAGACTGTAACAACTCGCAATTTCAGGTTAATTACCATTCCCGGAAAATTTCACTATTCACTTTTACTATTCATTTTTCCCGAAACTTTCCCGAAAGTTGATTTTTATCTGATATTCTTGAGTGATAAATCATTTCCATGGCAAATTAAATGTTTGACATTCGTCAGATCATTTTCGTGAAAGTTATTAAGGAATTACACGTTTTAGGGTAAAACGTCATTCAGAAATTCTACGTACAACGAAACTCGACCGCGTTAAGTGACCCCGCATCAGAAAAATGTTTGACACACTCATGATTTATTTGAGAATTAATCATGACTGAGAAAAACATGACCAAAGACTTCCCAGCGGGTCACCCATGTCGGTACTACTCTCACATGAGCACGCTTAACCGAATGGGCGATTAACCGTTAGACCACGAAACGAGTTTCTAAGACGTTTTGAGGTTTTCAAACTTATTAGAAAAAGTCAACATAATTTTTCCCTCCTCCTTTGACCAAAAGTCATTCCTTGATTTTTAGGCTTACGGTTTGATGTCTAAAAGACATTTAATACCAACCGACACTAGACTGAGCCCAGTCTAGACATTATAAGTTATTTTAAATCATTTATAACCTATTAGAAAAGTAATATTTTACTTTTCTCAGTTTTACGCAAAATTCGTACATTTTACGTATTACGCGTTTTAGACTCGTGTTTCCAGTTTTTAGCAGGGTTTACCACCCAAATGGAACCTACCACTCATTTTATATTTTATTATGGGACATATGGATTTGTCTAACAATACTTTAAAGTTTCATAATTTTACGACACCCGGTTTTACGTTTTGAGGCCTAATCATTTACGGTTGGCATTTCTCGGAGTCAAAACTCATCCAATACTTAGGATAATAGCAAGCAAGGCACACCTCACCCCCTAGACCATATGGAACCGCCATTAGGGGGGGGAGTCATCCCTTGGTGTGGCATGATCTTGTGCTAAGTTGCCTTAGATGATTACAAGTGTTCACCTTGGTCTCCAAGGTGTTGACTAGTCATGTTTTGTAACCTCCTCAAGACCCTATAAAAGCCCCTCCCCCCTTCCTTTGGCCGGCCATCAAACCACACCACAACACTTCACATTTAGCTTATTTCCTTCATAGTTCAAGCAAGATTCAAGTGCAAGTTCAAGGTAGAAACCCTAGTTAAGTTATCATTCACCAAAACTCTTCCAAACCCTAATATACTTGGTGATTTCTTTTGAGTTTAAATCCACTCAATACACCTCAACCTTTATCATCATTCTTTCAAGAATACCAAGGGTAGAAAGGTTGCATGAAGTGAAAAGGGTTGAAGCAAGTCTATCAAAGTCCATTTCCTTACTTGTTACTCCTTTCTTTCTTAGAAAGCCAAAAGTTGTAAGCCAAACCCTAACATACTTCTTGTTAATTTATCATGTTCATATCATTTACATGTCATTCTTGCTATATTATGTCTTGTATTGATGTCCATGATGTATAAAAATGAGTAAAAGATGTTGTTATAATGGATTGTTGAAACAAGTTACTAAAACGAGCAAACTAATGAATTTCTTGGTAAGACCTGATCAAAATGGTAAAAATATGATATTTGATTATTACATATTGTGGTAGAGGACCTAAAAAGGAAACCATAGCAATTTGAACCACCCAAAACGAGTATACGAGTCAAAAGTTACGCCCATTTGAAATTACCAAAGTTTCCGGCAAAACTGCCAAATACCATTCTGATCAAATTTGGGTTTTGAAAGTCCCACTTCTGGTCCGATTCATCAAAAAGTTAAAACACGAAAGTTGTCCGAAACGACGTTTTCGTTCAGGAAAAAAGAAGCTCGAGACCTAAAAATGCTTTCCGAGTGATAAAATTCTTCAAATTCTAAACAGCCCATTTTTAGGCGAAAGTCACAAGATTATGGTTATACTTTGAAAGGAACAAGAGGTCTTATGACCTATAATCAAGACCACAACCATGGCTAGAGCCAAGGTTGTGTCTCATGACCTTGAAACAAGGACCAAAGGTCATGGCTAGGCCATGACGAAATGACCATACCAACTTACATAGGCGTAAACATGAAACAAAGAGTTGACGAGAACTTGAACAAGCAATTTGAATCTACTTCACTTAAAAAGGAACCATGAGATATTACAAAGAGAAAATGGTCATACAAGACTTATGAAACTACCCCTAATAACAATCTTCATGTACAAATAAACTTTCCTAAGTTTATTCAAGTATCGGACATGTAACTTTTCGGATCAAAACTTATATCTATATATTTCATCAACTACTACAATAGTAGGGAGCCTCATGTGAGGAGTTCATTATGTAAGCCGTCGAGTTGAGTTGTGGATTTACGAGTTAAAGTGTCCTGGCTCCTCGAACGCTTACTAACATGACTTCTGAATTATGTCGGCCCGAACGGTAGTAAACGATATACAAGACATACATGTTTCATGAATCATTTCTTTCAACGACTTACATTATACATCATACCACATCATGGACTAAGTGCAAGACATACATATATTGGCATGTTTATGTTTCCTTAGACATTATTCCAAACCTAAGTTGCAACAATTATTCTAGGTTGCTCGTAGAAGTTCTTACGGCATATCCATCATTATCATTATACATCATCCAACTCAAGGTGAGTTCATAGCCCCACTTTACATTACTTCATTGTTTTACAAACCCTTGGGGGGAATACATGCTATTTTTAACCGAGCACAATGTTTTTAAATTGTATGCTTGCCTGATTGTTTTATTATCACTAAGTACCATCCTTGCCAAACCGAGATCCCATATTATGAACCATTTAATCACTTGCGAGGGTTACTTGCAAGTGAGCGCGAATATTGTGAATAGGCCTATTGGGATTGACGAATCCCATTTGTATTGACTAAGTTCAAACAAATGCATTAATATTTGAGACATTAGGTATGACGGCAAAGTACCTACCGGGATAACTCCGCCGATTGATATTGGTACCCGTTAACGTTTTGGTGTCATAAGCTTAGTATTTGATAATAACTGTTCCGGGCGTGTAACAACATGGCCCATATTTGTTTTCCAAACATTGGTGTGAGTCTATAACTCACACTACCAACATATTGTGTTCAAAACATTAAACAAACTCTATGAATATCACTCAACCTTTGTGTTGACCTCTCAAGCATGTATTTCAGGTTCATGACGATCAAGGATGGCACGGAAGGGCACAGATACTCAAGAGGGCTATAAATTTTATTATCATTCAAAAACTCCTTTATTATACATTGTAAACATGGAACCATTTGGGACCTCATTTTGTAACCTCTGATATTTATACAATTTGAATGATAAATCTCTTAAAACGACTCAATTGGAGTTCGTTTTCTATTATTGTGACTATTGTGCCGTCAAGTAACACCCAGTTTGAATTCCGCTGCATCCATGAATTGGGGGTGTTACAGGATTGCATTTTCAGAATACCTTGCCACACTCTATTTGACTCACTTGGTTTACTGCATACTCCATTGAGGTGAGTTCATGACCCCTACTTTTACTCGTTTTATAACTGTTTTGGGGGAGAATACATGCTTGTTTTTTTTAACTAAACTCAATGCTTGTTTTATTTGAATGCGCAATTGTTTACTTAAACACTATTGTTTTTCTGAATACTTGATTGATTATTCAAATGCACCTATGTGTATATTGGTTGCATACTTGATTATTTTCTCATATACACAAGTGTTTTATAAACATGCAATGCACTTTATGAACTATTGCTTTTATGCTACACACTCTATGAACTATTGCTTATATGCAAAACACTTTACAAATCATTGCTGTTACGCAAACACTTCTATTGAATGACAATTGCTTTTATGCAAACACTTTTATGGACCACACTGAAACTTATGCTTTGTTTACACTATTACGCGGATTAGCCTAAGACACTGAATCCCACAATGCCCAAACTCATGAACCGTCAATTCCTGCTGGGAAGCGCGAATGCTATAAATAGATCTATTGGGGTTGACACCCCCGTTCGGTTTGGCCGGATAGGCAAACGCGAGCGTATAACATGTCAAAACACGAGTGTCACGGGATAGACACTTGCAAGGGCTTTATTTAACGTGCTTCTAGAGCATGCACACTGTCAAGCTTCAGTTGCATGAACTTAGTGCTAGCGTAATATACTATTTTACTATGTGACATTATATTTGTTGTAATGATCACACACTCTACTCATGGTCCACAATTCAAATTTTACTGTAAGGTAAACACCATTTTCATGACATTGTGAGCAACACAAAGGTCACAAAACTCGCTATTGAACTCACAACACTACTGTTTTTATTATAAACCTATGAACTCACCAACCTTTGTGTTGACACTTTTTAGCATGTATTTCAGGTGATAACTTACTCTTGGAGGTGCTTGGCAAACGGCATGGCATGGTCATAAATGACTTTGATAAATATTTGGGACCACTTTATTTACTTTATGGGCCTATTTCCGCACTACTTCTGAATAATGCAAATTTAACACTTTTTTTAATGAAATTTCTTTTAATTGATTGAGGTGAACACCATTCTTTATACTTTGTGTTATGATATCAATCGAGTAGCACCCTAGTAACATACGCTTCCGCTGGACCCGATTTTGGGGGTGTTACAGTTACAGATTGGTACCAGAGCCATGGTTATAGAGAAACGGGTCTAAGTGAGACCTAAACTATAACTACAATTACAAGCAAAAACATTTTTATAGCCTTCCGCTCTTCGTGCCTTCCATCCTCCAGAAGATTATGGACTTATTACACATGTTATGCTACATGAACATATTTGTATATTGTTATATGCACATTGCCATAGTTTGAGCATTTTCTATAAGCATTTGATTTATTTTGACATCGAAATACTAATTGTAGACATCATGTCCGCACCTCCATCTCCCGATCATCTTCCTGCTATGCCTGAGTATTTACCAATTCTACCCGGACCCGATGATCCTTACTTTTGTAACAATTCACATTTTTCAGGATAATCACCATTCCCGGAAAATTTCACTATTCACTTTTACTATTCATTTTTCCCGAAAATTTTCCCGAAAGTTGATTTTTATTTGATATTCTCAAGTGATAAATCATTTCCATGGCAAATTAAATGTTTGACATTCGTCAGATCATTTTCGTGAAAGTTATTAAGGAATTACACGTTTTAGGGTAAAACGTCAATCAGAAATTCTACGCACAACGAAATTCAACCCCGTCAGGTGACCCCACATCGGAAAAATGTTTGACACACTCATGATTTATTTGAGAATTAATCGTGACTGAGAAAAACATGACCAAAAACTTCCCAGCAGGTCACCCATGCCTATACTACTCTCGCATGAGCACGCTTAACCATTTGGGCGATTAACCGTTAGACCACAAAACGAGTTTCTAAGACATTTTGAGTTTTCAAAATTATTAGAAAAAGTCAACATATTATTTCCCTCCTCCATTGACCAAAAATGATCCCTTGATGTTATAAGTCATTTCGTGATTTTTAGGCTTACGATTTGATGTCTAAAAGACATTTAATACCAACCGACACTAGACTGAGCCCAGTCTAGACATTATAAGTCATTTTAAATCATTTTTATAACATTAGAAAAGTAACACTTTACTTTTCTCAATTTTACGCAATATTCAGCGTTTTACGCGAATTACGCGTTTTTAGACCCGTGTTTCCAGTTTTTAGCAGGGTTTACCACCCAAATGGAACCTACCACTCATTTTATATTTTATTATGGAACTTATTGACATGTTTATCAATACTTTCAAATTCCATAATTTTACGACACCCGGTTTTACGTTTTGAGGCGTAACAACTTACGGTTTGCATTTCCCGGAGTCAAGTTTCATCCAATATCTAGGATAATACCAAGCAAAAGCCAAAGCTTGCCCTCCAAGCTCAAGGAACCGGCCTAGGAGGGGGGGAGTCACCCCATGTGGCTTCCTCTCATGAATATACCCCTAGATCACCATTATATTACAACTTGGTCACCAAGTTTTAGTAATTTCCTAACACTTTCCTAACCTCCTCATTTTTGGACTATAAATAGCCCTCTCCCTCCCCTTCTTGTGCCGTGCACTTCCACACACACAAACACTCTCATCTTAGCTTAATTCCTTCCAAGTTTCATGCAAGATTCAAGTGCTAGTTCAAGGTAGAAACCCTAGATAGGTTATCATTCATCAAACACTTCCATAACCTCATATACTTGGTGATTTCTCTTGAGTTTGAATCCACTCAAGTCACCTAAACCTTCATCATCCATCTTTCAAGAATACCAAGGGTAGAAAGATTGCATGAAGTGAAAAAGGGTTGAAGCAAGTCTATCAAAGTCCTATCCTTACATGTTAACTTCCTTTCATCTTTGAAAGCCAAAAGTTGTGAGCCAAACCCTAACTTGATTCTTGTTAAATAATCATGTTCATGTTATTTACATATTATTTGTGCTATATTATGTCTTGTATTAATGTCCATGATGTATAAATGTGAGCAAAACAAGTTATTGTTATTGATTGTTACAACAAGTTACTAAAACAAGTAAACTAGTGACTTTCTTGGTAAGACCTGATCAAAATGGTAAAAATATGATGTTGGATCATTACATATTACAGTAGAGGACTTAACAAGGAAACCATAGCAATTTGAACCACCCAAAACGAGTATACGAGTCAAAAGTTATGGCGATTTGAAATTACCAAAGATTTCCGGCAAAACTGCCAAATAGCTTCCTGATCAAATTTGGGTTTTGAAAGTCCCACTTCTGGTCCGATTCATCAAAAAGTTAAAACACGAAAGTTGTCCGGAACGACGTTTTCGTTCAGGAACAAAGAAGCTCGAGACCTAAAAACACTTTCCGAGTGATAAAATTCTTCAAATTCTAAACAGCCCATTTTTAGGCGAAAGTCACAAGATTATGGTTATACTTTGAAAGGAACAAGAGGTCTTATGACCTAGAATCAAGACCACAACCATGGCTAGAGCCAAGGTTGAGTCTCATGACCTTGAAACAAGGACCGAAGGTCATGGCTAGGCCATGACGAAATGACCATACCAACTTTCATAGGCGTAAACATGAAACAAAGAGTTGATGAGAACTTGAACATACAATTTGGATCTACTTCATCTAAAAGGAAACCATGAGATTTTACCAAGAGAAAATGGTCATTTAAGACTTATGAAACTACCCCTAATAACAATCTTCATGTACAAATAAACTTTCCTAAGTTTATTCAAGTATCGGACATGTAACTTTTCGGATCAAAACTTATATCTATATATTTCATCAACTACTACAATAGTAGGGAGCCTCATGTGAGGAGTTCATTATGTAAGCCGTCGAGTTGAGTTGTGGATTTACGAGTTAAAGTGTCCTGGCTCCTCGAACGCTTACTAACATGACTTCTGAATTATGTCGGCCCGAACGGTAGTGAACGATATACAAAACATACATGTTTCATGAATCATTTCCTTCAAAGACTTACATTATACATCATACCACATCATGGACTAAATGCAAGATATATATATAGGCACTCTGTTATATTCATTACTCAAATCCTAAGTCACAACATTCTATTATAGGTTGCTCGTAGAAACCTTCACGATTCAACCGTTACATTCATTACTTGCTATCTTACTTAAGGTGAGTTCATAGCCCCACTTTACATTATTACAATGTTTTACAAACCCTTGGGGGGAATACATGCTATTTTAACCGAGCACAATGTTTTTAAATTGTATGCTTACCTGATTGTTTTATTATCACTAAGTACCAACCTTGCTAAACCGAAATCCTTTATTATGAACCATTTAGTCACTAGCAATAGTGAGCGCGAATATTAATAATAGGCCTATTGGGATTGACGAATCCCATTTGTTTTGACTAAGTGCAAACAAATGCATTAATATTTGAGATTTAGGTATGTTAGCAAAGTACCTACCGGGATAAATCTGCCAATCGATATTGGTACACGTTAACGTTATGGTTTCATAAGCTTAGTGTATAATACATGTTCCGGGCGTATAATAACGTAGCCTACCTGTTTTGTTTTCCAAACATTGGTGTGAGCCTATAACTCACACTACCAACATATTGTGTTCAATCGATTTAACAAACTCTATGAATATCACTCAACCTTTGTGTTGACCTCTCAAGCATGTATTTCAGGTTCATGACGATCAAGGATGGCACGGAAGGACACGGATACTCAAGAGGGCTATAAATTTTTTTTATCATTCAAAACTCATTTATTATACATTGTAAACATGGAACCAATTGGGACCTCATTTTGGAATCTCTGATATTTATATAATTTGAATGATACATCTTTCAAAATGACTCAATTGGAGTTCGTTTTCTATTATTGTGACTATTGTGCCGTCGAGTAACACCCAGTTCGAATTCCGCTGCAACCATGAATTGGGGGTGTTACAGATTGGTATCAGAGCCATGGTTATAGTGAAACGGGTCTAAGTGAGACCTAAACTATAACTACAATCACAAGCAAAAACATTTTTATAGCCTTCCACTCTCCGTGTCTTCCATCCTCCAGACGATTATGAACTTAGTAAGCATGTTATTTTACACAAACATATTGGTATATTCATATATACCCATTTTGAGCATTTCCCCGAAGACATTCTTATGCTACACAAACATAATTGCATATTGATATATGTACCCTAAACATAATTGAGCATTTCCCCGTAAGCATTTTATGCTACATGAACACATATAAGTATATTGATATATACACACTAGGCATTTTATGCTACATGAACATATTAGTATATTGATATATAAACTCGGTTTATTTTCAATCATTTTATCTAAACATATCTGTGTATGCCTATTCTAAGGCATTTCGGCACAGCCACACTCTCCCAATCATGTTCCTACTCCAACATTATATGTCTAAGACATTGTAACTAATTACAATGGTCTCATTCAGTTTGCGAGACATTGTGAGATACAATGGTCTCATTCATTTTCCAAGACATTGTGAGATACAATGGTCTCATTCATTTTCCAAGACATTGTGAGATGCAATGGTCTCATTCATTTTCCAAGACATTGTATGATACAATGGTCTTAATCATTTCTCAAATGTTTTGAGTCACACAACGGTTTAACCTACTTCCCAGACATTGTGAATTACACAATGGTCTAACCTACTTCCGAGACTTTGTGTTTTGTGCAAATGGTCTCTAGAATTATTCCATCACATCATCAATATCATTTCTTATGATATCAAAAACCTGTCACAATCTATCGATTTCAAAACAAGAAATATGAGATTTCTAAAAGACAAACTAATTCATCATCGACAAAAGCTGAACTTTCTCTACATTCATTAAGGTTTTCTGATGAAACCTTCATTATTAAAAGTTCGTGATCCTGACCAAGTATGTTCTATTTTAGAACTACTTAAAACTTCCTTCCCATACGTATCTACCCTTACTACCTTCTATGCAATGGAATATGAAAACATACGTTACAAGTCTTGTATGGACGGGACTTGCAACTTAAGGGTTTGACATCGCCTTTGTTTAGTGGACAGTTTCCCGAAAGCAACGGACATATCACAAGTATACCTAATTTAGGTATTTGAAAATTTTATCGAACCTTGGCTAAATATAGACTAGTCACCTATATTTAACCTAGGGACAGTGGAATATAGTCTGACTAACTATATTCGACTTAGAATTTTCAAATACTGAGAGTAGTTGTACTAGGGTTATGTTTAGGTTGATTTCCTACATGAACTCGATAAACCACCAGAATACATTAAAACAATCTAGAGACACGATAATGTCTTACCACTCAGCGAAATCTTAACACATTATTTGTGTTACCTAATTTCATTCTTGAAATTTTTCATTTATGAGATAATCCGAACTACTATCTTGGGATAGTTATCAATTATCCTCTTCATCCTGTAGAAGTACCATCCTGTTTAGGATACCATTCCATCATAAACTTTTAAAATCTCTTAAGATTTTTAAAGCAAACTCAACATCTATACCTAAGAGTATTAATGTTAAGCATACACTACACACTTTTATTCATCAACATATCATAACATTATCTTCACAACCGTTGGAACCACAAGCTCATTTACAGATTTTGATGCACTTTTAAAGCTCAAATCATCCTTAGTTACACCACAAGTACCCTCATCAGCTTTACAAGTTTGAATATTCATCTTGTACTTTTGCTACACCAGTATCATCTCGTAATACACTACCTTGTAACTCACCGGCTAAGTATGAATGTTGTGTCGGAAATTCTTGAGTAGGATGATTTATAATGTGTAACAAATCACAATTTCAGGTTAATTTCTATTTTCGGAAAATTTTACTATTCATGTTACTATTCATTTTTACTATTCATTTCTTTCTGAATTTTTCCCGAAAGTTGATTTTTATTTCATATTCTCGAGTGATAAATCATTTCCATGACAAATTAAATGTTTGACACTCGTCAGATCATTTTCGTGAAAGTTATTAAGGAATTACACAGAATAATACGTTTTAGGGTTAAACGGCATTCAGAAATTCTCCGCACAACGAAATTTGATCCCGTCAGGTGACCCCACATCAGAAAAATGTTTAACACATTCATGATTTATTTGAGAATAAATCATAACTGAGAAAAATCATGGCCCAAATAAACTTCGGCCGTGAAAAACTGGAATTTTCAGTTTTACGCGTTTTTACTCAGCCGTAACCCTAGCCTTTACCTGCACCGCATTTCTAAGATGATTTGAGCTTTCAACTTATTTAAATAAGTCAACATATTTTTCCCTCCTCCATTGACTAAAAATCATTCCTTGATTTTATAAATCATTCCTTGATTTTTAGGCTTCCGGTTTGATGTCTGAAAGACATTTAACACCAACCGACACCAGACTGAGCCCAGTCTTGACATTATAAATCATTTTAAATCATTTTTAGCATATTAGAAAAGTAACATTTTACTTTTCTCAGTTTTACGCAATATTCGTATATTTTACGTATTACGCGTTTATACCCGTGTTTCCAGCTTTTAGCAGGGTTTTACCACCCAAATGACACCTACCACTCATTTTATATTTTATTATGGGACTTTTGAACATTTCTAACAATACTTTAAAGTTTCATAATTTTACGACACCCGGTTTTACGTTTTGAGGCCTAATCATTTACGGTTGGCATTTCCCGGAGTCAAAATGCATCTTTTAACCAAAGATAATACCAAACCAATCCACCTCCCCTCCTTATCTGTTTTGAACCGCCACAAGGGGGGGGAGTCACACCCCTTGGTGGCTTGATCTTGTGGTTTGGTGCCTAAGATGCATACATGTGGATTTTTGGCTAAAATATCTCATGAAACTAACCTCCTCAAAGTCATATATATACCCCCTCTCCCCCCTTCCTTGGCCGGCCATCCCAACCCACCAAAACCACTCACACTTAGCTTATTTCTTCTAATTTGTTGCAAGGTTCAAGTGAAGTTCAAGTGTAGAAACCCTAGGTAGTTTATTTCTTACCAAAAATCTTCCAAACCCTAACATACTTGGTGTTTTCTCTTGAGTTTAAATCTACTCAATACACCTCAACCTTTATCATCTATCTTTCAAGAATACTAAGAGTAGAAAGGTTGCTTGAAGTGAAAAGGGTTGAAGCTTGTCAATCAAAGTCCATTTCCTTACTAGTTACTCCTTTCTTTCATTAGAAAGCCTAAAGTTGTAAGCCTAAACCTAACATGCTTCTTGTTTATTTATCATGTTCATTTCATTTATATGTTATTCTTGCTATATTATGTGTTGTAATTATGTCCATGATGAATCATGATGAGTAAAAGATGTTGTTGTAATGACTTATTGAAACAAATTACTAAAACAAGCAAACTAGTGAATATCTTGGTATAACCTGATCAAAATGGTAAAAATTTTATATTGGATTATTACATATTACAGTAGAGGACTTAACAAGAAAACCATAGCAATTTGAACCACCTAAAAAGAGTAAACGAGTCAAAAGTTATGGCGATTTGAAGTTACCAAAGATTTCCGGCAAATCTGCCTAAATGTTTCTGTGATTTCTGAGACAGAACCTAAAACACGCAAAAAGAGGCCTTTCTGGTCCGATTCATGAAAAAGTTAAAACACGAAAGTTGTCCGGAATCATGTTTTCATTCAGGAACAAAGAGGCTCAAGCCTTGAAAACGCCTTCTGAGTGAGATATTTCTCAGTTTTCTTAACAGCTATTTACATATTTTAAGTTACTAAGTTATTAACATACTTTCAAAGGAATAAAAGGTATTATGACCTATAACCAAGACACCCACCATGGCTAGAACCAAGGTAGTGTCTCATGACCATGGAACAAGGACCAAAGGTCATGGCTAGGCCATGACGAATGACCAAACCAACTTACCAAGGCGTAATCATGAAACAATGAAATTGGCGATATATGGAACAAGCAATTTGTATCTACTTCACCTAAAAGGAAACCATGAGATTTTACCAAGACAAATGGTCATACAAGACTTATAAAACTACCCCTAATAACAATCTTCATGTACTATAAACTTTCCTAAGTTTATACAAATATCGGACATGTAACTTTTTCGGATCAAAACTTATATCTATATACTTTATCAACTACTACAATAGTAGGGAGCTTCATGTGAGGAGTTCATTATGTAAGCCGTCGAGATGAGTTGTGGATTTACGAGTTAAAGTGTCCTGGCTCCTCGAACGCTTACTAACATGACTTCTGAAATATGTTAGCCCGAACGGTAGTAAACGATATACCAAAACATACATGTTCATAAATCTTTCTTTCAAAGACTTACAAATATACATCATACATCATCATGGACTAAATGCAAAACATATATATAGGCACTCCGTTATATTCTTTACACAAATCCTAAGTCGCAACATTCTATTCTAGGTTGCTCGTAGAAACCTACACGATCCGATCATCACCATCATTATTTGCTATCATACTTGAGGTGAGTTCATAGCCCCGCTTACATTACTTTAATGTTTTACAAACCCTTGGGGGAAATACATGCTACTTTTAAACCGAACACAATGCTTTGAAACTGTATGCTGCCTGATTGTTTTATTATTACTAAGTACCTACCTTGCCAATCCTAGGCCCCATCATGAACCATTTAATCACTAGTATTAGTGAGCGCGAGTATTGTGAATAGGCCTATTGGGATTGACGAATCCCATTTGTTTGAGCAGTTAGTTCAAATGAATGCACTATATTTGAAAACATTAAGTATGACGGCAAAGTACTTACCGGGGCAACATAACCGCCGATTGATATTGGTACACGTTAACGTATTGGTTGCATGAGCTTAGTACATAATAATAACTGTTTTGTTTTCTAACATGAGTATGAGTCTAATTAACTCATTACTACCAACATATTGTGTTCAACCTTAAACAAACTCTATGAATTTCACTCAACCTTTGTGTTGACCTCTTAAGCATGTATTTCAGGTCCATGATAATCAAGAATGGAGCGGGAAGGGCACGTACCGAAGGAAGAAGGCTATAAACTATTATGTCATTCAATAAAAACATCATAGACTTTATATTGATGTGTTTTGAAACAATGGATCATTTTGGGACCTTACTATGTAAACTTTGATACATTTGAATAATATGAATGACAACTCTTTTTATTACGATTCATTTAGAAATCGTTTTCTATTATTATGACTGTTGTGCCGTCGAGTAACACCCAAGTTGAATTCCGCTGCATCATGAATTGGGGGTGTTACAGATTGGTATCAGAGCCATGGTTATAGAGAAACGGGTCTAAGTGAGACCTAAACTATAACTACAATAACAAGCAAAAACATTTTTATAGCCTTCCGCTCTTCGTGCCTTCCGTCCTCCAGAAGATTATGGACTTATTACACATGTTATCCTACATGAACATATTTGTATATTGTTATATGCACATTGACATAGTTTGAGCATTTTTCCATAAGCATTTGATTTATCTTAACATCGAAATACTAATTGTAGACATCATGTCCGCACCTCCATCTCCCGATCATCTTCATGCTATGCCCGAGTATTTACCTATCCTTCCCGGACCCGATGATCCTTACTTTGAACAAATTGACTATGACGATGAGGAAATACCTTATGAGGATCTAGAAAATGAAATAGATTCGGACGAAGATCCTGAAATGGATTTGGACATAAATATCGATGAGTACGAAGAGGATCCTGAAATGGATGTTGACATCGAAGGCATCGAGGAGGAAGCGGAGGAACTATTAGTGGTGCCACATTTATCACCATTGACATCTCCACCTCCGGTTTCACCAATTTCATCCGAATCTAACCGTACCACTCCAGCTCAAATTCCGAAATCTACTTACCAAACCGGCGGAACATCTACATCTCCACATATGTTCGCGAACTCAGCTCAATACGAAATCTACTCTTTGAAACAAGCTCTCAACCTAACCCAACTCAAGGTTAAATGTATGGCAAGACAAATGCACGAATGTATGTCCAAGGTAAATTCTGCTAGAATGGATGCCATGAATGCTCGAGACGACCTATATTGGTTTAAGCTTGACATGAGCTACGTTAAGAGTGACTCGGATCATGTTGGGGAAGTAGTCTTAAATCCTTTGACTGGCTTGGATGATGTCAAGGATAGACTCACTTTGGTTGAGAGGGCCCAAGAACAGGACGCGGTTCAAATTCACAAACTACTTCACCGCCTAAATACCGCCGAAATCAGGTTAGATGTGGCAAACTTTGACAGGTATCAACTTAGGAATGATTTGTGTGGGATGCAAACTCAAATGAGTTCCCTACAACAAAGGATATACCGAAAGGAGGTCAAAGAATACCGTCCAAACGAAAGCGTAGATGTGTTAGCAACACGCAGAAATAATAATCCAACCGGACCACAACAACCTCCCAACCAACGTTAGACTAGTGTTATAGTACTAGTTAGCTTTTGTATAACGTTGTAATTACTAACTGAAAGTATCAGTTAGTAAGTTTTGAATGAACTTGTAATAAGTTCGATTTTGTAATCAACGTTATATAAATATAACTTTGTTTTATATACTACCATGTGTTGCTTTTAAGTTTCAAACATTATCATCCTATCATTCTTATCAAACATTGTGCTCATCTCACAACTCTCTAATTACAATGTATCTTTTGAACAATAGAACCATGGCGCCCAAGAAAAAGACCCCACCAACGATGACACAAGCCGCCATCCGCAAACTGGTGAAGGATAGTGTCAATGCAGCACTTATCGCTGAACGAGCAGCCGTAGCTGCAGCAGCTGCAGCAGCTGCCGATGCCACCACAGCTGCTGGTGCTGCTGATGCTGCAGCAGCTGCTGATGCTGCAGCCGCTGCTGATGCTGCAGCAGCCGCAGAAGCCGCCACTGCTGCGGAAGCTGCAATAGCTGCAGAGACTGCCAGACTTGCCAGTCTTAACCTTGGAGGACCTACCCCTCCAGTGACCAATGTTACTACAGTACCAAAGGGTTGCTCGTTCATTTCCTACCTGAAATGTGAACCCCTCAAATTCAAGGGTACTGAAGGGGCTGTAGGTTTGACCCGTTGGTTCGAAAAGGCGGAGTCGGTGTTCATTGTTAGTAAATGTACTGAGGTTGACAAAGTTCAGTATGCCACAAGTACTTTGTTGAATGAGGCGTTGTCCTGGTGGAACTCAATTGCTCAACCCATGGGCATTGAGAATGCCTACAAAATTACTTGGGCTAATTTGAAACAAATGATGATTAAGGAATACTGTCCACGCAGTGAGATTCAAAAGTTGGAAGTTGAGTTCTGGGATCATACGGTTAAGGGAAATGATATCATGACCTACAACCGTAGATTCCAGGAACTGAGGATACTTTGTCCATCAATGGTTTCTCCAAAGGAAAAGATGTTGGAAAGGTATATTTGGGGACTTCCCTCAAGCATACAGGGGAATGTGACTTCGGCAAATCCCAAAGAACTTGATGAGGCTATGCGGATGTCCTGTAGTCTCATGGATCAAGTGGTACGTATGTCGGAAACCCGCAGGCAAAACAACCTCAACATCAACAACAACAACAGCAATGCCAACAATCCCAACAACTCCAACTACCGTAACAACAACAACAACAAGAACAACAACAATAAACGACCATATGATGGTAACCGTGGGAACAACAACAATAACAACAACAACAACCAAACCCGAAACAACAACCACCACAATCAGCAGAACAGGAGACAAGAAGCCGCGACGGCTTATGTTGCTGCACCTGCTGGTGGTAGGTACGTGGGTAATCAACCACAATGTACCAGGTGTAACTACCATCACGAAGGTCCTTGCCCGGCCAAATGCCACAAGTGCCAAAAGCCCGGACATCTTGCCAAGGATTGTAGGGGCAAGGGTATAGCTACTGGGGCTAACTCACAGCCCATAGTTACATGTTTCGGGTGTGGTGAAAGGGGACACTATAAGAACAACTGTCCTCAAAACCAAGGACCCCAAGGCGGAGTTGCTCGTGCTAGGGCCTATGTCATAGGAAAGGAAGAACCACACCAGGACCCGAACGTGGTTACCGGTACGTTCCTACTCAATAATATTCCTGTTAAAGTATTATTCGATTCTGGTGCTGATATGAGCTTTATATCTACTAGAATTGCGCCTTTACTTGATATTCCATCAATTACTTTAACCACTAGTTATAATGTTGAGCTAGCTACCGGTGACTTAGTAAATACCAATACCGTAATCCCAAACTGTACCCTTAATCTCTTAGATCACCCCTTTAACATCAATCTTATGCCAATCGAACTCGGAAGTTTCGATGTTGTTATTGGCATGGATTGGTTGTCTAAACATCAAGCTAACATTATTTGTGGTGAAAGAGTTGTGCACATTCCATGTGACAATGAAACTTTGATCATTCGTGGTGATCAAAGTGGAACCCGAATAAACATCATCTCATGTATCAAAACCATGAAGTACATTGAGAAAGGATGTTATGCTTTCTTAGCCCACGTAACAGAAAAGAAAACCGATGAAAAACGTCTCGAAGATGTTCCTATTGCCCGTGAGTTTCCTGAAGTCTTTCCAGAAGACTTACCCGGACTACCACCACATCGACAAATAGAGTTCAGAATTGATTTAATACCAGGAGCGGCGCCAGTTGCCCGCGCACCATACCGGCTAGCACCTTCAGAGATGCAAGAACTATCAAATCAATTACAAGAACTTGCGGACAAGGGATTTATTCGACCCAGTTCCTCACCTTGGGGAGCTCCAGTTTTATTCGTGAAAAAGAAAGACGGGTCATTACGCATGTGTATTGACTATCGTGAACTAAACAAATTAACCATAAAGAACCGATACCCACTACCAAGAATTGATGATTTATTCGATCAATTGCAAGGCTCAACCTATTACTCAAAAATCGACCTACGTTCAGGTTACCACCAAGTTAGAGTTCGTGATGAAGACATTCCAAAAACGGCCTTTAGGACACGATATGGTCACCATGAATTCCAAGTGATGCCATTTGGGTTAACAAATGCACCGGCAGTATTCATGGATCTCATGAATCGTGTGTGTAAGCCATATTTGGACAAATTTGTGATCGTATTCATAGACGACATTCTCATTTATTCCAAAAACGAAGAGGAACACAAAGAACACCTTAGAACAATTTTAGCACTACTCAAGGAAGAGAAATTGTATGCAAAGTTTTCCAAATGCGAATTTTGGATTCAATCCGTACAATTCCTTGGGCATGTGATTGACAAGACCGGTTTACATGTCGATCCCGCTAAAATTGAAGCTATCAAAAATTGGCCAACACCTACCACACCTACAGAAATTCGTCAATTTCTGGGTTTAGCCGGGTATTACCGAAGGTTTATTGAAGGATTTTCTTCAATAGCAAAATCTTTGACCAAACTAACTCAGAAAAACAAGAAATACGTGTGGGATGAAGACGAAGAAAATGCTTTCCAAACCCTTAAACAAAAACTTTGTAGTGCTCCTATCCTAGCATTGCCAGATGGGATCGAAGATTTTGTAGTCTATTGTGATGCATCGTACCAAGGTTTAGGTGCCGTGTTGATGCAACGTGATAAGGTCATGGCTTATGCTTCGCGACAACTCAAGGTTCATGAAGAAAATTACACCACTCATGACTTAGAGTTAGGAGCTGTGGTCTTTGCACTAAAAATCTGGAGACACTATCTATACGGTACTAGATGTACTGTGTACACCGATCATAAAAGCCTACAACACATTTTGAACCAAAAAGAACTAAACATGCGACAACGTCGTTGGTTGGAATTACTAAGTGATTATGACTGCGACATTCGTTATCACCCAGGGAAAGCAAACGTAGTAGCCGACGCCCTAAGCCGAAAGGAACGAGTTAAACCACTACGAGTCCGAGCCTTAGTTTTAACCATAAATTCAAACTTTCCTACTCAAATCCTTCACGCTCAAGCTGAGGCGGTGAAACAAGAAGACATCCAAAAGGAAAGGTTGGATGGCATGATGCAAAAGAAATTCGAAACCCGTTCAGATGGAACTCTATGCTTCCAAGGTCGAAGTTGGTTACCACTTTATGGTGGCTTACGAGACTTGATCATGCATGAATCACACAAATCTAAATACTCCATACATCCAGGATCTGATAAAATGTATCATGATCTTAAGTTACTTTATTGGTGGCCGAACATGAAAGCCGACATTGCAACATATGTTAGCAAGTGTCTTACCTGCTCCAAAGTAAAAGCCGAACACCAAAAACCATCCGGTCCATTGCAACAACCAGAAATTCCTACCTGGAAATGGGAAAGAATTACTATGGACTTCATTACCAAACTCCCAAGGACATCAAGCGGTTATGACTCCATCTGGGTCATAGTTGATCGTCTCACAAAATCAGCACACTTTATACCAATCAAAGAGACTTACAAAATGGAACAACTAACCCGACTGTACGTCAAAGAAATAGTCTCAAGACATGGTGCACCGATATCCATCATATCCGACAGAGATGGTAGATTTACTTCCAATTTCTGGCAGTCACTCCAAGACGCCTTTGGAACAAATCTAGACATGAGTACAGCATATCACCCTCAGACCGATGGTCAGAGTGAACGAACCATCCAAACTCTTGAAGACATGCTTCGAGCATGTATAATAGATTTTGGAAAAGGATGGGATACTCATTTACCATTAGTCGAATTTTCCTACAACAACAGCTATCATACAAGTATTAAAGCAGCCCCATTTGAAGCACTTTACGGTCGAAAGTGTCGTTCACCTGCTTGTTGGGCTGAAGTGGGAGAAGTTCAACTCACTGGACCAGAACTCATCCGTGAAACAACGGATAAAATTGTACAAATCAAAAATTGGTTACAAGCCGCAAGAGATCGACAGAAAAGTTATGCCGACACACGACGCAGACCCCTAGAATTCCAAGTCGGAGATAGGGTTATGCTAAAGGTATCGCCTTGGAAAGGCTTGATACGATTCGGTAAACGAGGAAAACTAAACCCAAGATACATCGGACCATTCAAAATCCTAGCCAGGGTTGGTCCTGTGGCGTACAGACTTGAGCTTCCATCAGAACTCGGTAGTGTACACCCCACTTTCCATGTATCTAACCTAAAGAAATGCTTATCGGATGAATCACTTGTGATTCCACTCGATGAAATACAACTCAATGACGATCTTCAATTTGTTGAGGAACCCGTAGAAATCATGGACCGAGAGGTCAAACAACTCAAACAAAGCCGTATACCAATTGTTAAAGTTCGTTGGAACTCACGACGTGGTCCTGAATACACATGGGAACGAGAGGACCAGATACGTAAGAAATACCCACATCTTTTTACCAACGAAGCTTCTACCTCCAACGTAAATTGATCTCTGGGACGGAGCTCTCATATGGGGTGGAGACTGTAACAAATCACAATTTCAGGTTAATTTCTATTTTCGGAAAATTTTACTATTCATGTTACTATTCATTTTTACTATTCATTTCTTTCTGAATTTTTCCCGAAAGTTGATTTTTATTTCATATTCTCGAGTGATAAATCATTTCCATGACAAATTAAATGTTTGACACTCGTCAGATCATTTTCGTGAAAGTTATTAAGGAATTACACAGAATAATACGTTTTAGGGTTAAACGGCATTCAGAAATTCTCCGCACAACGAAATTTGATCCCGTCAGGTGACCCCACATCAGAAAAATGTTTAACACATTCATGATTTATTTGAGAATAAATCATAACTGAGAAAAATCATGGCCCAAATAAACTTCGGCCGTGAAAAACTGGAATTTTCAGTTTTACGCGTTTTTACTCAGCCGTAACCCTAGCCTTTACCTGCACCGCATTTCTAAGATGATTTGAGCTTTCAACTTATTTAAATAAGTCAACATATTTTTCCCTCCTCCATTGACTAAAAATCATTCCTTGATTTTATAAATCATTCCTTGATTTTTAGGCTTCCGGTTTGATGTCTGAAAGACATTTAACACCAACCGACACCAGACTGAGCCCAGTCTTGACATTATAAATCATTTTAAATCATTTTTAGCATATTAGAAAAGTAACATTTTACTTTTCTCAGTTTTACGCAATATTCGTATATTTTACGTATTACGCGTTTATACCCGTGTTTCCAGCTTTTAGCAGGGTTTTACCACCCAAATGACACCTACCACTCATTTTATATTTTATTATGGGACTTTTGAACATTTCTAACAATACTTTAAAGTTTCATAATTTTACGACACCCGGTTTTACGTTTTGAGGCCTAATCATTTACGGTTGGCATTTCCCGGAGTCAAAATGCATCTTTTAACCAAAGATAATACCAAACCAATCCACCTCCCCTCCTTATCTGTTTTGAACCGCCACAAGGGGGGGGAGTCACACCCCTTGGTGGCTTGATCTTGTGGTTTGGTGCCTAAGATGCATACATGTGGATTTTTGGCTAAAATATCTCATGAAACTAACCTCCTC
Source organism: Artemisia argyi (assembly GCA_030686995.1). Classification (NCBI taxonomy): domain Eukaryota; kingdom Viridiplantae; phylum Streptophyta; class Magnoliopsida; order Asterales; family Asteraceae; genus Artemisia; species Artemisia argyi. The sequence continues at coordinate 217,975,103 of CM060685.1, read as the reverse complement.
AAAGTCATATATATACCCCCTCTCCCCCCTTCCTTGGCCGGCCATCCCAACCCACCAAAACCACTCACACTTAGCTTATTTCTTCTAATTTGTTGCAAGGTTCAAGTGAAGTTCAAGTGTAGAAACCCTAGGTAGTTTATTTCTTACCAAAAATCTTCCAAACCCTAACATACTTGGTGTTTTCTCTTGAGTTTAAATCTACTCAATACACCTCAACCTTTATCATCTATCTTTCAAGAATACTAAGAGTAGAAAGGTTGCTTGAAGTGAAAAGGGTTGAAGCTTGTCAATCAAAGTCCATTTCCTTACTAGTTACTCCTTTCTTTCATTAGAAAGCCTAAAGTTGTAAGCCTAAACCTAACATGCTTCTTGTTTATTTATCATGTTCATTTCATTTATATGTTATTCTTGCTATATTATGTGTTGTAATTATGTCCATGATGAATCATGATGAGTAAAAGATGTTGTTGTAATGACTTATTGAAACAAATTACTAAAACAAGCAAACTAGTGAATATCTTGGTATAACCTGATCAAAATGGTAAAAATTTTATATTGGATTATTACATATTACAGTAGAGGACTTAACAAGAAAACCATAGCAATTTGAACCACCTAAAAAGAGTAAACGAGTCAAAAGTTATGGCGATTTGAAGTTACCAAAGATTTCCGGCAAATCTGCCTAAATGTTTCTGTGATTTCTGAGACAGAACCTAAAACACGCAAAAAGAGGCCTTTCTGGTCCGATTCATGAAAAAGTTAAAACACGAAAGTTGTCCGGAATCATGTTTTCATTCAGGAACAAAGAGGCTCAAGCCTTGAAAACGCCTTCTGAGTGAGATATTTCTCAGTTTTCTTAACAGCTATTTACATATTTTAAGTTACTAAGTTATTAACATACTTTCAAAGGAATAAAAGGTATTATGACCTATAACCAAGACACCCACCATGGCTAGAACCAAGGTAGTGTCTCATGACCATGGAACAAGGACCAAAGGTCATGGCTAGGCCATGACGAATGACCAAACCAACTTACCAAGGCGTAATCATGAAACAATGAAATTGGCGATATATGGAACAAGCAATTTGTATCTACTTCACCTAAAAGGAAACCATGAGATTTTACCAAGACAAATGGTCATACAAGACTTATAAAACTACCCCTAATAACAATCTTCATGTACTATAAACTTTCCTAAGTTTATACAAATATCGGACATGTAACTTTTTCGGATCAAAACTTATATCTATATACTTTATCAACTACTACAATAGTAGGGAGCTTCATGTGAGGAGTTCATTATGTAAGCCGTCGAGATGAGTTGTGGATTTACGAGTTAAAGTGTCCTGGCTCCTCGAACGCTTACTAACATGACTTCTGAAATATGTTAGCCCGAACGGTAGTAAACGATATACCAAAACATACATGTTCATAAATCTTTCTTTCAAAGACTTACAAATATACATCATACATCATCATGGACTAAATGCAAAACATATATATAGGCACTCCGTTATATTCTTTACACAAATCCTAAGTCGCAACATTCTATTCTAGGTTGCTCGTAGAAACCTACACGATCCGATCATCACCATCATTATTTGCTATCATACTTGAGGTGAGTTCATAGCCCCGCTTACATTACTTTAATGTTTTACAAACCCTTGGGGGAAATACATGCTACTTTTAAACCGAACACAATGCTTTGAAACTGTATGCTGCCTGATTGTTTTATTATTACTAAGTACCTACCTTGCCAATCCTAGGCCCCATCATGAACCATTTAATCACTAGTATTAGTGAGCGCGAGTATTGTGAATAGGCCTATTGGGATTGACGAATCCCATTTGTTTGAGCAGTTAGTTCAAATGAATGCACTATATTTGAAAACATTAAGTATGACGGCAAAGTACTTACCGGGGCAACATAACCGCCGATTGATATTGGTACACGTTAACGTATTGGTTGCATGAGCTTAGTACATAATAATAACTGTTTTGTTTTCTAACATGAGTATGAGTCTAATTAACTCATTACTACCAACATATTGTGTTCAACCTTAAACAAACTCTATGAATTTCACTCAACCTTTGTGTTGACCTCTTAAGCATGTATTTCAGGTCCATGATAATCAAGAATGGAGCGGGAAGGGCACGTACCGAAGGAAGAAGGCTATAAACTATTATGTCATTCAATAAAAACATCATAGACTTTATATTGATGTGTTTTGAAACAATGGATCATTTTGGGACCTTACTATGTAAACTTTGATACATTTGAATAATATGAATGACAACTCTTTTTATTACGATTCATTTAGAAATCGTTTTCTATTATTATGACTGTTGTGCCGTCGAGTAACACCCAAGTTGAATTCCGCTGCATCATGAATTGGGGGTGTTACATAATGTCCTTATTTGAATGGATTGGGATGCCTTTTCATTTAAATAAAGAAATTATAAATCATCGAACCATACGTTTATATTCCTTTAGTTACATTGTTTGGGATGCCTCTCTATGTAAATAAAGAATTATAAACAAGTGGGCTTAATTATATCCGAAATAACATAAGTATGAAGTCAACCTACATTACATTGCTCGGGTATGGCTTGATACCTACATTACATTGCTCGGGTATGGCTTGATACCTACATTACATTGCTCAGGTATGGCATGATACCTACATTTTATTCACCACAAGAAATCCTATCTTTTCACCGACATCGCTTCAAACCATGACATAAACCCAGGTACAACAACCGATTACCTACTAGGCTATGATTGCAACGACTATCCCAATTTCCATTAGTACGAGGTTTACACTTTGGTTTTCATAATGATAGTGCAATAACAAACAAACTCGTTGCGAGGCCATGTAACCATATGCATGTGCAGTCGTACCAAACTCATTACGGGGCCATGTAGCCATATGCATGGGCAGTCATACCAAACTTATTGTGAAGCCATGTAGCCATATGCATGGGCAGCCGTACAATTCAAACAGGACTTGGTCCAACCGCATGTTCAACGCTTATTCCATGATTCGATTCTTATATCAATTTCCATTTATTGGATTCCTATGTAAATTGCTATTGTTGTTCAACTGTTATATCAATTGCTATTGATACTTGACAACTATATCAATTTCCATTTTGATATTTAACTATATCAAGTTCTATTTGATATTCAACTACTATATCGATCCTTATTAATATTCGACTGCTATATCAATTTCCTTTGATATTCGACTATTACCATACCTTTCCTACATAAAAGGAAGCCTCATCCTACACCATACACTGAAATGACAAATCAAATTACATTACCGGAAATCCCAGACTTTGGTCCTCATAAGTAACCACACATCTTTATCGACACCACTCCAACATATGACACACATAGAACTTCGGGACGAAGTTCCCCGTAAGTGGTAGAGACTGTAACAATTCACATTTTTCAGGATAATCACCATTCCCGGAAAATTTCACTATTCACTTTTACTATTCATTTTTCCCGAAAATTTTCCCGAAAGTTGATTTTTATTTGATATTCTCAAGTGATAAATCATTTCCATGGCAAATTAAATGTTTGACATTCGTCAGATCATTTTCGTGAAAGTTATTAAGGAATTACACGTTTTAGGGTAAAACGTCAATCAGAAATTCTACGCACAACGAAATTCAACCCCGTCAGGTGACCCCACATCGGAAAAATGTTTGACACACTCATGATTTATTTGAGAATTAATCGTGACTGAGAAAAACATGACCAAAAACTTCCCAGCAGGTCACCCATGCCTATACTACTCTCGCATGAGCACGCTTAACCATTTGGGCGATTAACCGTTAGACCACAAAATGAGTTTCTAAGACATTTTGAGTTTTCAAAATTATTAGAAAAAGTCAACATATTATTTCCCTCCTCCATTGACCAAAAATGATCCCTTGATGTTATAAGTCATTTCGTGATTTTTAGGCTTACGATTTGATGTCTAAAAGACATTTAATACCAACTGACACTAGACTGAGCCCAGTCTAGACATTATAAGTCATTTTAAATCATTTTTATAACATTAGAAAAGTAACACTTTACTTTTCTCAATTTTACGCAATATTCAGCGTTTTACGCGAATTACGCGTTTTTAGACCCGTGTTTCCAGTTTTTAGCAGGGTTTACCACCCAAATGGAACCTACCACTCATTTTATATTTTATTATGGAACTTATTGACATGTTTATCAATACTTTCAAATTCCATAATTTTACGACACCCGGTTTTACGTTTTGAGGCGTAACAACTTACGGTTTGCATTTCCCGGAGTCAAGTTTCATCCAATATCTAGGATAATACCAAGCAAAAGCCAAAGCTTGCCCTCCAAGCTCAAGGAACCGGCCTAGGAGGGGGGGAGTCACCCCATGTGGCTTCCTCTCATGAATATACCCCTAGATCACCATTATATTACAACTTGGTCACCAAGTTTTAGTAATTTCCTAACACTTTCCTAACCTCCTCATTTTTGGACTATAAATAGCCCTCTCCCTCCCCTTCTTGTGCCGTGCACTTCCACACACACAAACACTCTCATCTTAGCTTAATTCCTTCCAAGTTTCATGCAAGATTCAAGTGCTAGTTCAAGGTAGAAACCCTAGATAGGTTATCATTCATCAAACACTTCCATAACCTCATATACTTGGTGATTTCTCTTGAGTTTGAATCCACTCAAGTCACCTAAACCTTCATCATCCATCTTTCAAGAATACCAAGGGTAGAAAGATTGCATGAAGTGAAAAAGGGTTGAAGCAAGTCTATCAAAGTCCTATCCTTACATGTTAACTTCCTTTCATCTTTGAAAGCCAAAAGTTGTGAGCCAAACCCTAACTTGATTCTTGTTAAATAATCATGTTCATGTTATTTACATATTATTTGTGCTATATTATGTCTTGTATTAATGTCCATGATGTATAAATGTGAGCAAAACAAGTTATTGTTATTGATTGTTACAACAAGTTACTAAAACAAGTAAACTAGTGACTTTCTTGGTAAGACCTGATCAAAATGGTAAAAATATGATGTTGGATCATTACATATTACAGTAGAGGACTTAACAAGGAAACCATAGCAATTTGAACCACCCAAAACGAGTATACGAGTCAAAAGTTATGGCGATTTGAAATTACCAAAGATTTCCGGCAAAACTGCCAAATAGCTTCCTGATCAAATTTGGGTTTTGAAAGTCCCACTTCTGGTCCGATTCATCAAAAAGTTAAAACACGAAAGTTGTCCGGAACGACGTTTTCGTTCAGGAACAAAGAAGCTCGAGACCTAAAAACACTTTCCGAGTGATAAAATTCTTCAAATTCTAAACAGCCCATTTTTAGGCGAAAGTCACAAGATTATGGTTATACTTTGAAAGGAACAAGAGGTCTTATGACCTAGAATCAAGACCACAACCATGGCTAGAGCCAAGGTTGAGTCTCATGACCTTGAAACAAGGACCAAAGGTCATGGCTAGGCCATGACGAAATGACCATACCAACTTTCATAGGCGTAAACATGAAACAAAGAGTTGATGAGAACTTGAACATACAATTTGGATCTACTTCATCTAAAAGGAAACCATGAGATTTTACCAAGAGAAAATGGTCATTTAAGACTTATGAAACTACCCCTAATAACAATCTTCATGTACAAATAAACTTTCCTAAGTTTATTCAAGTATCGGACATGTAACTTTTCGGATCAAAACTTATATCTATATATTTCATCAACTACTACAATAGTAGGGAGCCTCATGTGAGGAGTTCATTATGTAAGCCGTCGAGTTGAGTTGTGGATTTACGAGTTAAAGTGTCCTGGCTCCTCGAACGCTTACTAACATGACTTCTGAATTATGTCGGCCCGAACGGTAGTGAACGATATACAAAACATACATGTTTCATGAATCATTTCCTTCAAAGACTTACATTATACATCATACCACATCATGGACTAAATGCAAGATATATATATAGGCACTCCGTTATATTCATTACTCAAATCCTAAGTCACAACATTCTATTATAGGTTGCTCGTAGAAACCTTCACGATTCAACCGTTACATTCATTACTTGCTATCTTACTTAAGGTGAGTTCATAGCCCCACTTTACATTATTACAATGTTTTACAAACCCTTGGGGGGAATACATGCTATTTTAACCGAGCACAATGTTTTTAAATTGTATGCTTACCTGATTGTTTTATTATCACTAAGTACCAACCTTGCTAAACCGAAATCCTTTATTATGAACCATTTAGTCACTAGCAATAGTGAGCGCGAATATTAATAATAGGCCTATTGGGATTGACGAATCCCATTTGTTTTGACTAAGTGCAAACAAATGCATTAATATTTGAGATTTAGGTATGTTAGCAAAGTACCTACCGGGATAAATCTGCCAATCGATATTGGTACACGTTAACGTTATGGTTTCATAAGCTTAGTGTATAATACATGTTCCGGGCGTATAATAACGTAGCCTACCTGTTTTGTTTTCCAAACATTGGTGTGAGCCTATAACTCACACTACCAACATATTGTGTTCAATCGATTTAACAAACTCTATGAATATCACTCAACCTTTGTGTTGACCTCTCAAGCATGTATTTCAGGTTCATGACGATCAAGGATGGCACGGAAGGACACGGATACTCAAGAGGGCTATAAATTTTTTTTATCATTCAAAACTCATTTATTATACATTGTAAACATGGAACCAATTGGGACCTCATTTTGGAATCTCTGATATTTATATAATTTGAATGATACATCTTTCAAAACGACTCAATTGGAGTTCGTTTTCTATTATTGTGACTATTGTGCCGTCGAGTAACACCCAGTTCGAATTCCGCTGCAACCATGAATTGGGGGTGTTACAACTTTGAACCAATTGACTACGACGACGAGGAAGAACCTTACGAGGATCTAGATGTAGATTCGGACGAAGATCCTGAAATGGATATGAACATAAACATCGATGATTACGAAGAAGATCCTGAAATGGATATTGACATCGAAGGCATCGATGAGGAAGCGGAGGAACAAATAGTGGTGCCACATCTATCACCATTAACATCTCCACCTCCTGTTTCACCAATTTCATCCGAATCTAACCGTACCACTCCAGCTCAAGTTCCGAAGTCTACTTACCAAGTCGGCGGAACATCTACATCTACACATATGTTCGTGAACTCTGCTCAATACGAAATCTACTCTTTGAAACAAGCCCTTAACCTAACCCAACTCAAACTTTAAAGAATGTCAAGTCAAATGAACGAATATATATCCAAGGTAAATTCTGCAAGAATGGATGCCATGAATGCTCGAGATGACCTATATTGGTTTAAGCTTGACATGAGCTACGTGAAGAGTGACTTGACTCATGTTAGTGAAATAGTTTTGAATCCCTTGACTGGCTTGGATGATGTCAAGGATAGACTTACCTTGGTTGAGAGGGCCCAAGAACAGGATGCAGTACAAATTCACAAACTACTTAACCGCCTAAATACCGCAGAAATCCGGTTAGATGTTGCAAACTTTGACAGGTATCAACTTAAGAATGATTTGTGTGGAATGCAAACTCAAATGAGTGCCATACAACAAAGGCTATACCAAAAGGATGTCAAAGAATACCGTCCAAATGAAAGTGTAGATGTGTTAGCAACACACGGAATTAATAATCCGTCCAGACTATGACAACCTCCCAACCGACATTAGACTAGTGTTATAGTACTAGTTATCTTGTGTACTAATCCATGTAGTAGCAATAGTACAACGTTGTAATTACTAACTGAAAGTATCAGTTAGTAAGTTTTGAAGGAACTTGTAATAGGTTCGATTTTGTAAATCAATCAACGTTATATGAATAAAACTCTTGTTTTATATACTATCATGTGTTATGCTTTTAAGTTTCAAACATTATTATCCTATCATTCTTATCAAAAATTGTGCTCATCTCACAACTCTCTAATTACAATGTATCTTTTGAACAATAGAATCATGGCGCCAAAGAAAAAGACACCACCAACAATGACGCAAGCTGCCATCCGCAAACTGGTAAAGGACAGTGTCAATGCAGCACTTATCACGGAACGAGCAGCCGTAGCTGCAGCAGCTGCCGAAGCCGCCACAGCTGCTGGTGCTGCTGATGCTGCAGCAGCCGCTGAAGCTGCAGCAGCCGCTGAAGCTGCAGCAGCCGCTGATGCTGCAGCAGCCGCTGAAGCCGCCACTGCTGCGGAAGCTGCTATAGGTGTAGAAGCTGACAGAATTGCCAGCCTTAACCTTGGAGGACCAAACTCAACTACCCCTCCGGTAACAAATGTTGCTACAGTACCAAAGGGTTGCTCGTTCATTTCCTACTTGAAATGTGAACCCATCAAATTCAAGGGTACTGAAGGAGCTGTAGGTTTGACCCGTTGGTTCGAAAAAGCGGAGTCGGTATTCTTGGTTAGTAAATGTACTGAGGGCGATAAAGTTCAGTATGCCACGAGTACTCTGTTTAATGAGGCATTATCCTGGTGGAACTCAATTGCTCAACCCATGGGCATTGAGAATGCCTATAAGATTTCGTGGGATAACCTGAAGAAGATGATGATCAAGGAATACTGCCCTCGCAGTGAAATGCAAAAGTTGGAGGTTGAATTCTGGGATCATACGGTTAGGGGAAATGATATAATAACCTACAACCGTCGATTCCAGGAATTGAGGATACTTTGTCCAACAATGGTTTCCACAAAGGAAAAATTGTTGGAAAGGTATATCTGGGGACTTCCATCAAGCATACAAGGGAATGTGACTTCGGCAAATCCCAAGGAACTTGATGAAGCTATGCGGATGTCCCGCAGCCTCATGGACCAAGTGGTACGTATGACAGAAACCCGAAAGCAAAACAACCCCAACAACACCAACAACGCCAGCAATACCAATAATCCCAACAACTCCAACTACCGTAACAACAACAACAACAAGAACAACAACAACAAACGACCATGGGATGGTAACCGTGGGAGTAACAACAACAACAACAACAACAACAACAACAACAACAACCACCAAACCCGAAACAACCACCATCACAATCAGCAGAACAAAAGATAGGAAGCCGCGACGGCTTATGTTGCTGCACCAGCCGGTGGTAAATATGTTGGTACCCTACCACAATGTACCAAGTGCAATTACCATCATGAAGGTCCCTGCCCGGCCAAGTGCAACAAGTGTCAGAAACCCGGACATCTTGCCAGGGATTGTAGAGGCAAGGGTATAGCTACTGTGGCTAACACACAGCCCATAGTTACATGTTTTGGGTGTGGTGAAAGGGGACACTACAAAAACAACTGTCCTCAAAACCAAGGACCCCAAGGCGGAGGTGCTCGCGGTAGAGCCTATGTCATGGGAAATGGAGAACCACACCAAGACCCGAACGTGGTTACCGGTACGTTCTTACTCAATAACATTCCTGTTAAAGTCTTATTCGATTCTGGTGCTGATATGAGCTTTATATCTACTAGAATTGCGCCTTTACTTGATATTCCATCAATTACTTTAACCACTAGTTATAGTATTGAACTAGCTACCGGTGACTTAGTAAATACCAATACCGTAATCCCGAACTGTACCCTTAATCTCTTAGACCACCCCTTTAACATCAATCTTATGCCAATCGAACTCGGAAGTTTTGACGTTGTTATTGGCATGGATTGGTTGTCTAAACATCAAGCTAACATTATTTGTGGTGAAAGAGTTGTGCACATTCCATGTGACAATGAAACTTTGATCATTCGTGGTGATCAAAGTGGAACTCGAATAAACATCATCTCATGTATCAAAACCATGAAGTACATTGAGAAAGGATGTTATGCTTTCTTAGCCCACGTAACAGAAAAGAAATCCGATGAAAAACGTCTCGAAGATGTTCCCATTGCCCGTGAGTTTCCTGAAGTCTTTCCCGAAGATTTACCCGGACTACCACCAAATCGTCAAATAGAGTTCAGAATTGATTTAATACCAGGAGCGGCGCCAGTTGCCCGCGCACCATACCGGCTAGCACCTTCAGAGATGCAAGAGCTATCAAATCAATTACAAGAACTTTCGGACAAGGGATTTATTCGACCCAGTTCCTTACCTTGGGGGGCTCCAGTTTTGTTCGTGAAAAAGAAAGATGGGTCATTACGAATGTGTATTGACTATCGTGAGCTAAACAAATTAACCATAAAGAACCGATACCCACTACCAAGAATTGATGACTTATTCGATCAATTGCAAGGTTCAACCTATTACTCAAAAATTGACCTACGATCAGGTTACCATCAAGTTAGAGTTCGTGATGAAGACATTCCAAAAACAGCCTTTAGGACATGATATGGTCACCATGAATTCCAAGTGATGCCATTTGGGTTAACAAATGCACCGGCAGTATTCATGGATCTCATGAATCGGGTGTGTAAACCATATTTAGACAAATTCATGATCGTATTCATAGACGACATTCTCATATATTCCAAAAACGAAGAGGAACACAAAGAACACCTGAGAACAATTTTAGGACTACTCAAAGAAGAGAAATTGTATGCAAAGTTTTCCAAATGTGAATTTTGGATTCAATCAGTACAATTCCTTGGGCATGTGATTGACAAGACCGGTTTACATGTCGATCCTGCTAAAATTGAAGCTATCAAAAATTGGCCAACACCTACTACACCTACAGAAATTCGTCAATTTCTGGGTCTTGCTGGGTATTACTGAAGGTTTATTGAAGGATTTTCCTCAATAGCAAAATCTTTGACTAAGCTAACTCAGAAAGACAAGAAATACGTGTGGGATGAAAACGAAGAAAAAGCTTTCCAAACCCTCAAACAGAAACTTTGTAGTGCTCCTATCCTAGCATTGCCAGATGGGATAGAAGATTTTGTAGTCTATTGTGATGCATCGCACCAAGGGTTAGGTGCCGTGTTGATGCAACGCGATAAGGTCATGGCTTATGCATCAAGACAACTTAAGGTTCATGAGGAAAATTACACCACTCATGACTTAGAGTTAGGAGCTGTGGTCTTTGCACTAAAAATCTGGAGACACTATTTATACGGTACTAGATGTACTGTGTACACCGATCATAAAAGTTTACAACACATTTTGAACCAAAAAGAACTAAACATGAGACAACGTCGTTGGTTGGAATTACTAAGTGATTACGACTGCGACATTCGTTACCACCCAGGAAAGGCAAACGTAGTAGCCGACGCCCTGAGCCGAAAGGAACGGGTTAAACCACTACGAGTCCGAGCCTTAGTTTTAACCATAAATTCAAACTTTCCTACTCAAATCCTTTACGCTCAAGCTGAGGCGGTGAAACAAGAAGACATCCAAAAGGAAAAGTTGGATGGCATGATACACAAGAAATTCGAAACCCGTTCAGATGGAACTCTATGCTTCCAAGGTCGAAGTTGGTTACCACTTTATGGTGGCCTACGAGACTTGATCATGCATGAATCACACAAGTCTGAATACTCCATACATCCAGGATCTGATAAGATGTATCATGATCTTAAGTTACTCTATTGGTGGCCGAACATGAAAGCCGACATTGCAACATATGTTAGCAAATGTCTTACCTGCTCCAAAGTAAAAGCCGAACATCAAAAACCATCCGGTCCATTGCAACAACCAGAGATTCCTACTTGGAAATGGGAAAGAATTACTATGGACTTCATTACCAAGCTCCCAAAGACATCAAGCGGTTATGACTCCATCTGGGTCATAGTTGATCGTCTCACAAAATCCGCACACTTTATACCAATCAAAGAGACTTACAAAACGGAACAACTAACCCGACTGTACGTCAAAGAAATAGTCTCAAGACATGGTGCACCAATATCCATCATATCCGACAGAGATGGTAGATTTACTTCCAATTTCTGGCAGTCACTCCGAGACGCCTTTGGAACAAATCTAGACATGAGTACAGCGTATCATCCTCAGACCGATGGTCAGAGTGAACGAACCATTCAAACACTTGAAGACATGCTTCGAGCTTGTATAATAGACTTTGGAAAAGGATGGGATACTCATTTACCATTAGTCGAATTTTCCTACAACAACAGCTATCATACAAGTATTAAAGCAGCTCCATTTGAAGCACTTTATGGTCGAAAGTGTCGTTCACCTGCTTGTTGGGCTGAAGTGGGAGAAGTTCAACTCATTGGACCAGAACTCATCCGTGAAACAACGGATAAGATTGTACAAATCAAAAATTGACTACAAGCCGCAAGAGATCGACAGAAAAGTTTTGCCGACACACGACGCAGACCCCTAGAATTCCAAATTGGAGATAGGGTTATGCTAAAGGTATCACCATGGAAAGGCTTGATACGATTCGGTAAACGAGGAAAACTAAACCCAAGATACATCGGACCATTCAAAATCCTTGCCAGGGTTGGCCCTGTGGCGTACAGACTTGAGCTTCCATCAGAACTCAGTATACATCCCACTTTCCATGTATCCAACCTAAAGAAATGCTTGTCGGATGAATCACTCGTGATTCCACTCGATGAAATTCAACTCAATGACGATCTTTAATTTATTGAGGAACCCGTAGAAATCATGGACCGAGAGGTTAAACAACTCAAGCAAAGCCGTATTCCAATTGTCAAAGTTCGTTGGAACTCACGACGTGGTCCTGAATACACATGGGAACGAGAGGACCAGATACGTAAGAAATACAAACATCTTTTTACCAACGAAGCTTCTACTCCCAATGCTAATTGATCTCCGGGACGGAGCTCTCATATGGGGTGGAGACTGTAACAATTCGCAATTTCAGGTTAATTACTATTCCCGGAAAATTTTACTATTCATTTTACTATTCACTTTTACTATTCATTTTTCCCGAAATTTTCCAGAAAGTTGATTTTTTATTTCATATTCTCAAGTGATAAATCATTTCCATGACAAATTAAATGTTTGACATTCGTCAGATCATTTTCGTGAAAGTTATTAAGGAATTACACGTTTTAGGGTAAAACGTCATCCAGAAATTCTACGCACAACGAAATTTGACCCCGTCAGGTGACCCCACATCATAAAAATGTTTGACACACTCATGATTTATTTGAGAATAAATCATGAGTGAGAAAAATATGACCAGAATAAACCTCGGCCGTGAAAAACTGGAATTTTCAGTTTTAAGCGTTTTTACTCAGCCGTAACCCTAGCCTATACCTGCACCGTGTTTCTAAGATGATTTGAGTTTTCAACTTATTAGAATAAGTCAACATATTTTTCCCTCCTCCATTGACCAAAAATCATTCCTTAATTTTACAAGTCATTCCTTGATTTTTAGGCTTACGGTTTGATGTCTAAAAGACATTTAATACCAACCGACACTAGACTGAGCCCTTTCTAGACATTATAAATCATTTTTAACCTATTAGAAAAGTAACATTTTACTTTTCTCAATTTTACGCAATATTCGTACATTTTACGTATTACGCGTTTTAGACCCGTGTTTCCAGTTTTAGCAGGGTTTTACCACCTAAATGGAACCTACCACCCATTTTATATTTTATTATGGGACATATGGACATGTTTATCAATACTTTCAAGTTTCATAATTTTACGACACCCGGTTTTACGTTTTGAGGCCTAATCATTTATGGTTGGCATTTCCCGGAGTCAAAACTCATCCTAATACTTAGGATAATACCAAGCCAAGCCAACTCATCCCCCCTAGCCATTGTGAACCGCCATTAGGGGGGGGGGAGTCACACCCTCATGTGGCTTGATCTTGTGCTAAGTTACCTTGGATGAGATACATGTGTATAAGCTTGTAAGGAAAGCTTTGACTAGTCTCATTTTGTAACCTCCTCAAGGCACTATAAAAGCCCCCTCCCCCCTTCCTTGTGCCGTCCATCACCAACACCAAAACCACTCACACTTAGCTTTATTTCCTTCAAAGTTCTAGCAAGGATCAAGTGCTTCTTCAAGGTAGAAACCCTAGTTAGGTTATCATTCATCAAACACTTCCATAACCTCATATACTTGGTGATTTCTCTTGAGTTTTAATCCACTCAAGTCACCTCAACCTTCATCATCCATCTTTCAAGATTACAAAGGTAGAAAGATTGCATGAAGTGAAGTGGGTTGAAGCAAGTCTATCAAAGTCCTTTTCCTTACTTGCTACTTTCCTTTCATCTTTGAGAGCCAAAAGTTGTAAGCCAAACCCTAACATGCTTCTTGTTAATTTATCATGTTCATATCATTTACATGTTATTCTTGCTATATTATGTCTTGTATGAATGTCCATGGTGTATAAAAATGACTAAAACATGTTGTTGTAATTGATTGTTAAGATAAGTTACTAAAACAAGCAAACTAGTGACTTTCTTGGTAAGACCTGATCAAAATGGTAAAAATTTGATATTGGATTATTACATATTACAGTAGAGGACTTAACAAGGAAACCATAGCAACTTGAACCACCTAAAACGAGTATACGAGTCAAAAGTTACGCCCAATTGAAGTTACCAAAGATTTCCGGCAAAACTGCCTAAAATGTTTCTGTGACAGAACCTAAAACACGCAAAAAGAGGCCTTTCTGGTCCGTTTCATGAAAAAGTTAAAACACGAAAGTTGTCCGGAATCACGTTTTCATTCAGGAACAAAGAAGCTCGGGCCTTGAAAACGCTTTCCGAGTGAGATATTTCTCAGTTTCTTAACAGCTATTTACATATATATAAGTCACTATATTATGGTTATACTTTAAAAGGAACAAGAGGTCTTATGACCTATAATCAAAACCACCACCATGGCTAGAGCCAAGGTTGTGTCTCATGACCATGGAACAAGGACCAAAGGTCATGGCTAGGCCATGACGAAATGACCATGTAAGATTACTTAGGCGAAAACATGAAACAAGAAATTGGCGATAATTTGAACAAGCAATTTGGATCTACTTCACTTAAAAAGGAACCATGAGATATTACAAAGAGAAAAATAGTCATACAAGACTTATGAAACTACCCCTAATAACAATCTTCATGTACTAATAAACTTTCCTAAGTTTATTCAAATATCGGACATGTAACTTTTCGGATCAAAACTTATATCTATATATTTTATCAACTACTACAATAGTAGGGAGCCTCATGTGAGGAGTTCATTATGTAAGCCATCGAGATGAGTTGTGGATTTACGAATTAAAGTGTCCTGGCTCCTCGAACGCTTACTAACATGACTTCTGAATTATGTCGGCCCGAACGGTAGTAAACGATATACAAAACATACATGTTCATGAATCTTTTCTTTCAAAGACTTACAATATACATCATACCACATCATGGACTATAATGCAAGATATATATATATATAGGCACTTATTCATATTCTTCACTCCGATCCTAAGTCGCAACATTCTATTATAGGTTGCTCGTAGAAACCTACACGATCCAACCATCACCTTCATTACTTGCTATCCTACTTAAGGTGAGTTCATAGCCCCACTTTACATTACTTCAATGTTTTACAAACCCTTGGGGGGAATACATGCTACTTTTAAACCGAACACAATGCTTTGAAACTGTATGCTGCCTGATTGTTTTATTATTACTAAGTACCTACCTTGCCAATCCTAGGCCCCTATCATGAACCATTTAATCACTAGTATTAGTGAGCGCGAGTATTGTGAATAGGCCTATTGGGATTGACAATCCCATTTGTTTGAGCAGATTAGTTCAACAAATGCACTATATTTGAAACATTAAGTATGACGGCAAAGTACTTACCGGGGCAACAAAACCGCCGATTGATATTGGTACCCGTTAACGTATTGGTTGCATGAGCTTAGTATATAATAATAACTGTTTTGTTTTCTAACATAAGTATGAGTCTAATTAACTCATTACTACCAACATATTGTGTTCAACCGTTAAACAAACTCTATGAACTTCACTCAACCTTTGTGTTGACCTCTTAAGCATGTATTTCAGGTCCATGATAATCAAAAATGGAGCGGAAGGGCACGTACCGAAGGAAGAAGGCTATAAACTATTATGTCATTCGATAAAAACATCAAAGACTTTATATTGATGTATTTTGAAACATGGAACCTTTTGGGACCTTACTATGTAAACTCTGATATATTTGAATAATATGAATGACAACTCTTTTTATTACGACTCGGTTAGAGATCGTTTTCTATTATTATGACTGTTGTGCCGTCGAGTAACACCCAAGTTGAATTCCGCTGCATCATGAATTGGGGGTGTTACAACCAACTATAAAACCAGTAATTGTTTCGGATAATACTATAGAGAGTGTTTGGATGCGCTGTAAATTATTGTCCAAGTTGGAATAGTTAGTAACCTTTCAAAATGTAAATTTGGTATTCAGGTTTTGATATATTAAAAAGAAAATTTACTTTTTAGAGTTGATATGAAGTTAGATTTGATTAAAGGGTGTTTGGGAATGCATATTGTGTTCTTAAAACCGAAAAATACATCTCTTTAAGTGTTCGGATTGCTATGAGCTTATGCAATAATCACATTGGTATATGGTAGGTGCTTGTTTTGAAGTGCTTATAGAGCGTAAGCTGAGAATTTGCAATCCACAACCACCCCTTCTAATATAATTTTGTGGCAATTATCAATTTGGAGTTGCGCATTGATACACTTTTTTGATGTTCAAGGTTTAGAGTTGCTGTTTCTCTAATAATAGAAGTTTGTTTATCATGATGTATATACGTATAGAGGTATAAATTACTTTTGGTATGTTTGGCTAGTTGCTTAGTGGCTAAAGATGTGTTTATTCTTTGTATGTTTTTGTTTATCTTGTCTTTAAGTGGATTTCGTAGTTTGTAACTCTGTCTGAGCTTGTGTTAGCCCTGATGATGTCTTCGTATATTAAATTTCAGTCTCTAAAGAAGAGGAAGAGGGATCTCCAGAAAGCTTCCCCATTGGACCTCTTGACCTAAGTATCTTTTTTGAAGAAGATGGAAAAATATACGGCTACCAAGGCTTAAAGGTATATATCATTATTATCCAACTTATCGGTAATTAAGTTATTTAATAAGTGGTTTCTGGCATATGCTACTTGTAAAAAATTAATGCATATCACTATCTGGATCAGCAGCATATAATTTTATGCATATGCTGATATTTCTTTTGAGAGCACATCTGATATAAGTACACATTGTGTACTATATTTTTTTGAATTGTGTTTCCATTCTTTAATGACTGGTTTATGTACGTATAAATCTTATTTCGTGTCTTTTGAATTGGGTAAAGGCTGTGAAAGGAGTCACGGATCTTAAAACTTCTCTTCAGGTGATCATCCTACACATCTTTTGCATGTTCGTTGTTATTTGTGTGCTGTAGTGCAATGCTGATGACCTTCTCATTTTCTTCTGTGCAGAGTATTTTTGCAGATGTTCTTGCTTGACAAAAGATGACTTCCTCAAACGTTTTCCACGGAAAATCAGTATATCAAGTATGTAAAGTGTCTCCGTGGGTTCATTAATTTGATTCCTATCACCCTTTTTATTTTGATATCTTGGTTGATTTTTGATGCTTGTCGATGTACAGATGTATGATTTCAGATGGAAAAATAGAATAGCAAGGGGTTAAAGGATTCGAAGGTAGAGGAGCTTGGGTGCGTATTACACTCACCATTTACATGAAAAGTCGTGTCATGTTTACCACCATTTCTGATTTACGTATTACAGAGTAAATAATTGAGGTCTTTAGTGTCTATTGAAAAGTCGTGTTTTATTTGCATGTATCACGTTTTAATATGTTGAGATGCAGTTGCTCAATCCTATCTGTTATGATTAGGTTGTTTGCGTTGAGGGCGAATCTATGGGTCTTCTTTAATGTTGATTGGTAGCATTTGTTCTTCTCCTTGTTGATGGTGACATTCAACTGCTCTCGATTAATAAATAAATATGTGGTTTTGCATGCTTATCTGCATATATTAGAGCTAAATTATCCATTTCGATTGTTTCAGTGTCAGGTAGCAATCCCATTGATGTTACTGATCCCAACTGGCAGATGTATCTTCTAGTTGAGAAGAAAAGTGATCAGCAGGACATTCCGCAAAAAACTGCTTGGTTTTGCAGCCCTTTACCGGTTCTTCCATTACCCTGACAGCCACCGGTTGAGACTTGGTCAGGTATATTCCCTGTTTTATGTTCTCCTTCAGCCTTTCTGATCAATTCCATAATTGCCCTGGCAAAGGGGGTGGGTCAGACAACGGGCCAAAATGGTTAACTTTATAGGAAGGGTGAAATGAGTTGGGTTGGGTAGGGCTCACACACCTAATATAGCCGTTCTAAACTAACGACTCACTTTGCTCTAATAAAGCAGTTCTATAGGCTGTAAATGTGGCAATATCAACCCATTTACTTTTTATCTTTCCATTTGGCCGTATGTGTTTTTTGCTGATTTTTAGTTGTCGGGTGGGATTTGTTTTGAAAGGTACTTGGGTTTTGCAAGTTGGGTTGTCATTGTATAGTGATGAGTTTGCGTTTAAAGGGTGTGGTAAAGTGTTGATTGTTCGTGGTGAGGGGAGTACTGATGTTAACTGTGTTCTTGATGAGGATAGATTGAGGGTTTATGCATTTTTCTTTAAATCAAAAAAACTTTATAGTGAAGAATGGGATAACTATAAATGAACATAAGAGGTAATGTTGTGCTTGTTGTAATTGTATATTATCATTATTGCAAAATATTTTTTTTAATTTTATTCAAATGTATAATCACAACAAACACAATATTATCTCTCATAAGGGGATCCTTATCCTGAAGAATGATCTTGGGCAAGTAAGGTTAATTGTTGAATATTAACCGTGTTTTAAGAAAAATTGTGATATCATTTTTACTAAAATTATTGGAAATATAGAGTAGTTTACTTGGTTAATAGGTCGGGTTGAAGTAAGATTTAAATTTGAGTTTGCCTTGAAAGAAAGGATTAATTTAATATGTCACCCTACTTTCATGGTTAATTTCATATATACCCAAAGTGCAAATAATGAATGCATAATGTACAATATTTTTAATGCATGTTTGGGTATATATGAAATTTCCAACAAAAAAGTGGGGAGATATGAAATTGCCCCTGAAAGAAAATAGAAAAGAAAGTTACTATCAATTTAAATAATACATTTATTAAATAAAAATAAAATAAATTTGTAACATCCTGATTTTCACGGTATTAATTTTAGAGAAAAAATCACCAAATAATAATGAAGTTTCAATAGTGTTCCATTTTGGTCATTCATATTATCTTTTGGCGAGGTTTAACCACTAAAGTTTCACAAGTATTTTATTTTTATGTAATTTTAAAATTTTTGTAACCTTCTTTGATGACACGTCTATTTTTGATGACATATATATTTGCTATTGCGGACTTAAACATATGATTGGGCAAAAATGTACTTTCTATCAAAGTAGTCATGAGAATGGCGTGAAAATGTTGTTGGGGTATCTTATTTCCAATGTTATGACCCATCAAATATAAGCATTTTGCTTGGGCGAAAAATGTTGTGATTTTATATCTAAATCATATTAAAAAAAAAAAAACATTTAATAGCAACGGAAAATGTCACCAATAAAACCCACGAAACCTTTAGAGCAATTATTATTACCTTTTGATGTGTGGTATGTAGATTTAACGGCGCTTAAAACGAACTCTTGATTTCACCCTTGAAACACACGAATCTCTTAGAGCAATCAAAGGAGATTGCCTCTATAAATATCCACACTACACGTCATTGTGTATCACCTGAATGGCAGTTATCTATATATCTCACGATCTTGTCTAGCACACCCCTTTGTCAAGCTTAGAAAAACCAAACTGAAACCCTAGAGAAGGGTGTTTGTTCGACCCGTTTTTAGGAGAGGAAAGGGGAGAGATATTCTTTGATTTGTTTTCCAAGTTATCAGATTTGTATAGTAGTAGACTACAAAAATTATGACAAATACTTCTAAAACTTTTATCCACAAAACATACAAAAAGTCACCAAAAAGCAACAAAAGATAAAAAAATTATATAAAAGTAAAGACTTGAGTCATTATCGACCACCACCACCACCACCGTAATTTTGCCAATCGAAACCCTAACTCCGTCGTCAACCTAATCACCTCCACCACCACCGAAACCCTAACTCCGTCATCAACCCAATCATCTCCACCGTCGCTATCGACCACCACCTAAACCCTAACTCCGGCACCATCGTCACCGTAACCGTCTTCAATCATCGCCGCCATTATCAAATTAGGTATAATACAACTGATTATGTGTTGTTTACATATCATTTTTAATTTTCTGCTGATTAGATACTTGTGTTGTTTACAGCTCTGTATGTCCTTATTAATAGTTTAATTTTAGTAAGAAAATTATATGTTCATTTGTTGTAGTTGAAGTCAATTTTGGCTGCTGCTTTAAATTTAACGTAAATGTAGTGAAAACAAATTAACGAAAATTTGACCGTAGAATTATAGGTCTAAGTTGGTTGAATCCGGAGGAAAATGACTTTATAGAGTAGATGTAAAATTACATAATTATCATTACCAAATATAAAACCACTAATTGTTTCGGATAATACTATACAGAGTGTTTCGATGTGCTGTAAATTATTGTCGGATTTGGAATAGTTAGTAGTCCTTCAAAATGTAAATTTGGTGTTGAGGTAAAGTTAGATTTGAAAATTTATTACTTTTTAGAGTTGATATAAAGTTAGATTTGATTAGAGGGTGTTTGGGAATGCATATTGTGTTGTTAAAAGTGAAAAATACATCTCTTTAAGTGTTTGGATTGCTATGAGCTTATGCAATAATCACATTGGTAGGTGCTTATTTTGAAGTGCTTATAGAGCGTAAGCTGAAAATTTGCAATCCACAACCACCCCATTTAATATAATTTTGTGGCAATTATCAATTTGGAGTTGCGCATTGATACACTTTTTTGATGTTCTAGGTTTTAATTGGAGTTGCTGTTCTCAAATAATAGAAGTTTGTTTTTCATGATGTGTATATGTATAGAGGTATATATGACTATTGGTATGTTTGGCTAGTTGCTTAGGGTGCGTTTGGTTCATAGAATATTTTTGAAGGAATTGTAATCTTTAGAAGGAATTGTAATTTGAATAAATTGTAATTCAAAGAATTGGAATGTGTTGTAATTGTAATATGTTGAAATTGTAATTGAAGAAATCTGTCATTGTGTTTGGTTGACTCGCAACGTAATGTAATTTAGAAAAACATTAATAATAATAATAATAATAATAATAATAATAATAATAATAATAATAATAATTAATAATTTTAATAATAATAATAATAATAATATTAATGATAATAAAATAATTAATATTTTTAATATAGTAATAATAATAATAATAATAATAATAATTAAATAGTAATAAGAATATTATTTATTAAATAATAATAATAATAATAATAATAATAATAATAATAATAATAATAATAATAAAATAGTAATAAGAATATTATTTATTAAATAATACTATTATTTAATAAATAATAGTATTATTTAATAAATAATAATAATTTAATAATAATAATAATAATAACAAATAATAATAATAATAATAATAATAATATAGTAATAATAATATTATTTATTAAATAATATTATTATTTATTAAATAATAATAATATAATAATAATAATAATAAATAATTAATATTTTTAATATAGTAATAATAATAATAATTAATAATTAATAATTAATAACTAATAATTAATAATTAATAATTTTAATATAATAATAATAATAAAAATAATAATAATATATAATAATAATAATGATAATAATGATAATAATAATAATAATAATAATAATAATAATAATAATAATAATAATAATAAATAATTGTTATTATAATTATTTTTTATTTTTTAAAATAATAACAACGAAAGATAAATAATGGTATTTAACTTTTAAAAATCTAAATTACAACGTAATTCAACACATTCCATCAAGTTTGCTATGTAATCTGTATTACATCACTGAACGTAATTGGTTGTAATTCAATTACATTACCTTGCAAACCAAACAAGCAATGTAATGTAATCTGAATTACAATTACATCCATCCTGCCAACTAAACAGGATTGTAATGTAATTCTGATTATAATTACAACGAATTACACCGAATTCCTGTCAACCAAACGCACCCTTAGTGGCTAAAGATGTGTTTATTCTTTGTGTCTTTTTGTTTATCTTGTTTTTAAGTGGATTTCATAGTTTGTAACTCTGTCTGAGCTTGTCTTAGCACTGATGATGTCTTCGTATATTAAATTTCAGTCTCTAAAGAAGAGGAAGAGGGATCTCCGAAAGCTTCCCCATTGGACCCGTTGACCCAAGTATCTTTTTTGAAAAAGATGGAAAAATATACGGCTGCCATGGCTTAAAGGTATATATCATTTTTATCCAACTTATCGATATTTAAGTTATTTAATAAGTGGTTTGTGGCTTATGCTACTCATATATTATTGAGGGTCTCTGCACTTATATAAATGTAAAAAAAAAAAAAAAAAAAAAAAAAGTGTTATTGTTATGCATTACTCAATAAATTATATTTGCTATGTTAGTGCATGCATAGTCAAAGATCCTGGCATAGTTGTCAATAGCGACGATAGCGGTCGCTATCGCGCGCTACGTAGCGAAGCGTCATCAGCCGCTATTATCATTTAGCGACAAAATAGCGAAACGGTGGTTCAGGTGGAGGTGCAGTGGCGGCGCGTCACGGTGGTTCAGGTGACGAGGTTTCTAGGGTTTGTTCGGAATTTAACGTTTTTGGACCTTTTAAACACGTTTCTTGGCCTGTTGTTGACGTATAGAAAGAAAATACGAAGTGGATCTGGGTTTTTGTTTGATAGTGTTGAGGAAAAAGGAAGAAGATAATAGTATAGTGTTATTAGAGAGAGAAAGACAAAGTGAAATAGAGTATTATAATTTTTTTTATTATGTTTCTTGTGTACTTGTGTAGGAAGCTATGTAGGGTCACCCACGTGGGTGAAGGCATAGAATTAATTGTAAGCAAGCTATTAATACACTCAAACTTGAACAAAGACAGAATTAGGATTGTCCATGATTGGCCCCTGTAATATTAAAAATAAATTAAAAAACCTTAATTTAACTAAGTTAAAGCATTAATTTATATTTAAAGCCCAATATTTTTTATACTTGCTTAGTTATTTATACTAAAATGTATCAATATACATATAATTTTAAAATTTATACTTGCTACTATTTTATCGCTAAACACAAATAGCGGTCGCTATTTATCGCTATTCGCTACGTAGCATATAGGTGACTCGTCGCTATTTATCGCTATTCGCTATTGACAACTATATCCTGGATCGTCATTGTTCATAATCTTTCTATTGTGTGAAGAAATCGTGTTTTGGTTTTTAGTATTAATGTTAAAAACTTAATGCAGATCGTTATCCGGATCAGCAGCATATTATTTGAAGCATATGCTGATATTTCTTTTGAGAGCACATCTGATGTAAGTGCACATTGTGTACTATATTTTTTTGAATCATGTTTCCGTTCTTTAATGACTGATTTCTGTATGTATAAATATTACTTCGTGTCATTTCAATGGTTGATATTGTATGTCACTGGTAAAGGCTGGGAAAGGAGTCACGGATCTTAAAACTTCTCTTCAGGTGATCATCCTACACATCTTTTGCATGTTGGTTGTTATTTGTGTGCAGTAGTGCAATGCTGATGACCATCTCATTTTCTTCTGTGCAGAGTATTTTTGCAGATAATCTTGCTGTTACAAAAGATGACTTCCTCAAAACGTTTTCCATAGAAAATCAGTATATCAAGTATGTAAAGTGTCTCCGTGGTTCATTAATTTGATTCCTATCACCCTTTTTATTTTGATATCTTGGTTGATTTTTGGTGCTTGTCGATGTACAGATCTATGATTTCAGATGGGAAAATACTTCAGCCATCTGTGAATAGCAAGGGGTTAAAGGATTCGAAAGCAGATGAGCTTGAGGTGCGTATTACACTTACCATTTACATGAAAGATCATGTCATGTTTACCACCATTTCTGATTCACGTTTTACAGAGTAAATAATAGAAGTCTTTAGTGTCTTTTGAAAAGTCGTGTTTTATTTGCATGTATCACGTTTTAATATGTTGAGATGCAGTTGCTCAATCCTATCTGTTGTGATTAGGTTGTCTGCGTCGAGGGCGAATCTATGGGTCTTCTTTACTGTAGATTTGTGTCACTTGTTCTTCTTGACGGTAACATTCAGCTGCTCTCGATTAATAAATAAATGTGGTTTTGCATGCTTATCTGCATTTATTAGAGCTAATTTTCCATTTCAACTGTTTCTGTATCAGGTAGCAATCCCATTGATGTTACTTATCCCGACTGGCAGATGTACGTATCTTCTAGTTGACAAGAAAAGTGATCAGCAGGACATTCCACAAAAAAACTGCTTGGTTTTCCAGCCCTTTACCGGTTCTTCCATTACCCTGACAGCCACCGGTTGAGACTTGGTCAGGTATATTCCCTGTTTTATGTTCTCCTTCAGCCTTTCTGATCTATTTCACAATTGCCCTGGCAAAGGGAGTGGGTCAGACAATGGGCTAAAATGGGTAACTTTATAGGAAGGGTGAAATGAGTTGGGTTGGGTAGGGCACACACACCTAATAAAGCAGTTCTATAGGCTGTAAACTAGTGGTGGCAATATCAACCCATTTATTTTTTATCTTTCCATTTGGCCGTCTGCGTTTTTTGCTGATTTTTAGTTGTCGGGTGGGATTGTTTTGAAAGGTACTTGGCTTTTGCAAGTTGGGTTGTCATTGTATAGTGATGAGTTTGCGTTTAAAGGGTGTGGTAAAGTGGTGATTGTTCGTGGTGAGGGGAATGCTGATGTTAACTCTGTTCTTGATGAGGATAGATTGAGGGGTGTGGCGTTGATGAATTTGTTGTTTGTTGGGCATTCGATTGTGGTACTGATATTGTGTTTTGTGATAATGGGATTATTGAATCGTAATAAGGTGCCTCAGCCCTCTACTAGTTCAATCCGATGAGCTTATACTGAGTTATGTTTTCCAAATATTGTGATAATGGGATGGATTGTGTTTTCCAAATGTTTTCAAGTGGAAATTATCTTTCTTTGCTCAACTGCTTTTGTGTTCTACCTAGAGAGCATTACATAACGCATTTTAGTAGAACATTTCTGTTATTTCTAGTTTTAATTGTGTATTTGTTTGATGTTGCAGAAAAATAGACGACTGAAGAAGATGTGTTGTGCTTCATCACGAACTGCAGGTTTCTATCTAACCACTCAATCCCAAATTTTCATCATATGCCAGTGTTAAATTTGCTACTCTATTTTAAACACTATGACTCTCATATTGACTTCAATGGTCGAATGAGTCATTTTCATGTTATAAAACGAGCTTTGCCAAAAACAATCCTTTAGTGGCACTTTAATGTACTATAATGAATCTATTCTCTAAGACGCAACTCCATATCCTAACTCCTAAGCTAATTACAACTATTTTGTTCGTACACAGCATTTGAAGGAGATGATTAAAGACTTCGTCGAGGAACAAACAAAAGGATGATGCGCAAACTTGATTCTGAGCAGCATTTGGAAAAACAGGAAAAACAAAATGAAATGTTTTCGTTATAAACCTTTGTGGCTTTCATCCATTTTACTACATTACAGATGTAAATGAAATTTCAGATTTTGTCGTACATAGATTCGTAACAAACACGCTATGCGATGTCATGTATAAGTTACCACCATGCCACTTCATTAGTTGCAATTAATTAAAACCACTAGGCTGTAGCAGCCCTTGAAGACCTGTTTAATATTTATCGTTTTTCAAAGACCACTAGGCTGGGAAGGTGCATGCATATCATATGGGTTACTATACACTATAGACAATTTGTGTGAACTTAATAGTACATCAACCAGTCAATAGTCTAATATCTACTACAAGAATGATGCAACTACCACACTTAACAATTACTCCGTAGTAGTTTATAATTTTCTTTTAAAAAAAATCTGTTTATTAAGAAAATATGGATTTGCAGAAGGTTCAAATTGTGAATTTCTTGACTCAAGCTGGTTCTTTTCTTAATCACCCCACTCTTTGCAGACGTTGCTATGATGTTATTGCTGGTCAACCGGGTCGTGCTCTTGCAGCTGTGACTTGTGCTCCAGGTTGTCTCTTGACAAAAAGAATAGTTTTATTATACATGGCAATTTTGATCCATCGACTTATGAATGGATAAATCTTGTTAATTAAAAGAGGTCTCATAGAACAAAATGGGTCAGAAAACTGGCCGAAGGTCTCCCAACGCTAACTTTAATGCATCATACTTTATAAATCATTTTATTAATAAAGTTGGGATTATTTATTGATATACAAATACAGTTTTCTTAATCATACACACTAATTATCTATAAATTCTAGAAATTTTGACAAAAAAATGTTTCGGGTTGACCCATATGATGCCTGCTTCAGCCCCCATTACACAGCGCATTTTTTCACCTCTATAGTGTATCATGTTTTTACATCGATATTCTAAACCTAGGAGTCAACACGCTTCTGCTCAGATTTTACCTAGGATCGGTGTTTCACGTGCGGAAGGTTCAAAATGTGAAAGATGTTGGAACTTCTCAACTCAAGTTGGCACTTTTTTTTATCCACACTTTGCTGACTTTGCTATGATCTTATTGCTGGTCAACCATTTTTGCTGCTAAGAACTTTACAAAAAATACAAAAACAGTTTAGCAAATGATGCACATATGCAGTGACTAATCAATGAATATCTCCATTGCTAGTTTAAGACCACTAGGCTGTAGCAGCCCTTGAAAATCTGTTTAATATTTATCATTTTTCAAAGACCACTAGGCTGGGAAGGTGCATGCATATCATATTCATGTTTGTTGTTTTATTAGTATTTTTTAATTTCAAACTTTGAATAATTCAATAAAAGGGATGGTTACTATACATTATAGACAATTTGTATGAACTTAATAGCCGTCAAAAAGTCAATAGTCTACTACAATAACATGCAATTACCACACTTGACAATTAGTGGTTTATAAGTTTTCTTTAAACAAAAATGTCTATTTGGTGGATGTTAAAGGGCATACCAATCCATCTAAATTCTCAAATCTATCAAGTTGTTCACGATAGGGCTGAGCTTTTGGGAACCTGACCCGACCCGAAAACCCGACTGAAACCGAACCGACTCGACCCGACCAGACCAATTGAAACTCGGTTTTGTATCGGGTTGCACTTTTCCGGACATGTCGGGTCGGTTCGGGTCAGTTCGGGTCGAAACCCGACAAACCCGACTAAAAACCGACAAGTTAGATATTGAGTTGATCTTATTGCTAAGATCAAATAGATTAATATCAAAACCATTAATGAAATGCTAAGTGTGTGACAAGGTTCAGTAGTAAACTAGAAGGATAATAGCATACAGACCTTGATGGTCCTGAACAAATACACTATGGGATGTCACCAACGCATTAGAGTAATAAGACATTCTGGTTAATCTTCTGGTTAATGAGTCTCACGCCTAACGTGATTATATAAGTCACAAAGATTCACAAAACGTCACACAAAAGAAATACTAACATTCACTTGATGTCTAGTTTATCACACCAACTACAACCATTTGTGCCATATGGACTTTTCTATCCTCATCCAACTGATCAAACATCATAGAAAGTGGCTCACTCCTACCAATTAAGGACATCGCCACAAGACGCTCATCAGGTGTAAGACCACGTAAATCTTTCATCTGAGTCGCTACTTTGCCCATAATGCCAATCACATACTGCATTCTTTTGCTACTAGGCACTAGCAGCCGCCTTTAACGACCAGTTTAACATGTATGACAATTTGGTGAGAAGGTGCCATTATGTTTGTTGTTTTGTTATTTACTGTATTATTTTCAAACTTTGAATAATTCAATAAAAGGGAAGTTTCCTATACGATATAGACAAGTTGTGTGAACTTTAATAATGCAACTACCAGACCTCCATACATTAAAGATAACACTCCTTCGCTTCATTTTGTAACAACCCACAACACCCTTTTTTTTTCAGACAAACAAACTGATACATACATGATGTCTTCAGTCAATCATGACAACTTCGCTCACTTAAAAATCCCCCTTGAAGATGTGATATCCGCCACCAATAACTTTGCTAAAGAAAATTTCAGAGGCGGAGGTGGATTTGGTAATCATTACGCAGGACAGCTCTTGTGGTCCGGTGAGTTGATTAAAATCCATGTTCAGAGGTGGAATAAAGAATGGGATGAAAAAGAGGAACAGTTTTGGATGGAGATTTTAATGCTTTCTACTCTCAAGCATAAAAATGTAGTTTCTCTTGTTGGGTTTTGTGATGAGAATGATGAGAAGATCATCATTATCAAGCTTGAGACCATGTTGAGTCTTGAGAACTATTTAGACTATACGATGATGTTGACATGGGTGCGAAGATTGGAGATATGTGTCGGCCTTGCGCATGCATTGAGCTACATTCATTATGACGAGCACCGTGATTTCAGCGTTATACATAGAAACATCGACAGTGAGACAATTCTAATAAATGATAACTTTGAACCCAAGTTATCTGAATTTAGACTTTCCATGAAGATCGAAGCATCTCAGAGGCATCATTCATTCCATGTTGATAAAGTTTGGGATAGGGAGGGGTATACAGACCCGGCATATATAGAGACAAAGAGTGCACACCACAAGTCAGATATATATTCTTTTGGGATCGTAATGTTTGAACTACTGTGTGGTAAGAAAGCAGTAATCAACGACGAGGGTTATAAGTATTTGGCTCCAGCAGTCATTTTCCATTATAGAGAGGAAAAACTAAATGAGATAATTTATTGGGATCTACAGAAACAAATTGATCCACAGTCGCTCAACGTTTTCGCTGAAACGGCGTATTCCTGCTTGAACGAAGAACAATTTCAACGTCCAAATAATGATGAGATTGTCACAAGACTTGAGAAAGCGTTGGAACTTCAACTCGAACATCAAAATGAGGTAAGACGGTTTTTCCTCTTCCATCTTTCTATAATAATAATAATAACTACTACTATATATTTCACTTTACAGTTTAGCTAGCCCCTATAAAACTCCTAGCACCTTATTAGCCTCTGATCAGTGGCCATTCGACTTGCAGAGAATATCCTGAATCAAAAAGTATAACATTATGCTAATGCTCTGTTTAACACACTTAGGAACTATTCTAAGATTAAAGCATATATACTTGTCCAAACATCCAATTTTCTGATGTTCAAACAGCTCTTAATTGCTCTGAAAAACAACATACAAACCTTTAAAAGTATCTAATTCCCAATCGCTGTAAAAAAACAGCATACAAACATGTAATTGCTGCAAAAAAAACATGGTTGCTGTAAAAAAACTGTGTCGGAACAGCATATAAAAGCTGTAATTGCCGCTAAAAAATAACATACAAATATGTATTTGTTTTTAAAAGAAAGAGCATGTATTTGCTGCAAAAACTTGTTTCCAAACAGCCATGTAAAGACTATGTCCAAGCAGCGTATAAAAGCTGTTAAAACAGCATATAAGCCTGTCCAAACAAGCCATCTTTCTGCCGTCCAAATAGCATATAAAAAGTGATTAAAACACCATAAAAACCTGTCTAAACAGCTTTTAAAGCCTTTAAAAACTTGTAAAAAGCAATTTGGAAAACATATAAAAGATTTAATGACAAACCAGCTGGAATTATAGTAACGGGTAAAACCCGGCGGGTCACACTGGGTTTGGAGTTCTTAAAACCAGTTTCTTTTGTTCTGTTATCTTTGCCGGAACCGATTCGACCGGTTGGACCAGCCGGGTCGAACCGGGTTTCAAAACATTGAAAAAGAGAAAAGTGGTATAGTAAAAGTATTTGTTGATGTCTGCAAACATTTGTGAACTATGACCACCCAACCGAGATTTTGATAGGACGGCCTGCAAACCTTTATATGAAACTGGAGGAGTGTCCCTGGTGGCGATTAAAATTAGAAACCAGGGGATTGCTGAATACAAAGTAAAATCAAAATTTTAAAAGTAGTATAGTTATAAAATCTACCTGTAGTTTAGCAAGTTCATTACGATATACACAAGGTAGTATATATGGCCTTGCACTGTAGCTGGTCCAAGACTCCAAGCTGTAGATCAAAACTAATTTTCTTCAAAATTACATGTAAGCTACATATGAGTTGTCCATCCTCTTTTTGTTTGTGTGTTTAACCTCAAAGCATAAACTTTTAGGGACTTATGACGCATTGACCGGAAGAGAAGCAACTTCCCTTATACGCGTTTGACTCATTTACTTGTAAATTTGTCGGTCCAGGTTATGGTTTGTCTCTATGTGGTGATAAAAAACGAATAATTGATAAGAAAAAAGGTCAATTAGTTCACTGGTTAAGACTTGATAGTCACCCAGCCTGACATGAACTGAAGTTAATGTAAGAGATTAAACACAACATACCTAGTAACCTCAGCCAATATAAGCAACATTAATATCCCATAAGCACCTTGAAACACCGAAAACCGACATGTTAAAAAGAAGAAAAAGGTAGCTAAATGATGGCCAATAAACAAAACATCTTGAAAACGAAACAATAACCTTCTCAATATTACCCATAACCTATGGGTAACAACCTTTTGGGATTGCTGATCTGCTTTGAAAGTTGAAACAATGCTACGGGTCAAATGGGTAACAACCTTCCAATTTCAGAGTGTATTCTTTTACGGTATTATATAAGCAGTTATCAGTTGACTTTTTGGGATTATAGATCTGCTTTGAAACATTACAAGCAGAATCATCACGTTTCTATATATCTAGATTCAAGCAGTTTTAGAAAGACTTAGCAGAATCAAACAGTTCAAACAAGCAGTTTGTTTGTACCAATTCGATACCTAGTGTGGATACGAATGCAATATCGTGTCATATTTGTAAAATACTTGCGCCTGTTACAAGTAAAAGGAATAAAAATGACTATAATGCCTTAGGAACATGTTTTTGTACTTTTAATTTCCATAATTGCCTTTGTCATAAGTCATAACCAAGACGAAGTAGTCCCATACCTTAGGAACACATGTGTCTGCAATTTCATTCACAGGTTGGATACCATAGCTTTTCCTAGATTCCACTTTATCAACTTATCTTGAGTGTTACTTTATCACCTTCTACCCTTGAATCTTATGCAATCTTCAAACTTCAGATGACTAAATAGTAAATATCAACACCAAACAAAAATATATTGCAACTTTAAACAATTTACTGTTACACAAAGCACATGCCATAGCTTTTTTCTTCTGAATACCACTTTATGAACTTATCTACAAGACAAAAACTTGTCTTTGAATGAAATGAGGGAACCAAACAAGACAATTCCAATCCATATTATCCCATCAAAACTGCATCAGGTAGACAAAGTATCACCCATGTAGTCCATACTTACACCATCTGATTCTGGACCAAATGCTATAAAAACACCTTAGGACCAAATATTGACTATACTTACACCCATGTAGTCCATACTTAACCAAGACTATATCTCAACATGAAGTCACTAACCAAAATAATCCAACTTAATAAGACCATTTACTTGATCACTTCTAAACTTCTAAAGAATGTTAAGAGTATTTTTAATTACTATCCACAAACATAATAACTATAAACTACAAGATATATGCAGAATTAGACCTAACATGTCTTAGACATCGTTCAGGAATTTTATCAAACACTTTGTAGGCATTATTAACTCCCTTTTACTAACTCACATTTTAACTTGACTATTTTACAGATAATGAATGAATTTGCTCACCTCAGAGTCCCCCTTCAGAATATCCTATCTGCCACCAACAACTTTGATGAAGAAAATCTCATCCTAGAAGATGACTTTGAAAAGAGATACAAGGGACAGCTCTTGTGGTCCTGTGAGTTGATTGATATCGATGCTCGGAGGTTTAATAAAGAATTGGATGGAGTAGAACAAGAGTTTTGGATGGAGATTTCAATGCTTTCAAGTCTCAAGCATAAAAATGTGGTTTCTCTTGTTGGGTTTTGTGATGAGAATGATGAGAAGATCATCATTACCAGGTATAATATCAGGGGAAGTCTTGACCAATATCTAAGTGACCCGATGTTGTTGACATGGGTGAGAAGATTGGAGATATCTGTTGGTATTGCGCATGCATTGAGCTACATTCATTATGATGAGTCGCGCGATTTCAGCGTTATACACCGGCTCATTACCAGTGGCAGAGTTCTAATAAATGATGATTGGGAACCCAAGTTATCTAACTTTGTATGTTCCATGAAGATTAAGGCTTCTCAAAGGCACCATTCATTTCATACTAATAAACTTTGGTTTGTGGAAGGGTATGGAGACCCAACATATATTGAGACTAAAAGTGTGAACCACAAATCTGATATCTACTCCTTTGGGATTGTATTGTTTGAACTACTTTGTGGTAGGAAATCAATAAGTGAGCACCCAGATAATAAGTATTTGGCTACGCTGGTCTTTTTTCATTATAAAAAGAAAATACTAGATGAAATAATTGATCCGGTTCTACGGAAACAAATGGATCCGCAATCATTCAACGTTTTCGCGAAGATAGCATATGACTGCTTGAATGAAGAAAGATCTCAACGCCCGGATATAAGTGAAGTTGTCACAAGACTTGAGGAAGCCTTGAAACTTCAAATGGAACGTCAAAATGCTGTAAGACATATTTTTTCTTTTTTTTTTTTTATTTTTTATTTTATTTTTTTTATAACTAATCTCTATTTATTGATAATATTATTATCAACATGTGTGAAAGTATTTACTTATTATTGTATTTATGATATTAAAGGGACAATCAATAGTTGCGGCCAAAGTTGAAGATACATCATCCAATCATGACAAGGTAATTATTTACATAGAGAGTGTTTGGGATTGCTTATTGAAAATAGATTATTCATTTTGAAAACGGATAATCAAATAATCCACTGTTGCAAAACGTGTTTTTGAAATATAGTGTTTCGATCTAATTATGTTGTATAATAACGCAATAATCAAATAATGAGTTTTTTAAGTGTTTGGCAATTAGATTATTTACGACTTAACATGCAAAATGACTAAAATAGACATTTACACTATCAAGTTATTTTAATTTAGCTTATAAGAAAGTGACCGAGATTGTTTTATCAGATAAGTTATACATATTAAATTACCATATATACGAAATAATAATTTAACAAAAGTTATCGTTAACTTAAATGATTTTCTTTTATAACCATTCTATTCATTCAAAATAATCATTTTTATATAATACTATACGTAACTATTATCCATAATTCTCTCATCCACATATTGATGAGTGTGCCATCAGCGTAGGAACAATATATTAAAGAAAAGTGATATAACAGGGGTAACTTTGTAATAATGCCATCAAGAGAGAATTGCGTTTCACAACAGCAGGTCTCTACCTGCTGCCACAAAACGCGTTTTGAGGCCATACAAACGCAAAAAATCATTATCAATTTTTCTTTGCCAAACACTTCAAATGAATTATTTACGTTTTCGAAACGCGATAATCAAATAATCCGCCCCGAAACGCAATCCTAAACACCCTCTTATTACTATTGTTGCAAGTCACTGGATTTTAGATAAGTGAACTCCATATCTACACATGTCATTTTTGGAACACTTGGTAATGTTGTCTTATTTGGTACATATAGGGATCATTGACCTCCATATCTACACGTGTTGAGTCCCATGTCAGCAAAGAGACAAAGTCTTTCCTCAAAGATCTTTCTCACTTAAAACTCAGTTGGGAAGATTTAACATCAGCAACCAACGAGTTTGTTGAAGAGAATATTATCCAAAAATTTAAGCTTGGAACAATTTACAAAGGCCGCCTCTTACGTAATGAACAATTCATCGATATTATTGTAAAGAGGTTGTATACCATATATGTAAAAGATGAGAGCAAAAACTTTTGGACGGAGATTTCGATGCTTTCTAGTCTCAAACATAAGAATCTAGTGCCTGTTATTGGGTTTTATGAAGATGTGAACAACAAGATTATCATATACAAGATGGAGGCCAACCGAAGTCTCGAAACATATCTAAGTGACAAGACCCTCACATGGATGCAAAGGTTGAAGATATGCGTTGGTATTGCAAAGGTATTGAGTTACATCCATTATGATCCTGAACGAGATTTTAGTGTCATACATTGCAACATCATGAGCTCGAATATTTTACTAGATGACGAATGGGAACCCAAGTTATCTGGTTTTGAACTTTCGTTGAAAAATACAGTAGGTCGGAGGCACCGTCTTGTTCTTACTCGTGATATTGTTAAGAATGTATAACTGGACCCAAAATATGAAAAAACTGGCAGTGTGACCCACAAGTCAGATGTGTTTTCGTTTAGTGTTGTATTACTAGAAGTCTTGTGCGGAAGGAGTGTGAACGATGACAAAGACGAAGGCGAAAATGAACTTGAGGATGAGTTGAGAGAGGGGTTATTAAGTCAGTTGGCAAAATCTCATTTGGAGGATATGATCGATCCGCATTTACGAAAGCAGATGGACCAAGAAGCATTAAAAATCTTCTCAGAAACAGCATATGGCTGCGTAAAAGAGGAAAGAGCAGATCGTCCATACATAGATCAGGTTGTTAAAAGACTTGAAAAAGCGTTGAAACTTCAATCAATGTATGAAAATCCGGTAAGAAACTCAACTTGCTTATCAACTTTATCTGATAATAACTGTTATATTTATCTACTAATCTCCTATTTTTTTGCAAATATTATTTTAGGAACTTCCACGGAGTGCAGTTGACAGTACATCATCCAATCACCTGAGGGTAATTTACTTCTTTATAGTTTTAGTTCGAAGCTGGTCATCCTAATTAGTAAACAAAAAAGTAAATTACATGAATGGTCTATGTGGTTAGGGGCTTTTTACATATTACATTTGATTTGTGGCAGTCTAAAATGATAAACAACCGTGAACAAATTTATTGATATGGGGACAGAAATCAAAACAACATCTATAAATTTATTGAGATGACCACCTCCACACCACATGATCAACACCCAAAAACCAGAAATCAAAACACCATCTGCACCAACTATCATGGACCTGCACACTAGTCAAAAATCACAAATCATTTTTAAGCATAAAACAGTAACTGATATAGAAGCTAACGGAATCCGTTGGCTGAGCATAAAGTGTTGTATAACTTTTTTCTATTAACATCACAATTAGTACAAATTGTGATTTTTTTTCATTCAATAATTAATTTAAGTATGTTGTATTTTGAATGTCCACAATGTTGCAGTTGAAGAACTTGGAACACTTGAAGATTGGACTTAACGATATCGAGATGGCAACAGAGAAGTTTGCCGACAAATATTGCATTGGGTCAGGCGGATATGGTATGGTATACAAGGCCCAACTCGAACATTTTGATAGCAGTAATTTATCTTCCATAGAAGGGAAGAATAAATGTGATCTTCCCAAGAAACGTAGCACGGTAGCGATAAAACACATTCACAATCGAGAAGGAGAACAAGGGTTCATTGCAGAAATTGAGATTCTGACTAGCTGTAAACATGAGAATATAATCTCTCTTCTTGGTTTTTGTGATGAAGATTGTGATCACATGATCCTTGTCTATGAGCTTGCTTCTAAAGGGAGTCTTGAGGATTATCTGGGAAACAGTGATAAGATGACTAATCTTACTTGGATGCAACGCTTGAAAATATGTCTTGGTATCGCACATGGCTTGAAGTACATTCACACTAACACAGATCAAGACAAGCAAAAGATAATACACCGGGACAATAAGAGCGCGAATATTCTATTGGACGATAATTGGGTGGCTAAGATTGCCGATTTTGGGCTGTCCAAATTTCACCTGGAAGATGCCAGTACTTTAAATGCCAGTACGATTGCAGGTACAGATATGTATTTGGATCCAGAATATCAAGAGCCTGGAAGATTAAATAAAAAAGCAGACATTTACTCTTTTGGAGTTGTGTTGTTTGAGATCTTCACTGGTAGGTTGGCCTATGATCCTATATACACCAAGGTGAATGAGAAGGGGATTGCATTCATTGCGCGACATCATTTTGAGAAGGGAACACTAATGCAAATTGTTGATCATAAAATCAAGGAAGAAACAGATGAACATGTCTTTTCTCTAAGTAAAGGACCCAATGTAGAATCTTTGGACACATTTTCAACAATTGCATTTCGATGTTTAGCAGTGACTCAAGTCGAACGTCCATCAATAGATGTTGTCATCAATGAACTTAAAAAAGCCATATACTTTCAGGTGCATATTTTTTTGAATAACTCTATAATCTCCTCATATATTATTCATAGTAGTATGTGACATTTCATACATTATACTTTGTGTAACTAATATAAAAAACCTCAAACTTTTACTGAATTAATGATCTTACCATTTAACTTTTTTAGTCCTTAACTTTAATCTTAAACTTTACCAAGTCACCAATTCGCCAGTAAACCTCCTCACTCCCCCTCCCCTTCTGAGTGTGACGTATAAATTTCTTTTTTAATTCTAAAATGCAACAACCAAGCTTGATTTACAACGCTTACCCTGAACCTTGAGACTTCAAAGGAGTTTTAGATGGCAAATAGTTCAGTTATTCTTTACTTATCAAATAGACTGATTGTCCAATGATTCGCAGGAGAACCACAAGGACAGCCTCAAACTGTCACTTCAAGACATAAAGTTGGCCACAGAAAATTTTAATCAAGACAATCTCATTGGACATGGAGATTTTGGGAATGTGTACAAGGGTCACACTCATGGGCATAACTTCATTGCTGCAAAGCGGTTGGGTAGGAAATCTGCTGAAGGAGAAGCTGAATTTGTGACAGAGCTTGAAATCCTTATGGAGTATAAACATGAAAATGTAATTGGTCTTGTAGGCTACTGTGATGAAGAAGATGAGAAAGTTATTGTCTACGAGTATGCGTCAAGAGGAAGTCTTGATAAGTACTTAAGCGATGATAGCCTTACGTGGGTGATGCGGCTTAAAATATGCATCGATATTGCAATCGGGTTGGAGTTTCTTCATGGAACTGTTTCGAGTCTAGAAATGGTAATACATAGGGACATCAGCAACAACAACATTTTACTGTTTGATGATTTGAAAGCAAAAATTAGTGATTTCGGGCTTTCCTTAGTATGTCCAACAAATCAGGATGTAGACTATGCCATCGACAATGTAACAGGCACAGTTGGCTATCGTGATTCACTATACTCGAAAACAAGCTTCTTAACCAAAGAGTCTGATATATTCTCGTTGGGTGCGGTCTTATTTGACATATTGTGTGGGAAACTATCATCCGTAAAACTAGATGATGAGTATCTCTATTTACCTTTTTTGGCTAAACAACACTATCATTTAGAAAAACTTGATGAGTTAGTGTTTGAGGGTATCAAAGAACAAATTGTGCCACAGTCATATACTACATTTACAAAGATTGCCCATCAATGCTTACATCTCAGGAGAGAAAGACGGCCAACGGCAGGTGAAGTGATAATACAACTTAAGAAAGCATTGGAATTCCAAGTAAGTTTTACAATAATTTCAAATTATGCTACCATTCGTTTCATATAAAAATCTAAAACTATATTCATGGATATTCAAATAAGTTTTACACTTCTATTGTTCAAACAAGTGATGTTGAACCATAAAACATGATAAACATATTTCTTAATAAGACAGTCTGTTTTTTATCACTCAAAACAAAAAACAAATCAAATGTCAAAATGAAGAAGACAACAAGTTTACGTGATCCATAAAAAAATGTCTTGTCCATGTTTACTAGAAGGTCTTTAGTAGTTTCTCTAATGGTAGAAATGTGATCGTATGAAAGATGAGCTTATTAACTGTTTAACTTATGTACAGGTGGATTTTGAGATATGGGAGCCGAAATTGCCAAAAGACTATAATGAAATAATTCAGATGTCAAAATGCCCCGAAGATTATTCTACCATAAAGAAAGAGGATCTTTACAACATATTCTCAGCAGGAGTCCTCCTTCAACAGGACAAAGTGGTAAGCAGTTCGTTAATATATCTCACTTATTTTGTGTTTCCAGTGTTCTATGCATCTTTTACTTATTGATGGACAGCGTAAAAATCATACTTGCATTTACACATGGTATAAATCAAGTCTAAATTAATTTATGTCGTATAACAGCTGCTGTCATTCGATGGTAATCGGGAAAGAAATAAAATGGTATCAGCGACAATGTTTTCATACATAAACAGTTGTCCACTGAAGTGGCAATCTCTTCCAGAATCAAGGTTCTTCTCTCTTTCTCTCTACCCCTGTTAGTACACAAGTGATAAGTGCATTGTTGTTGAACGTGCATATATCTTTCTTTTTCTAATGTTTATGGAGAAAAAAACAATTATTAAATTCAAAAGTATAAGTGTATGATAGAGGGAGTAAGCTGCTACTGATAAGCACATCATGAACATCTATTTATAATATGTGCAGGTTTGATACAGTAGTGGAGATGTCAGATATTTCCAGCTTAAACATTAACATCACGACAAATGCTCAATTTTTATCTTCAGATGTTGTTTATGGAGTCTATTTAGTCTTCAAATTTTGTGATTCAAGAAACTATTCAAGTAGACCAATGTATGTTAACCTTAAGTATAGGAAGGGGACAGAAAGTCGGCATGCATATTTTGCAACATGGAGAGACAAGCAGTGGATGATGGTTGAGTTGGACCGATACTCGAACCAGAAAGAGGATGCCGTGTTTGAGTTTCTACTAGAGAGCTTTTCAACCTACCAGTATGGAGATGGTGCGATTTATGTTGAAGGCATTGAATTTCGAGCCATTGAAAAGGTAAATTTGAATATATTCCTTTGTTGTGTTCTAAATTATTGTTTATAATATAGAGTAAACTGAAAAAAATTGTCCTTATGGTTTGTCCAACTCACGGGCGCAATCACTATAACTCCAAAAGTGCAGGCGCAGTTGTTTGTGGGAACTTTCGGTCATTTGGGTAAAAAAGATTAATTATGGGTATGTCAGTCATTCCACTTTGGTCAGGGACGAAAATTGAACCGAAAGTTCCCCACATGAACTATGCCTGCACTTTTGATGTTATTGGGATTGCACCTGCGATCTGGGCAAAAGACGTGGATGGTTTTTGCAATTTACTTTATATTTTATAAAGCTGGTGGATGTATGGAAAAAAAGTACATATTCTAAGTTACATGCTTATACATGATTTCTATACAGGTGAAACTTGAAGACGTTGGAAAGTTGGAGGAAGCCCCGCAAGTCTTGAAATCAAACTTCTGTGTGGATCAACTGCAACAGTTGCCAACTATGTTTAAAGATATATTTAAGAAGTACACAAACTCTAAGGACATGTTCTGGTTCGGCAAAGTAAACGGGAAGAAACTTCTCATGCTTTCTGCA
The DNA here is from genome assembly GCA_030686995.1 of Artemisia argyi. Taxonomy (NCBI): domain Eukaryota; kingdom Viridiplantae; phylum Streptophyta; class Magnoliopsida; order Asterales; family Asteraceae; genus Artemisia; species Artemisia argyi. Next base: position 217,935,523 of record CM060685.1, on the reverse strand, counting down.
AAGGCATCTATATTAAAATTTTCTGACGCGAATCTCTATAGTTCAAGAAGATTAATTCACTGCAGGTTTGATTTTCTGAACAAACTTTAAAACATTATTAATTAACAGCTAAAGCTAACCTAAATGTACATTATCAAATAAAATATTTAAGATTTTGTGAATAGATGGTTGAAAAGTTTTACCATATGGATTTAGTTTTCTGTGTCTCCAAATGAATTTTTTTTAAGACGTATGTAAACCATATTATATATGTCGCACAAGCAGATTTCGGAAGGTGTGTGAGCTTTTACCACAACAAGTATTTCATATCAAATGCACAATTGAAAGTCAAATGTTATCACCCGATACAGAGTACATTTGTTACATTGTGTTCAAGACTTCAAAAAGTTGCCAGGGGCTGCATTATCCGGTGAAATTACGAGATTTGATCCACCAAGAAAATAACAAGGCCGATTTTTTCTATTTTATTACCCCAAGCCCACTGAATATAAATGATATTACTCGGGTTCCAAAACAAAGGGAAGATGGATGGATGGAGATTCAACTGTGGAAATTTAACTCAACTCGTGACCTTGAGAATTACTCTTTTCCTATTAATATGAGATTTACAACTTATGAAGGACCTTTATCTGGCCTCATTGTATGTCGCCTCGAGTTTTGGCCACTGTAAAAGGACTATCTGCGGCATCTAGCTAGTATTTTATGATTTTACTTCGTGTATCAGAAAAAGGTCCTTATGTTGCACCTAGATAATTATAAAAATTATGTATGAAAGTTTATCTTATGCATGTTTTATGTGAAAAGCAAATTGGCTTCTTTTTGACAGACAATTACGAGGATTGTGCTGGACTCATACTTCCAGCGTTCAAACAGCTACCCAAGTTGCTCTACAAGTGCAAAATATGTACAACTTTTATTGCGAGTAAGATAGTTTGAAAAAGTTTATGTTTTGGTAAAAATGATTCATAGGGAAACATCAGGTATTCTTTGTGTCACGCTAAGCTAACAAACTATTAACTATGTTAACATCAGTCAAATCGCTCTTAGTTTTTTAGACATTAATGAAATTATTCTTTGGTTGAGTCAAGCCGGTACGCCAATGAGATGCTTTATGGGCTTCTTACGTGTGACTAATTTGACGTGTAGTGCTGGTGGTGCGTGACTTTATGTCTCACGCTTGAGTAACAATGCCCCCACGACCAGCCTTAGTGCTACTTGTTAATGTTTTATGCTTTCTATAAAGCCCAGTTTAAATATAATAATCATAATAATTACAAAAAATTTAATGTTTGATCTTATAGAAAGATTGCATACAAAAACATATGTATTTACTATTGAAAGATCAGCTTACATGTCACAAGAATTTACTATTAGCAGAAAAACTTACAAGTCAAAATTCTTCCAAATAAATATTCATGAGTAATTCATCCGCGCAGAGTTTATAAAAATAAATTTAATTTTAGTATAAAAAACGAGAATAAAATGGCTGTCAAATATAAAATTCCTTATTATGTCCAAACAAAAATACTAATGATATAATAACAAATGATGGAGAAACAACTATAACCACCTCCTCCGTGCTTCCTGTGTGTACCATTTTGCACAACACATGTTACTCACGAACCTCCTGCTTCTGCATACAAAGTAACAAAAACTTCAGCTTTACGTAATTTTATAGTCAACCAATAAAGCATTCATCCAAAGTCAAAGTCTGCAGAGGTAGAAATTTTGACCCATTTACTGGGCTGATTTGGGTAAAATGCTATCCCCCAATGGGTCAAAATGGTAAAGTTTAATAGCCTATCCCCAATAGCTATAATTAGGTTATTCTATTAAGGATAAAGATAAAATATACACGGGTTATTGCGTGACAAGAGAACCAAGGATTCAAAGAAGAAAAACAGTTTCAAAAAATCTACCAAAAAATTCCACAACAGTGGAAGGTTGACTTATTAGTTATTACCAAAAAATCTATCTCAAGCAAACACTCTAGAAGCATTATATCAATTTTCAGGATACTGAAGTTTAATATTATTTTTAACTCCATACTCGAACAAAAGTGGTCAATCACATCACATTCCTCAAAATTTAAACAAGTTACAGAACACAGATGGTCAATTTGATCATGCCAAATAAATATTGGAGTAATCTAAGGTATTCCGATGGAGACTAACGATGTGAGAGAGATAAGCATAAGAATATGAGTATGTGACAGTAAAATCTTTTCATTTTTTCATAACTTCATATGATTGGAAAAGGTATCAATGGCAATAACATTTCCAACTATTTTGCCTAGTTTACTGTTCCACGGTACCCATAAACTGAAAATTCAAGATAAAGGAAGATATGATAGATAAAGATACATACCTACGGAAGCTCCCAAGACAGTTATGATTTTTCCATAATCTCCCTAAATAATTCTCCCGAGACAATTAAGACTTTAAAGCTTCCTGCCATAAAAAAAAATAGAAAAACTGATTTAAGTGCATACCATTATTACAAAAACATATGACCAGAAAAAGGTAGATAGGAAAACCTTGGAAATAGGAGTCTCATCAATATTTGGCTGCATACCAAATGATGTGGTGTTTGCAAGTCTCATGCCAACTTCTGGACTGTAAGTGCTCAAATCGGCAAGAGATATAGCCTCTCCACCAATTATGTCAGCAAGATCTCTAGCACGATCTGTGCAGTGTCAGTAAGAGAAAACTTTAGTTGGTGTATTAACTATGCATAGAGGGTGTTTGGATTTCAATTTTGCAACTGATCATTTGGTTACTCTGACTTGAAGTTGCTAATAATCTGTTTTTGATGTTTGATAAACAACTCACATCCAAACACCCTCTAAATATGACAAGAACCATACAATTGACTTTCACCCATACTGAACTTATAAGAATGCTATAAAACTAGTATAATGTTTTATTTGTAATTAAGTCCGGTATTAAAAATGGTAATGTGAACGCTAGTAGAATCTAACCGTAAGTCCGATTGGCTATCACAATCCTTGCACCCTTTGCTTTTGCTCCATAAGCAAGTGCTTTTCCAGCACCGCACCAATGACCACAAATAGTCTACCAGCCAAGGGTGATCCTGTTGCACCATTTTGAACACCTGAACCTGTAGACAATTCCACCCATCTGTTTTGTATAAGTGGACAAAAAGCACCGCTTTGACCGAGCCACCCATATTATCACTTCTAACAGAAAGTACAGAGAGAAACCTCAATAGCAGAAATAGCGCCTACATAGTTTGTATTGCAACCATATAACGTCCCATCATTTGGTCTCCTGATGGCTCGGTTGACTGCTCCTATTGACTGTAGCATACAATCAATAACAAAATACATAAAAAGCCGTAATTTAATAATTATCTACATCAGCTTCAATGCTTAAGGTTTCTATGAAAATGAAACTTACCTTTTCAACCAGATCAACCTCATCACAACATTGAAGTAAAGATTCTTTGTGAGGAATGGCACAACTGCATCCAAAAATGATTCATTTTACTAATCTAAATACGTAAAAATAAGGGTTTTTTTTTTCTTTTTTTTATTTATTATTTTTTTTCTCTCAAACATATATCAACGCACTTTCAATTTGTGCTCTTTTAGCTATTCTACTTATTTATAGCATTTGAGTCATAAAAGATGGCTCAGTATACCATTTGGGCATACGGTAACTAGTAAAACCGAATGTAAAAACATGATCAATTTTACAAATAAAAATGATAGGTTTACACATACAAATGTGAGTGATATAGTGTTAAATCTACCAGTTACCAAATGAGCCAAACTGTACACAAGCCTTCCTTTAAAGACGCTTTTGTACGAAAAATAAAATAACTAAAACTGCACAAACGTGATAGCATGTTGGTTTGATGGAAAAACCTCTAGATACTGAAGCACTTGCTCTAATAAAAATAGATCAAAACACAACCTGAATCCCGCAAAATCTGTGGACGAGTAAGTATCAAGAAAATTCTTTACATTATCCACCAACAAATGTACATAAACTCCAGTAAAACCAACCGATCAGAAAGCTTTATTGTATAACAAAGGTGATTTGCTATGTCCAACTGCCTTACCAATAATACCGAATACTTTTGTGTCAGATCATAACTGTGAAATTAAACAAGTCCAAAAGATCCCGAATTGTGGGCTGCCCGGGTGCCGATACCTTTCCATGCTCAAGGATGCCAAATGTCAAATATCCACCAAATTTCGGGCAGAGTAATTGGTACATCAGATATTTTTTTCACCCATCACCATTGCTATTATTGGAACCTAAATGATTAATTAAGGTACTTAAATAACCACGTAAGCTAATAAAACAGCGAAAAAAATATATCTAATTTACAAATTTCATTACATGCATGACTAACGCCGCTTACTTGAGAATTAGCAGTAATGGGAAAGACTCGTGCTACGCCAGTTATAAGCAAGTTCTTTTCCAGCACCGCCAGCACCAATAACCACAAATAGTCTACCAGCCAAGGGTGATCCTGTTGCACCGTTTTGAACACCTGAACCTGTAGACAGTTGCAACAATTTGTGCTTTAAGTAAATCTCAAATGGGTCAAATGGTCAAACGGGCAGAAAGTAAAATGTGAAATCATATGAAACTTTTAGAAAGAACCCTCGTAGACTATCCTCGATAGCAGAAATAGCGCCTATATAGTCTGCATTGCACCCATATAATGTCCCATCATTTGGTCTCCTGATGGCACAATTGACTGCTCCTGTTGACTGTAACATACAATCAATAACACAATACATTAAACGCCATCCATACTTTTATCATTGTCTGCATATTGTTTGATAGTAAAGCTTTTTATGACAATGAAATTTACCTTTGCAACCGGATCAACCTCATCACAACATTGAAGTAAACATTCTTTGTGAAGAATGGTACAACTGCATCCAAAAATGATTCATTTTACTAATCAAAATATGTAGAAATAAGGGTAACTTTTTTCCAAAATATATCAACTTACTTTTAATTTCTGCCCTTTTAGTCATTCTACTACAGTAATTTATAACGTTTGAGTCATAAAAGATGGCTCAGTATACCATTATACGGTAACAGTAAAACGATTGTAAAAACATGATCAATTTTACAAATAAAAACGATAGGTTTACACATAAAAATGTGAGTGATAGAATGTTAAATCTACCAGTTATCAAATGAGCCAAACTGTACACAAAGTGTAACAATTCACAATTTCAGGTTAATTACCATTCCCGGAAAATTTCACTATTCACTTTTACTATTCATTTTTTTCCCGAAACTTTCCCGAAAGTTGATTTTTATTTGATTTTATCGAGTGATAAATCATTTCCATGGCAAATTAAAAGTTTAACTTTCATAAGCTCATTTTCGTGAAAGTTATTAAGGAATTACACGGAATTACACGTTTTAGGGTAAAACGTCAATCAGAAATTCTACGCACAACGAAATTCAACCCCGTCAGGTGACCCCACATCGGAAAAATGTTTGACACACTCATGATTTATTTGAGAATTAATCGTGACTGAGAAAAATATGACCAAAAACTTCCCAGCAGGTCACCCATGCCTGTACTACTCTCGCATGAGCACGCTTAACCATTTGGGCGATTAACCGTGAGACCACAAAACGCGTTTCTAAGACTTTTTGAGTTTTCAACTTATTAGAAAAAGTCAACATATTCTTTCCCTCCTCCATTGACCAAAAATGATCCATTGATGTTATAAGTCATTTCGTGATTTTTAGGCTTACGGTTTGATGTCTAAAAGACATTTAATACCAACCGACACTAGACTGAGCCCAGTCTAGACATTATAAGTCATTTTAAATCATTTTTATAACATTAGAAAAGTAACATTTTACTTTTCTCAATTTTACGCAATATTCAGCGTTTTACGCGAATTACGCGTTTTAGACCCGTGTTTCCAGTTTTTAGCAGGGTTTTGCACCCAAATGGAACCTACCACTCATTTTATATTTTATTATGGAACTTATTGACATGTTTATCAATACTTTCAAATTCCATAATTTTACGACACCCGGTTTTACGTTTTGAGGCTTAATCATTTACGATTGGCATTTCCCGGAGTCAAAACTAACCAAGTATCTTGGATAATACCAAGAAAAGTCCACCCTTGCTCTCCAAGGCCATGTGAACCGCCACTAGGAGGGGGGTTTTCACACTTGAGGCTTGATCTTGACCCTTGATTCCTTGGATGATCACATGTGTACAACTTTGGCTCCAAGTAAAACTTGGTCACCAAGTGTTGGTATTTTCCTAGTGGTTTCCTAACCTCCTCATGACCATATATATACCCCCTCCCTCCCCTCTTGTGCCGTGCATCCCTAAACCCCATAACCATTCCATCCTTTGCTCATTTCCTTCCAATTTCTTGCATGGTTCAAGTGTTTCTTCAAGGTTGAAACCCTAGTTTCTTTTAGATAATCAAAACACTTCCATAACCTCATATACTTGGTGATTTCTCTTGAGTTTGAATCCACTCAAGTCACCTAAACCTTCATCATCCATCTTTCAAGAATACCAAGGGTAGAAAGATTGCATGAAGTGAAAAAGGGTTGAAGCAAGTCTATCAAAGTCCTATCCTTACATGTTAACTTCCTTTCATCTTTGAAAGCCAAAAGTTGTGAGCCATACCCTAACTTGATTCTTGTTAAATAATCATGTTCATGTTATTTACATGTTATTCTTGCTATATTATGTCTTGTAGTTGTGTCCATGATGTATAAAAGTGAGCAAAACAAGTTATTGTTATTGATTGACAAGATAAGTTACTAAAACAAGTAAACTAGTGACTTTGTTGGTATAACCTGATCAAAATGGTAAAAATATGATATTTGATTATTACATATTACAGTAGAGGACTTAACAAGGAAACCATAGCAATTTGAACCACCCAAAACGAGTATACGAGTCAAAAGTTATGGCGATTTGAAATTACCAAAGATTTCCGGCAAAACTGCCAAATAGCTTCCTGATCAAATTTAAGTTTTGAAAGTCCCACTTCTGGTCCGATTCATCAAAAAGTTAAAACACGAAAGTTGTCCGAAACGACGTTTTCGTTCAGGAACAAAGAAGCTCGAGACCTAAAAATGCTTTCCGAGTGATAAAATTCTTCAAATTCTAAACAGCCCATTTTTAGGCGAAAGTCACTAGATTATGGTTATACTTTGAAAGGCACAAGAGGTCTTATGACCTATAATCAAGACCACAAACATGACTAGAACCAAGGTTGAGTCTCATGACCTTGGAACAAGGACCAAAGGTCATGGCTAGGCCATGACGAAATGACCATAACAACTCACATAGGCGTAAACATGAAACAAAGAGTTAGGCGATAACTTGAACAAGCAATTTGGATCTACTTCACTTAAAAGGAAACCATGAGATTTTACCAAGAGAACATGGTCATTTAAGACTTATGAAACTACCCCTAATAACAATCTTCATGTATAAATAAACTTTCATAAGTTTATTCAAATATCGGACATGTAACCTTTCGGATCAAAACTTATATCTATATATTTCATCAACTACTACAATAGTAGGGAGCCTCATGTGAGGAGTTCATTATGTAAGCCGTCGAGTTGAGTTGTGGATTTACGAGTTAAAGTGTCCTGGCTCCTCGAACGCTTACTAACATGACTTCTGAATTATGTCGGCCCGAACGGTAGTGAACGATATACAAAACATACATGTTTCATGAATCATTTCTTTCAAAGACTTACATTATACATCATACCACATCATGGACTAAATGCAAGATATATATATATAGGCACTATTTCGTATTCTTTACTCCAATCCTAAGTCGCGACATTCTATTATAGGTTGCTCGTAGAAACCTTTACGATTCGACCGTTACATTTATTACTTGCTATCTTACTTAAGGTGAGTTCATAGCCCCACTTTACATTACTTCAATGTTTTACAAACCCTTGGGGGGAATACATGCTATTTATAACCGAGCACAATGTTTTTAAATTGTATGCTTACCTGATTGTTTTATTATCACTAAGTACCAACCTTGCTAAACCGAAATCCTTTATTATGAACCATTTAGTCACTAGCAATAGTGAGCGCGAATATTAATAATAGGCCTATTGGGATTGACGAATCCCATTTGTTTTGACTAAGTGCAAACAAATGCATTAATATTTGAGATTTAGGTATGTTAGCAAAGTACCTACCGGGATAAATCTGCCAATCGATATTGGTACACGTTAACGTTATGGTTTCATAAGCTTAGTGTATAATACATGTTCCGGGCGTATAATAACGTAGCCTACCTGTTTTGTTTTCCAAACATTGGTGTGAGTCTACAGCTCACACTACGATTATTGTGTTCAAACGATTTACCTACAAACACTACGATTATGGTGTTCAAACGATTTACCTACAAACACTACGATTATGGTGTTCCAACGATTTAACTACCAACACATTGTGTTCAAACGATTTAACAAACTCTATGAATATCACTCAACCTTTGTGTTGACCTCTCAAGCATGTATTTCAGGTTCATGACGATCAAGGATGGCACGGAAGGGCACGGATACTCAAGAGGGCTATAAATTTTATTATCATTCAAAACTCATTTATTATACATTGTAAACATGGAACCAATTGGGACCTCATTTTGTAACCTCTGATATTTATATAATTTGAATGATAAATCTTTTAAAACGACTCAATTGGAGTTCGTTTTCTATTATTGTGACTATTGTGCCGTCGAGTAACACCCAGTTTGAATTCCGCTGCATCCATGAATTGGGGGTGTTACAGATTGGTATCAGAGCCATGGTTATAGAGAAACGGGTCTAATTGAGACCTAAACTATAACCACATGTACAAGCAAAAACATTTTATAGCCTTCCACTCTCCGTGTCTTCCATCCTCCAGACGATTATGGACTTAGTAAGCATGTTATGCTTCACAAACATATAAGTATATTGATATATACACACTAGGCATTTTATGCTACATGAACACATATAAGTATATTGATATATACACACTAGGCATTTTATGCTACATGAACACATATAAGTATATTGATATATACACACTAGGCATTTTATGCTACATGAACATATTAGTATATTGATATATAAACTCGGTTTATTTTCAATCATTTATCTAAACAATGAACTAAACATATCTGCGTATGCCTATTCTATGGCATTTCGGCACAACTACATTCTCCCAATCATGTTCCTACTCCAACATTCATTTTCCAAGACATTGTGAGATACAATGGTCTCATTTTTCCAAGACATTGTGGGATACAATGGTCTCATTCATTTTCCAAGACATTGTGAGATACAATGGTCTCATTTTTCCAAGACATTGTGAGATGCAATGGTCTCATTCATTTTCCAAGACATTGTATGATACAATGGTCTTAATCATTTCTCAAATGTTTTGAGTCACACAACGGTTTAACCTACTTCCCAGACATTGTGAATTACACAATGGTCTAACCTACTTCCGAGACTTTGTGTTTTGTGCAAATGGTCTCTAGAATTATTCCATCACATAATCAATATCATTTCTTATGATATCAAAAACCCGTCACAATCTATCGATTTCAAAACAAGAAATATGAGATTTCTAAAAGACAAACTAATCCATCATCGACAAAAGCTGAACTTTCTCTACATTCATCAAAGTTTTCTTCTGAAACCTTCATTGTTAAAAGTTTGTAATTCTAGCCCAGTATAGACTGTTTTAGAATTACTTCAACTTCCTTTCCACACATATCTACCCGTACTATCTTCTATGCAATGGAATGTGAAAACATACGTTACAAGTCTCTTATGGCGGGACTTGCAACTGAATGGTTTGACATCGCCTTTGTTTAGTGGACAGTTTCCCGAAAGCAACGGACATATCACAAGTATACCTAGTTTAGGTATTTGAAAATTTTATCGAACCTTGGCTAAATATAGACTAGTCACCTATATTTAACCTTGGGACAGTGGAATATAGTCTGACTAACTATATTCGACTTAAAATTTTCAAATACTGAGAGTAGTTGTACTAGGGTTATGTTTAGGTTAATTTCCTACATGAACATGATAAACCACCAGAATACATTAAAACGATCTAGAGACACGATAGTGTCTTACCACTCAGCGAAATCTTAACACCTTATTTGTGTTACCTAATTTCATTCTTGAAATTTTTCATTTATGAGATAATCCGAACTACTATCTTGGGATAGTTATCAATTATTCTCTTCATCCTGTAGAAGTACTATCCTGTTTAGGTCCTAAGGATACCATTCCATCATAAACTTTTAAAATCTCTTAAGATTTTTAAAGCAAACTCAACATCTATACCTAAGGGTATTAATGTTAAGCATACACTACACACTTTTGTTCATCAACATATCACAACATTATCTTCACAACCGTTGGAAACACAAGCTCATTAACAGATCTTGATGCACTTTTAAAGCTCAAATCATCCTTAGTTACACCACAAGCACCCTCATCAGCTTTACAAGTTTGAATATTCATCTTGTACTTTTGCTACACCAGTGTCATCTCGTAATACACTACCTTGTAACTCACCGGCTAAGTATGAATGTTGTGTCGGGAATTCTTGAGTAGGATGATTTATAATGTCCTTATTTGAATGGATTGGGATGCCTTTTCATTTAAATAAAGAAATTATAAATCATCGAACCATACGTTTATATTTCTCTATTTACATTGTTTGGGATGCCTCTCTATGTAAATAAAGAATTATAAACAAGTGGGCTTATTTGTATCCGAAATAACATAAGTATGAAGTCAACCTACATTACATTGCTCGGGTATGGCATGATACCTACATTATATTCGCCAAAAGAAATCCTATCTTTTCACCGACATCGCTTCAAACCATGACATAAACACTAGGTACAACAACAGATTACCTACTAGGCTATGATTGCAACAACTATCCCAATTTCCATAAGTACGAGGTTTACATTTTGGTTTTCATAATGATAGTGCAATAACAAACAAACTCGTTGCGAGGCCATGTAACCATATGCATGTGCAGTCGTACCAAACTCATTACGGGGCCATGTAACCATATGCATGGGCAGCCGTACAATTCAAACAGGACTTGGTCCAACCACATGTTCAACGCTTATTCCATGATTCGATTCTTATATCAATTTCCATTTATTGGATTCCTATGTAAATTGCTATTGTTGTTCAACTGTTATATCAATTGCTATTGATACTTGACAACTATATCAATTTCCATTTTGATATTTAACTATATCAAGTTCTATTTGATATTCAACTACTATATCGATTCCTATTAATATTCGACTGCTATATCAATTTCCTTTGATATTCGACTATTACCATACCTTTCCTATATAAAAGAAAGCCTCATCCTACACCATACACTGAAATGACAAATCAAATTACATTACCGGAAATCCCAGACTTTGGTCCTCATAAGTAACCACACATCTTTATCGATACCACTCCAACATATGACACACATAGAACTTCGGGACGAAGTTCCCCGTAAGGGGTAGAGACTGTAACAATTCACAATTTCAGGTTAATTACCATTCCCGGAAAATTTCACTATTCACTTTTACTATTCATTTTTTTCCCGAAACTTTCCCGAAAGTTGATTTTTATTTGATTTTATCGAGTGATAAATCATTTCCATGGCAAATTAAAAGTTTAACTTTCATAAGCTCATTTTCGTGAAAGTTATTAAGGAATTACACGGAATTACACGTTTTAGGGTAAAACGTCAATCAGAAATTCTACGCACAACGAAATTCAACCCCGTCAGGTGACCCCACATCGGAAAAATGTTTGACACACTCATGATTTATTTGAGAATTAATCGTGACTGAGAAAAATATGACCAAAAACTTCCCAGCAGGTCACCCATGCCTGTACTACTCTCGCATGAGCACGCTTAACCATTTGGGCGATTAACCGTGAGACCACAAAACGCGTTTCTAAGACTTTTTGAGTTTTCAACTTATTAGAAAAAGTCAACATATTCTTTCCCTCCTCCATTGACCAAAAATGATCCATTGATGTTATAAGTCATTTCGTGATTTTTAGGCTTACGGTTTGATGTCTAAAAGATATTTAATACCAACCGACACTAGACTGAGCCCAGTCTAGACATTATAAGTCATTTTAAATCATTTTTATAACATTAGAAAAGTAACATTTTACTTTTCTCAATTTTACGCAATATTCAGCGTTTTACGCGAATTACGCGTTTTAGACCCGTGTTTCCAGTTTTTAGCAGGGTTTTGCACCCAAATGGAACCTACCACTCATTTTATATTTTATTATGGAACTTATTGACATGTTTATCAATACTTTCAAATTCCATAATTTTACGACACCCGGTTTTACGTTTTGAGGCTTAATCATTTACGATTGGCATTTCCCGGAGTCAAAACTAACCAAGTATCTTGGATAATACCAAGAAAAGTCCACCCTTGCTCTCCAAGGCCATGTGAACCGCCACTAGGAGGGGGGTTTTCACACTTGAGGCTTGATCTTGACCCTTGATTCCTTGGATGATCACATGTGTACAACTTTGGCTCCAAGTAAAACTTGGTCACCAAGTGTTGGTATTTTCCTAGTGGTTTCCTAACCTCCTCATGACCATATATATACCCCCTCCCTCCCCTCTTGTGCCGTGCATCCCTAAACCCCATAACCATTCCATCCTTTGCTCATTTCCTTCCAATTTCTTGCATGGTTCAAGTGTTTCTTCAAGGTTGAAACCCTAGTTTCTTTTAGATAATCAAAACACTTCCATAACCTCATATACTTGGTGATTTCTCTTGAGTTTGAATCCACTCAAGTCACCTAAACCTTCATCATCCATCTTTCAAGAATACCAAGGGTAGAAAGATTGCATGAAGTGAAAAAGGGTTGAAGCAAGTCTATCAAAGTCCTATCCTTACATGTTAACTTCCTTTCATCTTTGAAAGCCAAAAGTTGTGAGCCATACCCTAACTTGATTCTTGTTAAATAATCATGTTCATGTTATTTACATGTTATTCTTGCTATATTATGTCTTGTAGTTGTGTCCATGATGTATAAAAGTGAGCAAAACAAGTTATTGTTATTGATTGACAAGATAAGTTACTAAAACAAGTAAACTAGTGACTTTGTTGGTATAACCTGATCAAAATGGTAAAAATATGATATTTGATTATTACATATTACATTAGAGGACTTAACAAGGAAACCATAGCAATTTGAACCACCCAAAACGAGTATACGAGTCAAAAGTTATGGCGATTTGAAATTACCAAAGATTTCCGGCAAAACTGCCAAATAGCTTCCTGATCAAATTTAAGTTTTGAAAGTCCCACTTCTGGTCCGATTCATCAAAAAGTTAAAGCACGAAAGTTGTCCGAAACGACGTTTTCGTTCAGGAACAAAGAAGCTCGAGACCTAAAAATGCTTTCCGAGTGATAAAATTCTTCAAATTCTAAACAGCCCATTTTTAGGCGAAAGTCACTAGATTATGGTTATACTTTGAAAGGCACAAGAGGTCTTATGACCTATAATCAAGACCACAAACATGACTAGAACCAAGGTTGAGTCTCATGACATTGGAACAAGGACCAAAGGTCATGGCTAGGCCATGACGAAATGACCATAACAACTCACATAGGCGTAAACATGAAACAAAGAGTTAGGCGATAACTTGAACAAGCAATTTGGATCTACTTCACTTAAAAGGAAACCATGAGATTTTACCAAGAGAACATGGTCATTTAAGACTTATGAAACTACCCCTAATAACAATCTTCATGTATAAATAAACTTTCATAAGTTTATTCAAATATCGGACATGTAACCTTTCGGATCAAAACTTATATCTATATATTTCATCAACTACTACAATAGTAGGGAGCCTCATGTGAGGAGTTCATTATGTAAGCCGTCGAGTTGAGTTGTGGATTTACGAGTTAAAGTGTCCTGGCTCCTCGAACGCTTACTAACATGACTTCTGAATTATGTCGGCCCGAACGGTAGTGAACGATATACAAAACATACATGTTTCATGAATCATTTCTTTCAAAGACTTACATTATACATCATACCACATCATGGACTAAATGCAAGATATATGTATATAGGCACTATTTCGTATTGTTTACTCCAATCCTAAGTCGCGACATTCTATTATAGGTTGCTCGTAGAAACCTTCACGATTCGACCGTTACATTTATTACTTGCTATCTTACTTAAGGTGAGTTCATAGCCCCACTTTACATTACTTCAATGTTTTACAAACCCTTGGGGGGAATACATGCTATTTATAACCGAGCACAATGTTTTTAAATTGTATGCTTACCTGATTGTTTTATTATCACTAAGTACCAACCTTGCTAAACCGAAATCCTTTATTATGAACCATTTAGTCACTAGCAATAGTGAGCGCGAATATTAATAATAGGCCTATTGGGATTGACGAATCCCATTTGTTTTGACTAAGTGCAAACAAATGCATTAATATTTGAGATTTAGGTATGTTAGCAAAGTACCTACCGGGATAAATCTGCCAATCGATATTGGTACACGTTAACGTTATGGTTTCATAAGCTTAGTGTATAATACATGTTCCGGGCGTATAATAACGTAGCCTACCTGTTTTGTTTTCCAAACATTGGTGTGAGTCTACAGCTCACACTACGATTATTGTGTTCAAACGATTTACCTACAAACACTACGATTATGGTGTTCAAACGATTTACCTACAAACACTACGATTATGGTGTTCCAACGATTTAACTACCAACACATTGTGTTCAAACGATTTAACAAACTCTATGAATATCACTCAACCTTTGTGTTGACCTCTCAAGCATGTATTTCAGGTTCATGACGATCAAGGATGGCACGGAAGGGCACGGATACTCAAGAGGGCTATAAATTTTATTATCATTCAAAACTCATTTATTATACATTGTAAACATGGAACCAATTGGGACCTCATTTTGTAACCTCTGATATTTATATAATTTGAATGATAAATCTTTTAAAACGACTCAATTGGAGTTCGTTTTCTATTATTGTGACTATTGTGCCGTCGAGTAACACCCAGTTTGAATTCCGCTGCATCCATGAATTGGGGGTGTTACACAAAGCCTTCCTTTAAAGGCTCGTTTGTACGAGAAATAAAATAACTAAAACTGCAAAAACGTGAAAGTATGTTGGTTTGATGGAAAAAACCCCAGAAACTGAAATACTAGCTCTAATAAAATATATAAAAACTCAACCTGAACCTCGCTAAATCTGTAGATGAGTAAGTATCAAGAAAATTCTTTACATTATCCACCAACAAATGTACATAAACTCCATTAAAACCAACCGATCGGAAAGCTTTATTGTATAACAAAGGTGATTTGCTATGTCCAACCGGCTTCCCAATAATACTGAATACTTTTGTGTCAAGTCCTAACTGTGAAATTAAACAAGTCCAAAAGATCCCTAATTGTGGGTTGTCCGGGTGCATATACCTTTCCATGCTCAAGGGTGCCAAATGACAAATATCCACCGAATTTGGGGCAGAGTACTCGAGACATCAGACTTTCACCCATTACCATTGCTATTAATGGAACCTAAATGATTAATTAAGGTACGTAAATAACCACGTAAGCTAATAAAACCGTGAAAAAAATCTATCTAATTTACAAATTTCATTACATGCATGACTAAAGCCGCTTACTTGAGAATTAGCAGTAATGTGAAAGACTTGTGCCACGCCAGTTATATCTATAGCGGTTGTTGCAAACTTGACAATGTCAGCTCCTGTTGACTGTATTTTGGCAACAAGGTTCCCAAGCTCTTCTATCGAAGGAGTATTTTGATAATTGTGGGAAGAAACTATGAGTTTGCACTTTGTAGGCTTCTCCCCATGGATTAAGTTGTTGAAATCATCAACGGCCTGCATTTGAGTTACGAATAACAGTATAGTACTTTAGACGAGCCTATGAGCACGAATAGACGCATTTAATATCAAGAAGAAGGAACCTTAAGCTCAACATCGATGTGATCAGCTCCTAATTCCATTGCTAATCGAAGAGCAGCCAATCGACTTTGTTCATCTCCATCATACTGACCACCTTCCCATGTTGGTCTAGAAAATAACATAGAATCAGAAACCTTTTGGGGAAAGATAAAGTGTTACAACGTCATGTAATATGGACTAGATTAAGGGGATGTTTGGCATTACTAAGTTTAACAGCTTATGCTCATAACCAGCCTATAATCATATCCAAACACTTATTACTGCTGATCTACTGTATCAAAAGGCAACAAGGGGTATTTGGCATTACTAAGTTAAACAGCTTATGCTCATAACCAGAAGATTAACTTATCCAAAACAGCTTATTTCACCCCTAAGGTTAAACTTATAATACTGAATCCACTAACAATAACCAGCTCAAACTAAACAATCTGAAATTTCTTGATGAAAATACCTTATTTCACCCCTAAACTAAGTAGATAAGCATAGTCAAATTTATGCATCTGCTCAAAAAACACAATAAGCAGATAATCTATTATAAAAACAATCCAAATTCTGAAACAATCCCATCACATGTCAGACGGTAGACGATTCAGTAAACAATCAGAAAAAAAATGCATTCACATCATAAGAGTTCTACCGATATCATAAGCATAAGCCCTTTTTCATCCGAAAACACTTATCCATTAGCAACTCCCAATTCCCAAATATGCCCCTAAATATTATTATACTTGCATATACTCCACATTTCATCCTAAACTTAAAATGCTAATTACAAAGAGCTTATTTACACTAAATTAAGTAGATAAGCATAGTCACATTTCATCATCTGCTTAAAAAAAGCAATAAGAAGATAAGCTGTATACATAAGCAAAAATCCCAAACTCCCCACATCACATGTCAAACAATTCAGTATACTAATAACTCCAACATTCATATTACGTAAACAGTTGCGAATATTGAAAAAATAGTCAATATCAAAATGCGATAAGGGGTGTTTGGGAATGTAATTAAACCTGCTTATGCCTTTATGAGATAAGCATTGACTGTAAGAAAATTATTTACATTAACAAATTGATGAAATTAAAAGATGGGTTTTGTAAAAAGATTGAAGTTATTACATAAAAATGTGAACTTTTTGTGAATTGAAAGTTGATTTTGTGGGATTGAAAGGTAAGGGTTAGGGTTTTGATTTGGGGGAAAGGGGAGGGAAATTGATTTGGTTTTTGGGGGAGTTGATGAAATTTTTGGGTTTTTTTATAGGGAAAAGGGAAAATTATTTGAGTGATTTTTGGTTGTTTGCACGTGTTTTTATGGGATTTTTTTATTTATTACGTATATATTTGTATTTTTTTATTATTTTTTTTGGGTAAAGGTTATGAGTATATAAAAAATAATAAAATGAGAATGGTACATGAAAGAGTGGGATTAGGGGTGGCAATTGAGTCGTGTTTGTGTTGATCTATTCGAGCTCACGGGTTAACGGGTTGAAATAACATCTACCCAAACACGACCCATTTATTAAACGGGTTAGACGGGTTGACCTATTTTTGACCTAAACCTGTTTATCCTCAACTCAAACATATTTAACTTTGTGTCGGGTTCGTGTCGTTTATCGTGTCGTGTCAAGAATTGACACCCCTAAGTGGGATGAACCACTCTTAAAATAGTATGAACATGCTCATACGGACAGCGGCCAAATCATAACATTAGAGGCATTTAACAAAATAGAAATATAAAATACGAATGCCTCTAAGCCAAGAACTTCATCAGCTTTCATTCAGAGCTACATTAGCTAATTTCCATGTTGCCTTTAGCCTATCCACACGAACATTTTGCTTGAATCCACCAGTTTTATCCTTATCATGTTCGTAACTTGCTCGGTTTTCCTCTCACCTTTACCACGTATCCTATTATTCCTCTCTTGCCACACATAATATGTCACGTTATTTCGAATGGACAGAGGTAACAATCAGCACATAATGTCATCCCACATTGGCAAATACTTGGGAGATCCGCAACTTTTATCACTTGCTTCCATACTTTAGATGAATATGGACATTTAAAGAACAAATGTACACGCGTGTCAGGTTGGATTTTACATAATAGACATCAAAGCAAGCTTAAATCAACATCATTTTCAATGCCCCATTGTTTTAGACGATCTTGGGTTTTGAGACGATTTTGCATGACTAGCCATAAATGTGCAGCGTGTCTTATAATTGGTGTCGACAAAATTAAAAGGGTCAGTTGCATGAGAATAAAGTTTCAAATCTTATTGCTCTTTGAGACGAGCTACAAGTGGTTTCTTAAAATTGGTGTCGACAATTTGTGCTTTAAGTGAATCTCAAATGGGTCAAATGGGTCGAACGGGCAGAAAGTAACATCTGAAATCATATGAAACTTTTATAAGTGAACAAAAGGCACTGTTTTGACCCAACCGCCCATATTATCACTTCTTTTAGGAAGTATAGAAAGAAACCTCATAGACTTTCCTCGATAGCAGAAATAGCGCCTACATAGTCTGTATTACACCCATATAATGTCCCATCATTTGGTCTCCTGATGGCACAATTCACCGCTCCTGTTGACTGTAACATACAATCAATAACAATATATTAAACGCCATACTTTTATCGTTGTCTGCATATTGTTTGATAGTGAAGTTTTTATGACAATGAAAATTACCTTTGCAACCGGATCAACCTCATCACAACATTAAAGTAAAGATTCTTTGTGAGGAATGGTACAACTGCAAACAATAATGATACATTTTACTCATTTGAATAAGTAGAAATAAGGGTTTTTTTTCCTTAAAATATCAACGCACTTCCACATGTGTGCCCTGAGTCACAGTACTTTTATATAACATTTGAGTCAATAAAAGATGGCTTTGTATGCCGTTTGGGCATTCGGTACCAAGTTACCCGACAGTCAATATGATTACTTCTAATAAAAAATGTCAACTTTATTTATATAAATATCAAATTTATATATACCAGTTATTAAATGACCCAACCAGTACAACAAAGCCACCTTTCAATGACTTGTATGCAAAGAGAAAGTTAAGTAAGTACGTGCTACATCAGTTATATCTACAGCAGTTGTTACAAACTCGACAATGTCAGCTCCTGTTGACTGTATTTTGGCCACAAGGTTCCCAAGCTTGCACTTTCAAAGGAGAGTATTTTGATAATTGTTGACTGTAGGCTTGTCTCCATGGATTCAATTGTTGAAATCATCAACAGCCTGCATTTGAGCAACTAAAATGAGAAATCTTATAGAAATATTATGTCTGATAGTATAACGGGAATTTACTATGTAAGAACACTAATAATAGTACTTTAGACAGGCCCATGACACAAAGAAACCGATTTTATGTCAAGAAGAAGAAAACCAAAAGGTCAACATATATGATCAGCTCCTAATTCCATTGCTAATTGAAGATCAGCCAATAGACTTTGTTAATCTCCATTGTACTGACCAACTTCCCATGTTAGTCTAGAAATGACATAGAATCAGAAACCTTTTCGGGAAAAATAAAGTGTTACGATGTCATGTAATATGGACTAGATAAATCAAGAAACCAATAGCCCCGGTTGTCCTAACGAAAAATATAAATGTCCCTTTCTCTAATAAGGATTCATAATACTAATATCGGGTTTGATGTCAATTCAGCATACAACAGCAATACTTCTATGATTACATTGACTTCAGAGGATGTTTTGTAATGCTTATTAAAACTGCTAATGCTTTCATGAGATAAGCAATTGCTACAACAGAAGGCAATGCTGAAAAAAGTGTGTAGATAGGCTTGTACAGGAACGAAACCAGATAATCAGATATCGCATTTGTCTAAGTTTTCGGCAATCAGCTAATTAGGGATTTAAAACGTAAAATAATCAAAATCGCATATGCTGTTTGAATAGGCAAATCCAAAACTGTTACTTATAGTTGTTGTTTAGTACACCATCAAATGAGCCTATAATCATATCCAAACACTTATTACTGCTGATCTACTGTATCAAAACACAACAAGGGGTGTTTGGCATTGCTAAGTTAAACAGCTTATTGTCACGGAGCAGAAGATCAACTTATCCAAAACAGCTTATTTCACCCCTATGGTTAAACTTAGGATACTCAATCCACTAACAATAACGAGTTCAAACTAAACAATCTGAAACTTCTTACTGAAAACACCTTATTTCACCCCTAAACTAAGTAGATAAGCAGTGTCAAATTTATGCATCTGCTCAAAAAACACAATAAGCAGTAATCTGTTATTAAAACAATCCAAATTCAGAAACAATCCCATCACATGTCAGATGATTCAGTATACCATCAGATTAAAATTGCATTCGCATTATAACAGTATCAAGAAGATCATTAGCATAAGTACATTTTTCATCCAGTCACACGAACTCAACCAGATGCAAATATATGAGTTTGGCAATTCTGCTAAATGGACTTTAAAATACAGAAGCACTAACACTGTCTGAATAAGCAACACCCAAACTGCTTATTTCACCCTCTAAAAAAGATACAATCACATACAAACACTCAACTCTGCTTATCTACTACATTAAAATGCAATAAGTGGTGTTTATGATTGTCAATTTTAAACTCAAGCTCCCAAACTGCTTATTTCATCCTAAATTTAAACTGCTAATTACAAATAGCGGATTTTCCCTAAACTATTTAGATAAGCATAGTCACATTTCATCATCTGCTTAATAAAAGCAATAAGATGATAAGCTATTTAAATAAGCAAAAATCCCAAACACCCCACATCACATGTCAAACAATTCAGTATACTAATACATCATAACAGTTTCAACTCAAAAGTCAACAATCCCAATTCCCACATCAAGCAATTCACAATACTAATGAATCCAACATTCATATCATAGAAACAATTTCGAATATCGAAAATAGTCCCAAAGAACCGCACCTGCAAGTAAAAAGAGTAGGCAAAGGACTTAATTTATAAAGGGTTTGATATCATATGATTTATATCTATCAGTAAACCTTTCTTGTTTCGAACTATCCTATCTAATCTCGATTAGGTCAGCAGCTTATTTCACCCTAAAAAAAAAGCATATAATCATGACCAGATACTCAAACCTTATCCACAATATCCACAATAAGGGGGTATTTGAGATTACTGTAACACCCCCAATTCATGATGCAGCGGAATTCAACTTGGGTGTTACTCGACGGCACAACAGTCATAATAATAGAAAACGATCTCTAACCGAGTCGTATTAAAAAGAGTTGTCATTCATATTTATTCAAATATATCAGAGTTTACATCAATATAAAGTCTTTGATGTTTTTAGCGAATGACATAGTAGTTTATAGCCTTCTTCCTTTAGTACGTGCCCTTCCGCTCCATTCTTGATTATCATGGACCTGAAATACATGCTTAAAAGGTCAACACAAAGGTTGAGTGAAATTCATAGAGTTTGTTTAACGGTTGAACACAATATGTTGGTAGTATGAGTTAATTAGACTCATACTTATGTTAGAAAACAAAACAGTTATTATTATATACTAAGCTCATGCAACCAATACGTTAACGGGTACCAATATCAATCGGCGGTTTTGTTGCCCCGGTAAGTACTTTGCCGTCATACTTAATGTTCAAATATAGTGCATTCGTTTGAACTAATCTGCTCAAACAAATGGGATTCGTCAATCCCAATAGGCCTATTCACAATACTCGCGCTCACTAATTCTAGTGATTAAATGGTTCATGATAGGGGCCTAGGATTGGCAAGGTAGGTACTTAGTAATAATAAAACAATCACGCAGCATACAGTTTCAAAGCATTGTGTTCGGTTTAAAAGTAGCATGTATTTCCCCCAAGGGTTTGTAAAACATTGAATTAATGTAAAGTGGGGCTATGAACTCACCTTAAGTAAGATAGCAAGTAATGAAGGTAATGGTTGGATCGTGTAGGTTTCTACGAGCAACCTATAATAGAATGTTGCGACTTAGGATTTGAGTAAAGAATATAACGGAGTGCCTATATATATACTTGCATTTAGTCCATGATGTGGTATGATGTATAGTGTAAGTCTTTGAAAGAAAAGATTCATGAAACATGTATGTTTTATATATCGTTTACTACCGTTCGGGCCGACATAATTCAGAAGTCATGTTAGTAAGCGTTCGAGGAGCCAGGACACTTTAATTCGTAAATCCACAACTTAACTCGACGGCTTACATAATGAACTCCTCACATGAGGCTCCCTACTATTGTAGTAGTTGATAAAATATATAGATATAAGTTTTGATCCGAAAAGTTACATGTCCGATATTTGAATAAACTTAGGAAAGTTTATTTTTACATGAAGATTGTTATTAGGGTAAGTTTCATATAACTTGTATGACCATTTTTCTTTGTATTATCTCATGGTTGTTTTAAGTGAAGTAGATCCAAATTGTTTGTTCAAGTTATCGCCAATTCCTTGTTTCATGTTTTCGCCTAAGTAAGCTTCTATGGTCATTTAGTCATGGCCTTTCCATGACCTTTGGTCCTTGTTCAATGGTCATGAGACTCAACCTTGGCTCTAGCCATGGTTGTGGTCTTGATTCTAGGTCATAAGACCTCTTGTTCCTTTTAAAGTATAACCATAATATAGTGACTTATAAATATGTAAATAGCTGTTAACAAACTGAGAAATATCTCATTCGTTATTGATTTTCTAGAGACGTCCTCCTGAGTTTTTCAAGAAAACGTGATTCCGGACAACTTTCGTGTTTTAACTTTTTCATGAAACGGACCAGAAATGCCTTTTTTGCGAGTTTTAAGTTTCTGTAACAGAAAGTTTTGGCAGCTTTGCCACGAAGTTTTGGTAACTTCAAATGGTCATAACTTTTGACTCGTATACTCGTTTTAGGTGGTTCAAATTGCTACGGTTTCCTTGTTAGGTCCTCTACTACAATATGTAATGATCCAATGTCATATTTTTACCATTTTGATCAGGTCTTTCCAAGAAAGTCACTAGTTTACTTGTTTTAATAACTTGTCTTAACAATCAATAACAATAAGTTGTTTTACTCACTTTTATACATCATGGACATAACTACAAGACATAATATAGCAAGAATAATATGTAAATAACATGAACATGATTATTTAACAAGAAGCATGTTAGGGTTTGGCTTACAACTTTTGGCTTTCAAATAAAGAAAGGAAGTAACTAGTAAGGATAGAACTTTGATAGACTTGCTTCAACCCACTTCACTTCATGCAATCTTTCTACTCTTGTAATCTTGAAAGAGAGATGATGAAAGTTGAGGTGACTTGAGTGGATTCAAACTCAAGAGAAATCACCAAAGTATATGAGGTTATGGAAGTGTTTTGAGAACCTAAGATCAAACTAGGGTTTCTACCTTGAACTTGCACTTGAACCTTGCTAGAAATTAGAAGGAAATAAAGCTAAGGATGGAGTGTTTTGGGGTGTGGTATGGACGGCAACACAAGGGGGGGGGGGAGGGGGCTTTTATAGTCCTTTGAGGAGGTTACAAAGTTGGATTTGACATAGGCCTTTCATGACAAGCTTAACACATGTAAACATCTCAAGACCACTTTGCACAAGATCAAGCCACACCAAGGGTGACTCCCCCCGCCCCTATTGGTGAGGTGTGCTTGGCTTGATAATATCCTAAGTATTAGGATGAAACTTGACTCCGGGAAATGCCAACCGTAAATAATTAGGCCTCAAAACGTAAAACCGGGTGTCGTAAAATTATGGAACTTGAAAGTATTGTTAAACATGTCCATATGTGTAACAATTCGCAATTTCAGGTTAATTACTATTCCCGGAAATTTTCACTATTCACTTTTACTATTCATTTTTCCCAAAATTTTCCGGAAATTTGATTTTTGTTTCTTGGCCTCGAGTGATAAATCATTTCCATGGCAAATTAAAAGTTTGACATTCATAAGCTCATTTTCGTAAAAGTTAATAAGGAATTACACGTTTTAGGGTAAAACGTCATTCAAAAATTCTACGCACAACGAAACTCAACCGCGTTAAGTGACCCCGCATCAGAAAAATGTTTGATACACTCATGATTTATTTGAGAATTAATCATGACTGTGTAACAATTCACAATTTCAGGTTAATTACCATTCCCGGAAAATTTCACTATTCACTTTTACTATTCATTTTTCCCGAAACTTTCCCGAAAGTTGATTTTTATTTGATTTTATCGAGTGATAAATCATTTCCATGGCAAATTAAAAGTTTAACTTTCATAAGCTCATTTTCGTGAAAGTTATTAAGGAATTACACGGAATTACACGTTTTAGGGTAAAACGTCAATCAGAAATTCTACGCACAACGAAATTCAACCCCGTCAGGTGACCCCACATCAGTAAAATATTTTACACACTCATGATTTATTTGAGAATTAATCGTGACTGAGAAAAATATGACCAAAAACTTCCCAGCAGGTCACCCATGCCTGTACTACTCTCGCATGAGCACGCTTAACCATTTGGGCGATTAACCGTTAGACCACAAAACGAGTTTCTAAGACATTTTGAGTTTTCAAAATTATTAGAAAAAGTCAACATAATTTTCCCTCCTCCTTTGACCAAAAATCATCCCTTGATGTTATAAGTCATTTCGTGATTTTTAGGCTTACGGTTTGATGTCTAAAAGACATTTAATACCAACCGACACTAGACTGAGCCCAGTCTAGACATTATAAGTCATTTTAAATCATTTTTATAACATTAGAAAAGTAACATTTTACTTTTCTCAATTTTACGCAATATTCAGCGTTTTACGCGAATTACGCGTTTTAGACCCGTGTTTCCAGTTTTTAGCAGGGTTTTAGCACCCGATGGAACCTACCACTCATTTTATATTTTATTATGGAACTTATTGACATGTTTATCAATACTTTCAAGTTCCATAATTTTACGACACCTGGTTTTACGTTTTGAGGCTTAATCATTTACGGTTGGCATTTCCCGGAGTCAAAACTCATCCAATATCTTGGATAATATCAAGCAAGAACCACCTCATCCTTCCTAGCATATCAAACCGCCATTAGGGGGGGGTTTTCACACTTGTGGCTTGATCTTGACCCTTGATTCCTTAGATGATCACATGTGTTCAACTTTGGCTTCAAGTAAAACTTGGTCACCAAGTTGTGGTAATATCCTACTCATTTCCTAACCTCCTCATGACCATATATATACCCCCTCCCTCCCCTCTTTGCCGTGGATATCACACACACAAACACACCATTCATTTGCAAATTCTCTTCCAAGTTTCATGCAAGATTCAAGTGATTCTTCAAGGTAGAAACTCTAGTTAGGTTATCATTCACCAAAACTCTTCCATAACCTCATATACTTGGTGATTTCTCTTGAGTTTAAATCCACTCAATTCACCTAAACCTTCATCATCCATCTTTCAAGAATACCAAGGGTAGAAAGATTGCATGAAGTGAAAAAGGGTTGAAGCAAGTCTATCAAAGTCCTATCCTTACATGTTAACTTCCTTTCATCTTTGAAAGCCAAAAGTTGTGAGCCAAACCCTAACTTGATTCTTGTTAAATAATCATGTTCATGTTATTTACATATTATTTGTGCTATATATTGTCTTGTTATCATGTCCATGATGTATAAAAATGACCAAAACAAGTTATTGTTATTGATTGTTACAACAAGTTACTAAAACAAGTAAACTAGTGATTTTCTTGGTAAGACCTGATCAAAATGGTAAAAATATGATGTTGGATCATTACATATTACAGTAGAGGACTTAACAAGGAAACCATAGCAATTTGAACCACCCAAAACGAGTATACGAGTCAAAAGTTATGGCGATTTGAAATTACCAAAGATTTCCGGCAAAACTGCCAAATAGCTTCCTGATCAAATTTGGGTTTTGAAAGTCCCACTTCTGCTCCGATTCATCAAAAAGTTAAAACACGAAAGTTGTCCGAAACGACGTTTTCGTTCAGGAATAAAGAAGCTCGAGCCCTAAAAACGCTTTCCGAGTGATAAAATTCTTCAAATTCTAAACAGCCCATTTTTAGGCGAAAGTCACTAGATTATGGTTATACTTTGAAAGGAACAAGAGGTCTTATGACCTATAATCAAGACCACAAACATGACTAGAACCAAGGTTGAGTCTCATGACCTTGGAACAAGGACCAAAGGTCATGGCTAGGCCATGACGAAATGACCATAACAACTCACATAGGCGTAAACATGAAACAATGAGTTAGGCGATAACTTGAACAAGCAATTTGGATCTACTTCACTTAAAAGGAAACCATGAGATTTTACCAAGAGAACATGGTCATTTAAGGCTTATGAAGCTACCCCTAATAACAATCTTCATGTACAAATAAACTTTCCTAAGTTTATTCAAATATCGGACATGTAACCTTTCGGATCAAAACTTATATCTATATATTTCATCAACTACTACAATAGTAGGGAGCCTCATGTGAGGAGTTCATTATGTAAGCCGTCGAGTTGAGTTGTGGATTTACGAGTTAAAGTGTCCTGGCTCCTCGAACGCTTACTAACATGACTTCTGAATTATGTCGGCCCGAACGGTAGTGAACGATATACAAAACATACATGTTTCATGAATCATTTCTTTCAAAGACTTACATTATACATCATACCACATCATGGACTAAATGCAAGATATATATATAGGCACTACTACATATTCTTTACTCCAATCCTAAGTCGCGACATTCTATTATAGGTTGCTCATAGAACCTTCACGATTCAACCGTTACATTCATTACTTGCTATCTTACTTAAGGTGAGTTCATAGCCCCACTTTACATTACTTCAATGTTTTACAAACCCTTGGGGGAAATACATGCTATTTATAACCGAGCACAATGTTTTTAAATTGTATGCTTACCTGATTATTTTATTATCACTAAGTACCAGCCTTGCTAAACCGATATCCTTGATTATGAACCATTTAATCACTAGCAATAGTGAGCGCGAATATTAATAATAGGCCTATTGGGATTGACGAATCCCATTTGTTTTGACTAAGTGCAAACAAATGCATTAATATTTGAGATTTAGGTTTGTTAGCAACATACCTACCGGGATAAAACCGCCGATTGATATTGGTACATGTTAACGTTATGGTGTCATAAGCTTAGTGTATAATACATGTTCCGGGCGTATAATAACGTAGCCTACCTGTTTTGTTTTCCAAACATTGGTGTGAGCCTATAACTCACACTACCAACATATTGTGTTCAATCGATTTAACAAACTCTATGAATATCACTCAACCTTTGTGTTGACCTCTCAAGCATGTATTTCAGGTTCATGACGATCAAGGATGGCACGGAAGGACACGGATACTCAAGAGGGCTATAAATTTTATTATCATTCAAAACTCATTTATTATACATTGTAAACATGGAACCAATTGGGACCTCATTTTGTAATCTCTGATATTTATATAATTTGAATGATAAACCTTTTCAAAATGACTCAATTGGAGTTCGTTTTCTATCATTGTGACTATTGTGCCGTCGAGTAACACCCAGTTTGAATTCCGCTGCATCCATGAATTGGGGGTGTTACAGATTGGTACCAGAGCCATGGTTATAGAGAAACGGGTCTAAGTGAGACCTAAACTATAACTACAATCACAAACAAAAACATTTTATAGCCTTTCGCTCTCCGTGTCTTCCATCCTCCAGACGATTATGGACTTAGTAAGCATGTTATGCTTCGCAAACATATTAGTATATTGATATATACACACTAAGCATTTTATGCTACATGAACACATATAAGTATATTGATATATACACACTAAGCATTTTATGCTACATGAACACATATTAGTATATTGATATATAAACTCGGTTTATTTTCAATCATTTATCTAAACAATGAACTAAACATATCTGTGTATGCCTATTCTAGGGCATTTCGACACAATCACATTCTCTCAATCATGTTCCTACTCCAACATTATATGTTCAAGACATTGTATATTACAATGGTCTCATTCATTTTTCAAGACATTGTATATTACAATGGTCTCATTCATTTTTCAAGACATTGTATATTACAATGGTCTCATTCATTTTTCAAGACATTGTATATTACAATGGTCTCATTCATTTTTCAAGACATTGTATATTACAATGGTCTCATTCATTTTTCAAGACATTGTATATTACAATGGTCTCATTCATTTTTCAAGACATTGTGAGATACAATGGTCTCATTCATTTTCCAAGACATTGTATGATACAATGGTCTTAATCATTTCTCAAATGTTTTGAGTCACACAATGGCCTAACCTACTTCCCAGACATTGTGAATTGCACAATGGTCTAACCTACTTCCGAGACATTGTGATTTGTGCAATGGTCTCTGGAATTATTTCACGACCTCATCAATATCATTTCTTATGATACAAAAACCCGTCACAATCTATCGATTTCAAAACAAGAAATATGAGATTTCTAAAGGACAAACTAATCCATCATCGACAAAAGCTGAACTTTCTCTACATTCATTAAGGTTTTCTGATGAAACCTTCATTATTAAAAGTTCGTGATCCTGACCAAGTATGTTCTATTTTAGAACTACTTAAAACTTCCTTTCCATACGTATCTACCCTTACTACCTTCTATGCAATGGAATATGAAAACATACGTTACAAGTCTTGTATGGACGGGACTTGCAACTTAAGGGTTTGACATCGCCTTTGTTTAGTGGACAGTTTCCCGAAAGCAACGGACATATCAAAAGTATACCTAGTTTAGGTATTTGAAAATTTTATCGAACCTTGGCTAAATATGGACTAGTCACCTATATTTAACCTAGGGACAGTGGAATATAGTCTGACTAACTATATTCGACTTAGAATTTTCAAATACTGAGAGTAGTTGTACTAGGGTTATGTTTAGGTTGATTTCCTACATGAAACACGATAAACCACCAGAATACATTAAAACGATCTAGAGACACGATAGTGCCTTACCACTCAGCAAGATCTTAACACCTTATTTGTATGATCTAAATTCATTCTTGAAAATTTTCATTTATGAGATAATCCGAACGACTATCTTGGGATAGTTATCAATTCTTCTCTTCATCCCGTGGAAGTACCATCCTGTTTAGGATACCATTCCGTCATAAACTTTTAAAAATCTCTTAAGATTTTTAAAGCAAACTCAACATCGATACCTAAGAGTATTAATGTTAAGCATACACTACACACTTTTGTTCATCAACATATCACATCATTATCTTCACAACCGTTACAAACACAAGCTCATTAACAGATCTTGATGCACTTTTAAAGCTCAAATCATCCTTAGTTACACCACAATTACCCTCATCAGCTTTACAAGTTTGAATATTCATCTTGTACCTTTGGAACACCAGTATCATCTCGTAATACACTACCTTGTAACTCACCGGCTAAGTATGAATGTTGTGTCGGGAATTCTTGAGTAGGATGATTTATAATGTCCTTATTTGAATGTATTGGGATGCCTTTTCATTTAAATAAAGAAATTATAAATCATCGAACCATACGTTTATATTCCTTTAGTTACATTGTTTTGGATGCCTCTCTATGTAAATAAAGAATTATAAACAAGTGAGCTTAATTATATCCGAAATAACATAAGTATGAAGTCAACCTACATTACATTGCTCGGGTATGGCTTGATACCTACATTACATTGCTCGGGTATGGCTTGATACCTACATTACATTGCTCGGGTATGGCTTGATACCTACATTACATTGCTCGGGTATGGCATGATACCTACATTTTATTCGCCACAAGAAATCCTATCTTTTCACCGACATCGCTTCAAACCATGACATAAACACTAGGTACAACAACAGATTACCTACTAGGCTATGATTGCAACGACTATCCCAATTTCCATTAGTACGAGGTTTACATTTTGGTTTTCATAATGATAGTGCAATAACAAACAAACTCATTGCGAGGCCATGTAACCATACGCATGCGCAGTCGTACCAAACTCATTGCGAGGCCATGTAACCATACGCATGCGCAGTCGTACCAAACTCATTGCGAAGCCATGTAGCCATATGCATGGGCAGCCGTACAATTCAAACAGGACTTGGTCCAACCACATGTTCAACGCTTATTCCATGATTCGATTCTTATATCAATTGCTATTGATACTTGACAACTATATCATTGTGTATAATACATGTTCCGGGCGTATAATAACGTAGCCTACCTGTTTTGTTTTCCAAACATTGGTGTGAGCCTATAACTCACACTACCAACATATTGTGTTCAATCGATTTAACAAACTCTATGAATATCACTCAACCTTTGTGTTGACCTCTCAAGCATGTATTTCAGGTTCATGACGATCAAGGATGGCACGGAAGGACATGGATACTCAAGAGGGCTATAAATTTTATTATCATTCAAAACTCATTTATTATACATTGTAAACATGGAACCAATTGGGACCTCATTTTGTAATCTCTGATATTTATATAATTTGAATGATAAACCTTTTCAAAACGACTCAATTGGAGTTCGTTTTCTATCATTGTGACTATTGTGCCGTCGAGTAACACCCAGTTTGAATTCCGCTGCATCCATGAATTGGGGGTGTTACAGACTGTGAAAAACATGACCAAAATAAGCCTCGGCCGTGAAAAACTGGAATTTTCAGTTTTTAAGCGTTTTTACTCAGCTGTAACCTTAGCCTGTACCTGCACCGCGTTTCTAAGATGATTTGAGTTTTCAACTTATTAGAAAAAGTCAACATATTTTTCCCTCCTCCTTTGACCAAAAATCATTCCTTGATTTTATAAGTCATTCCTTGATTTTTAGGCTTACGGTTTTATGTCTAAAAGACATTTAATACCAACCGACACTAGACTGAGCCCAGTCTAGACATTATAAGTCATTTTGAATCATTATTATCACATTAGAAAAGTAACATTTTACTTTTCTCAATTTTGCGCAATATTCGTACGTTTTACGTATTACGCGTTTTAGACCCGTGTTTCCAGTTTTAGCAGGGTTTGAGCACCCCAATGGAACCTACCACTCATTTTATATTTTATTATGGAGTATTTTGACAAGTTTAATCATTCCTCCAAGGTTCGTATTTTTACGATACCCGGTTTTACATTTTGTGACGTAACAACTTACGGTTAGCATTTTACGGAGTCAAAACATACTAGATATCTTGGATAATATCATCACAAGTCAAACCTTCCACCCCAAGCTTAGCAAACCGACTTAGGGGGGGGAGTCACCCTTTAGGTGGCTTGATCTCAAGCTTGATGGCCTTAGATCCTTACATGTGTAGAACATGGCCTCCAAGGGTTGACAAGTCAACATATGTAACCTCCTCAAGCTCCTATAAAGCCTTTCTCCCCCTCTTGTTGCCGTGGGATATATCACACACCAACACCATATCCTTTGCTCATTCTCTTCCAAGTTTCATGCAAGATTCAAGAGCATAACAACACATAAACCCTAGTTTGATCTTAGGTTATCAAAACACTTCCATAACCTCATATACTTGGTGATTTCTCTTGAGTTTGAATCCACTCAAGTCACCTCAACCTTCATCATCTATCTTTCAAGATTACAAGAGTAGAAAGGTTGCGTGAAGTGAAGTGGGTTGAAGCTAAAGTCTATCAATGTTCTATCCTTACTAGTTAACTTCCTTTCTTTATTTGAAAGCCAAAAGTTGTAAGCCAAACCCTAACATACTTCTTGCTAAATATCATATTTATGTTATTTACATATCATTCATGCTATATTTTGTCTTGTGATCATGTCCATGATGTACAAAAATGGGTAAAACAAGTATTGATACATATATGTAACTTATGTTATTCAAACAAGTAAACTAGTGACTTTCTTGGAGAACCACGACCAAAATAGTATAACTATGATATTGGATCATTACATATTATAGTAGAGGACTTAACAAGGAAATCATAGCAATTTGAACCATCTAAAACGAGTATACGAATCAAAAGTTATGGCCATAAGAAGTTAGCGAAACCAAAAGTTAAAACACGAAAGTTGCCTAGACCATACTGTTTTGCATTCTGACTTTTTGAAAGTCACCCTTCTGGTCCGATTCATCAAAAAGTTAAAACACGAAAGTTGTCCGGAACGACGTTTTCGTTCAGGAGCAAAGAAGCTCGAGCCCTGAAAACGCTTTCCGAGTGATAATTTCTTCAAATTCTAAACAGCCATTTTTAGACCAAAGTCATTATATAAAGGTTATGGTTTATAAAGACCAAGAGGTCTTATGACCTAGATTCAAGACCACAACGATGGCTAGATCCAAGGTTGAGTCTCAAGATCATGGAACAATGACCAAAGGTCATGGCAAGGCCATGACTAAATGACCATATCAACATACCAAGGCGAAAACATGAGCTAACGACCATATAAACTTACCAAGGCAAATACATGAACTAGAGAAGTTGGCGATAACTTGAACATACAATTTGGATCTACTTCATCTAAAAGAACCATGAGATACAAGTTATAAGAAACTCACCCTAATAACAATCTTCATGTAATAATAAACTTTCCTAAGTTTATTCAAAGATCGGACATGTAACTTTTCGGATCAAAACTTATATCTATATATTTTATCAACTACTACAATAGTAGGGAGCCTCATGTGAGGAGTTCATTATGTAATCCGTCGAGATGAGTTGTGGATTTACGAATTAAAGTGTCCTGGCTCCTCGAACGCTTACTAACATGACTTCTGAATTATGTCGGCCCGAACGGTAGTAAACGATATATAAACATACTTGTTTCATGAATCATTTCTTTCAAAGACTTACACTATACATCATACCACATCATGGACTAAGTGCAAGACATACATATATTGGCATGTTTATGTTTCCTTAGACATTATTCCAAACCTAAGTTGCAACGATTATTATAGGTTGCTCGTAAAAACTTTCGCGATTCGACCATCATATTCACTACTTGCTACATAACTTAAGGTGAGTCATAGCCCCTACTCTTTTAGTTGTTTTACCAACTCTTTGGGGGGAGAATACATGCTCATTTTTATATAAATGCAATACTTGTTTTACTTGAACATGCTACTTGTTTGCTTAAACACCAATTGCCTTACTCAATGTTTGTGGCTTACTCAAATGCCTTATGTGTTTACATGTTACATACTTCATTGCCTTCCCGTTGCACTAGTATTCAACAAAGCGTAGTATTATGGCTTCCACTTCATTGTCATCATTATTTATATGGCATCATTGTACAGATTGTTTATATAACGGTATTGCTACATTTATCTTTGAATCTAGATTCAAGTTTTACCTTTGTTCACATAAACCAGATCATACTTGGCAGTGGGTTGTGAACACACAGGTTACAAGTCTCTTATGGCGGGACTTGCAACTGAGTGGATTTATGATGCCTTTGTTGGAAAATCATCATCCAAATGTTTTACATTACATTTTGTCACTAAACTCTATGAACTCACCAACCTCGTGTTGACACTTTAGCATGTATTTTCAGGTTCATAATGAACAAGGATGGCACGGAAGGGGCACGGATATTCAAGAGGGCTATAAATTTTATTATCATTCGAAACTCATTTAATGTAAACTGTAAACATGGAACCATTTGGGACCTCATTTTGTAATCTCTGATATTTATACAATTTGAATGATAAATCTTTTAAAACGACTCAATTGGAGTTCGTTTTCTATTATTGTGACTATTGTGCCGTCGAGTAACACCCAGTTTGAATTCCGCTGCAACCATGAATTGGGGGTGTTATAGATTGGTACCAGGGCCATGGTTATAGGGAAACGGGTCTATTGGAGACCTAAACTATAACTACACTTACAAGCAAAAACATTTTATAGCCTTCCGCTCTCCGTGTCTGCCATCCTCCAGACGATTATGGACTTATTAAGCATTTTATACTACCCAAACATGTTAGCATATGAATATATGTACCCTTAGCACATTTGAGCATTTTCCTGTAAGCATGTTAGGCTACACAAACATATTAGTATATTGATATATATACCCATTTTGAGCATTTCCCCGTAGACATTTTTATGCTACATAAACATAATTGCATATTGATATATGTACCTTTAGCATAATTGAGCATTTCCCGGTAAGCATTTTATACTACATGAACATATTAGTATATTGATATATACACACTTGTCACATCTTGAGCACTTCCCATAAACATTTGAATTGTTTTAACATGGTATTTCTTCTAAAAGAAATCATGTGCGTACCCACTTCTCCCGATTATGTGCCCACACTACCTAATAACTTCCAAGTCTTACCACCTTCACCCGAGTTTGAATTTGACTTCGTGAATGCCTTCGCTTCTGATGATGAAGAAGAACCTTTCGAAGATTCAACCGACGAAGAAGAGGAGGAACCAATACCAACTAATTTTGCGTCAAATACTTCTAATTATTTTGGACAAAATTCGGTTGAGGCAGACTCCAAGGAGGATAATGAGTATGAATATATACTAGCGCCATTACCACCACCACTATCACTTCCCTTTAATATCCCTACATGTGATAATTTGGATCGCTCATTATGGATCGTATCACGACCACCATTGATCCAACAAGAAAATCAGCATGGAAACTACAGCCTCTCAAACTTCATAGACTCGTACCTCTATGACACACTAAACCAAGAAGTTGCCGATCAATCAGAGCTACTCGGACCTTCTAACCTGCAATAGACTAGTGTGATGATACTAGTTGTCTTTTGTACTACTAACTGATTAGACTCAGTTAGTAAATGTTATGAAATGATAGTAAAAACGTTGTAATTACTAAACTGAAAGTATCAGTTAGTAGATTTTGAATAAACTTGTAATAAGTTTCAATCTTGTAATCAATCAACGTTTTATGAATAAAACTCTTGCTTTATGCTATCATGTGTTATGATTCAAACCTCCAACGTATATATTCTATCATTTCCCCATCAAAAATCATGCTTATTTCACAACTTTCTACTCACCAATTACTTTGAACACTACGTCAATTTCCCCCGAGTATCTTACTCTCCATCTCCAAAGATGAGTATGAATATTCATTTCATACTTTTGGAATACCAATATCATCTCAAAATACACTACCTTGTAACTCACCGGCTAAGTATGAATGTTGTGTTGGGAATTCTTAAGTAGGATGATTTGTAATTATTTGAATGGATTGGGATGCCTTTTCATTTAAATAAAGAAATTGTAAATCACCGAACCATAAGTTTATATTCCTCTATTTACATTGTTTGGGATGCCTCTCTATGTAAATAAAGAATTATAAACAAGTGGGCTTATTTGTATCCAAAATAACATAAGTATGAAGTCAACTTACATTACATTACATTGCTCGGGTATGGCATGATACCTACATTACATTGCTCGGGTATGGCTTGATACCTACATTACATTGCTCGGGTATGGCTTGATACCTACATTACATTGCTCGGGTATGGCATGATACCTACATTACATTGCTCGGGTATGGCTTGATACCTACATTACATTGCTCGGGTATGGCATGATACCTACATTACATTGCACAGGTATGGCATGATACCTACATTATATTCGCCACAAGAAATCCTATCTTTTCACCGACATCGCTTCAAACCATGACATAAACTAAACTTCAGGACGAAGTTCCCGTAAGGAGTAGAGACTGTAACAATTCGCAATTTCAGGTTAATTACTATTCCCGGAAATTTTCACTATTCACTTTTACTATTCATTTTTCCCGAAATTTTCCTGAAATTTGATTTTTGTTTCTTGGCCTCGAGTGATAAATCATTTCCATGGCAAATTAAAAGTTTGAAATTCATAAGCTCATTTTCGTAAAAGTTAATAAGGAATTACACGTTTTAGGGTAAAACGTCATTCAAAAATTTTACGCACAACGAAACTCGACCGCGTTAAGTGACCCCGCATCAGAAAAATGTTTGATACACTCATGATTTATTTGAGAATTAATCATGACTGTGAAAAACATGACCAAAATAAGCCTCGGCCGTGAAAAACTGGAATTTTCAGTTTTTAAGCGTTTTTACTCAGCCGTAACCTTAGCCTGTACCTGCATCGCGTTTCTAAGACGATTTGAGTTTTCAACTTATTAGAAAAAGTCAACATATTTTTCCCTCATCCTTTGACCAAAAATCATTCCTTGATTTTATAAGTCATTCCTTGATTTTTAGGCTTACGGTTTTATGTCTAAAAGACATTTAATACCAACCGACACTAGACTGAGCCCAGTCTAGACATCATAAGTCATTTTGAATCATTATTATCACATTACAAAAGTAACATTTTACTTTTCTCAATTTTACGCAATATTCGTACGTTTTACGTATTACGCGTTTTAGACCCGTGTTTCCAGTTTTAGCAGGGTTTGAGCACCCCAATGGAACCTACCACTCATTTTATATTTTATTATTGAGTATTTTGACAAGTTTAATCATTCCTCCAAGTTTCGTATTTTTACGATACCCGGTTTTACGTTTTGTGACGTAACATTTTACGGAGTCAAAACATACTAGATATCTTGGATAATATCATCACAAGTCAAACCTTCCTCCCCAAGCTTAGCAAACCGACTTGGGGGGGGGGGGAGTCACCCTTTAGGTGGCTTGATCTCAAGCTTGATGGCCTTAGATCCTTACATGTGTAGAACATGGCCTCCAAGGGTTGACAAGTCAACATATGTAACCTCCTCAAGCTCCTATAAAGCCTTTCTCCCCCTCTTGTTGCCGTGGGATATATCACACACCAACACCATATCCTTTGCTCATTCTCTTCCAAGTTTCATGCAAGATTCAAGAGCATAACAACACATAAACCCTAGTTTGATCTTAGGTTATCAAAACACTTCCATAACCTCATATACTTGGTGATTTCTCTTGAGTTTGAATCCACTCAAGTCACCTCAACCTTCATCATCTATCTTTCAAGATTACAAGAGTAGAAAGGTTGTATGAAGTGAAGTGGGTTGAAGCTAAAGTCTATCAATGTTCTATCCTTACTAGTTAACTTCCTTTCTTTATTTGAAAGCCAAAAGTTGTAAGCCAAACCCTAACATACTTCTTGCTAAATATCATATTTATGTTATTTACATATCATTCATGCTATATTTTGTCTTGTGATCATGTCCATGATGTACAAAAATGGGTAAAACAAGTATTGATACATATATGTAACTTATGTTATTCAAACAAGTAAACTAGTGACTTTCTTGGAGAACCACGACCAAAATAGTATAACTATGATATTGGATCATTACATATTACAGTAGAGGACTTAACAAGGAAATCATAGCAATTTGAACCATCTAAAACGAGTATACGAGTCAAAAGTTATGGCCATAAGAAGTTAGCGAAACAAAAACGGCA
Source organism: Artemisia argyi (assembly GCA_030686995.1). NCBI lineage: Eukaryota > Viridiplantae > Streptophyta > Magnoliopsida > Asterales > Asteraceae > Artemisia > Artemisia argyi. Next base: position 217,897,988 of record CM060685.1, on the reverse strand, counting down.
AAACTGCCTAGACCATACTGTTTTGCATTCCGACTTTTTGAAAGTCACCCTTCTGTTCCGGTTCATCAAAAAGTTAAAACACGAAAGTTGTCCGGAAAGACGTTTTCATTCAGGAATTAAGAAGCTCGAGCCCTGAAAACGCTTTCCGTGTGATAATTTCTTCAAATTCTAAACAGCCATTTTTAGACCAAAGTCATTATATAAAGGTTATGGTTTATAAAGACCAAGAGGTCTTATGACCTAGATTCAAGACCACAACCATGGCTAGAGCCAAGGTTGAGTCTCAAGATCATGGAACAATGACCAAAGGTCATGGCAAGGCCATGACTAAATGACCATATCAACATACCAAGGCGAAAACATGAGCTAACGACCATATAAACATACCAAGGCAAATACATGAACTAGAGAAGTTGGCGATAACTTGAACATACATTTTGGATCTACTTCATCTAAAAGAACCATGAGATACAAGTTATAAGAAACTCACCCTAATAACAATCTTCATGTAATAATAAACTTTCCTAAGTTTATTCAAAGATCGGACATGTAACTTTTCGGATCAAAACTTATATCTATATATTTTATCAACTACTACAATAGTAGGGAGCCTCATGTGAGGAGTTCATTATGTAAGCCGTCGAGATGAGTTGTGGATTTACAAATTAAAGTGTCCTGGCTCCTCGAACGCTTACTAACATGACTTCTGAATTATGTCGGCCCGAACGGTAGTAAACGATATATAAACATACTTGTTTCATGAATCATTTCTTTCAAAGACTTACACTATACATCATACCACATCATGGACTAAGTGCAAGACATACATATATTGGCATGTTTATGTTTCCTTAGACATTATTCCAAACCTAAGTTGCAACGATTATTATAGGTTGCTCGTAAAAACCTTCGCGATTCGACCATCATATTCACTACTTGCTACATAACTTAAGGTGAGTCATAGCCCCTACTCTTTTAGTTGTTTTACCAACTCTTTGGGGGGAGAATACATGCTCGTTTTTATATAAATGCAATACTTGTTTTACTTGAACATGCTACTTGTTTGCTTAAACACCAATTGCCTTACTCAATGTTTGTGGCTTACTCAAATGCCTTATGTGTTTACATGTTACATACTTCATTGCCTTACCGTTGCACTAGTATTCAACAAAGCGTAGTATTATGGCTTCCACTTCATTGTCATCATTATTTATATGGCATCATTGTACAGATTGTTTATATAACGGTATTGCTACATTTATCTTTGAACCTAGATACAAGTTTTACCTTTGTTCACATAAACCAGATCATACTTGGCAGTGGGTTGTGAACACACATGTTACAAGTCTCTTATGGCGGGACTTGCAACTGAGTGGATTTACGATGCCATTGCTGGAAAATCATCATCCAAATGTTTTACATTACATTTTGTCACTAAACTCTATGAACTCACCAACCTCGTGTTGACACTTTAGCATGTATTTTCAGGTTCATAATGAACAAGGATGGCACGGAAGGGGCACGGATATTCAAGAGGGCTATAAATTTTATTATCATTCGAAACTCATTTAATGTAAACTGTAAACATGGAACCATTTGGGACCTCATTTTGTAATCTCTGATATTTATACAATTTGAATGATAAATCTTTTAAAACGACTCAATTGGAGTTCGTTTTCTATTATTGTGACTATTGTGCCGTCGAGTAACACCCAGTTTGAATTCTGCTGCAACCATGAATTGGGGGTGTTACAATATGTTCCATAATAAAATATAAAATGAGTGGTAGGTTCCATTTGGGTGGTAAAACCCTGCTAAAACTGGAAACACGGGTCTAAAACGCGTAATACGTAAAATGTATGAATATTGCGTAAAATTGAGAAAAGTAAAATGTTACTTTTCTAATAGGTTATAAATAATTTAAAATGACTTATAATGTCTAGACTGGGCTCAGTCTAGTGTCGGTTGGTATTAAATGTCTTTTAGACATCAAACCGTAAGTCTAAAAATCAAGGAATGACTTATAAAATCAAGGAATGATTTTTGGTCAATGGAGGAGGGAAAAATATGTTGACTTATTCTAAAAAGTTGAAAACTCAAATCATCTTAGAAACGCGGTGCAGGTATAGGCTAAGGTTACGGCTGAGTAAAAACGCTTAAAACTGAAAATTCCAGTTTTTCACGGCCGAGGTTTATTTTGGTCATGTTTTTCTCAGTCATGATTTATTCTCAAATAAATCATGAGTGTGTCAAACATTTTTCTGATACGGGGAAAATTAACGCGACAGAGTTTCGTTGTGCGTAGAATTTCTGAATGACGTTTTACCCTAAAACGTGTAATTCCTTAATTACTTTCACAAAAATGATCTGACGACTGTCAAACATTTAATTTTCCATGGAAATGATTTATCACTCGAGAATATGAAATAAAAATCAACTTTCGGAATAATTTCGGGAAAAATGAATAGTAAAAGTGAATAGTAAATTTTTCGGGAATAGTGATTAACCTGAAATTGCGAATTGTTACAGTCTCCACCCCATATGAGAGCTCCGTCCCGGAGATCAATTTGCGTTGGGAGTAGAAGCTTCGTTGGTAAAAAGATGTGGGTATTTCTTACGTATCTGGTCCTCTCGTTCCCATGTATATTCAAGACCACGTCGTGAGTTCCAACGAACTTTGGCAATTGGTATACGGCTTTGCTTGAGTTGTTTGACCTCTCGGTCCATGATTTCTACGGGTTCCTCAATAAATTGAAGATTGTCATTGAGTTGAATTTCGTCGAGTGGAATCACAAGTGATTCATCTGACAAGCATTTCTTTAGGTTAGATACATGAAAAGTGGGGTGTACACTACTGAGTTCTGATGGAAGTTCAAGTCTGTACGCCACAGGGCCAACCCTGGCTAGGATTTTGAATGGTCCGATGTATCTTGGGTTTAGTTTTCCTTGTTTACCGAATCGTATCAAGCCTTTCCAAGGTGATACCTTTAGCATAACCCTATCTCCGACTTGGAATTCTAGGGGTCTGCGTCGTGTGTCGGCATAACTTTTCTGTCGATCTCTTGCGGCTTGTAGTCGACTTCTGATTTGTACAATCTTATCCGTTGTTTCTCGTATGAGTTCTGGTCCAGTGAGTTGAGCTTCTCCCACTTCAGCCCAACAAGCAGGTGAACGACACTTTCGACCGTAAAGTGCTTCAAATGGAGCTGCTTTAATACTTGTATGATAGCTGTTGTTGTAGGAAAGTTCGACTAATTGTAGATGAGTATCCCATCCTTTTCCAAAATCTATTATACAAGATCGAAGCATGTCTTCAAGTGTTTGAATGGTTCGTTCACTCTTACCATCGGTCTGAGGATGGTACGCTGTACTCAAGTCTAGATTTGTTCCAAAGGCGTCTTGGAGTGACTGCCAGAAACTGGAAGTAAATCTACCATCTCTGTCGGATATGATGGATATTGGTGCACCATGTCTTGAGACTATTTCTTAGACGTACAGTCGGGTTAGTTGTTCCATTTTGTAAGTCTCTTTGATTGGTATAAAGTGTGCGGATTTTGTGAGACAATCAACTATGACCCAGATGGAGTCATAACCGCTTGATGTCTTTGGGAGCTTGGTAATGAAGTCCATAGTAATTCTTTCCCATTTCCACATAGGAATCTCTGGTTGTTGTAATGGACCGGATGGTTTTTGATGTTCGGCTTTTACTTTGGAGCAGGTAAGCCATTTGCTAACGTATGTTGCAATGTCGGCCTTCATGTTTGGCCACCAATAGAGTAACTTAAGATCATGATATATCTTATCAGATCCTGGATGTATGGAGTATTTAGACTTGTGTGACTCATGCATGATCAATTCTCATAAGCCACCATAAAGTGGTAACCAACTTCGACCTTGGAAGCATAGAGTTCCATCTGAACGGGTTTCGAATTTCTTCTGTATCATGCCATCCAACTTCTCCTTTTGGATGTCTTCTTGTTTCACCGCCTCAGCTTGAGCGTGAAGGATTTGAGCAGGAAAGTTTGAATTTATGGTTAAAACTAAGGCTCGGACTCGTAGTGGTTTAACCCGTTCCTTTCGGCTCTGGGCGTCAGCTACTACGTTTGCCTTTCCTGGGTGGTAACGAATGTCGCAGTCATAATCACTTAGTAATTCCAACCAACGACGTTGTCTCATGTTTAGTTCTTTTTGGTTCAAAATGTGTTGTAGGCTTTTATGATCGGTGTACACAGTACATCTAGTACCGTATAGATAGTGTCTCCAGATTTTTAGTGCAAAGACTACAGCTCCTAACTCTAAGTCATGAGTGGTGTAATTTTCTTCATGAACCTTGAGTTGTCTTGAAGCATAAGCCATGACCTTATCATGTTGCATCAACACGGCACCTAAACCTTGGTGCGATGCATCACAATAGACTACAAAATCTTCGATCCCATCTGGCAATGCTAGGATAGGAGCACTACAAAGTTTCTGTTTGAGGGTTTGGAAAGCTTTTTCTTCGTCTTTATCCCACACGTATTTCTTGTTTTTCTGAGTTAGCTTGGTCAAAGATTTTGCTATTGAAGAAAATCCTTCAATAAACCTTCGGTAATACCCGGCTAGACCCAGAAATTGACGAATTTCTGTAGGTGTGGTAGGTGTTGGCCAATTTTTGATAGCTTCAATTTTAGCGGGATCGAGATGTAAACCGGTCTTGTCAATCACATGCCCAAGGAATTGTACGGATTGAATCCAAAATTCGCATTTGGAAAACTTCGCATACAGTTTCTCTTCCTTGAGTAGTCCTAAAATTGTTCTCAAGTGTTCTTTGTGTTCCTCTTCATTTTTGGAATATATGAGAATGTCGTCTATGAATACGATCACAAATTTGTCCAAATATGGCTTACACACCCGATTCATGAGATCCATGAATACTGCCGGTGCATTAATTAACCCAAATGGCATCACTTGGAATTCATGGTGACCATATCGTGTCCTAAAGGCTATTTTTGGAATGTCTTCATCACGAACTCTAACTTGATGGTAACCTGATCGTAGGTCAATTTTTGAGTAATAGGTTGAACCTCGTAATTGATCGAATAAATCATCAATTCTTGGTAGTGGGTAACGGTTCTTTATGGTTAATTTGTTTAGTTCACGATAGTCAATACACATTCGTAATGACCCATCTTTCTTTTTCACGAACAAAACTGGAGCTCCCCAAGGTGAGGAACTGGGTCGAATAAATCCCTTGTCCGAAAGTTCTTGTAATTGATTTGATAGCTCTTGCATCTCTGAAGGTGCTAGCCGGTATGGTGCGCGGGCAACTGGCGCCGCTCCTGGTATTAAATCAATTCTGAATTCTATTTGACGATTTGGTGGTAGTCCGGGTAAATCTTCCGGAAAGACTTCAGGAAACTCACGGGCAATAGGAACATCATCGAGACGTTTTTCATCGGATTTCTTTTCGGTTACGTGGGCTAAGAAGGCATAACATCCTTTCTCAATGTACTTCATGGTTTTGATATATGAGATGATGTTAATTCGAGTTCCACTTTGATCACCACGAATGATCAAAGTTTCATTGTCACATGGAATGTGCACAACTCTTTCACCACAAATGATGTTAGCTTGATGTTTAGACAACCAATCCATGCCAATAACAACATCAAAACTTCCTAGTTCGATTGGCATAAGATTGATGTTAAAGGGGTGGTCTAAGAGATTAAGGGTACAGTTTCGGATTACAGTATTGGTATTTACTAAGTCACCGGTAGCTAGTTCAATACTATAACTAGTGGTTAAAGTGATTGATGGAATATCAAGTAAAGGCACAATTTTAGTAGATATAAAGCTCGTATCAGCACCAGAATCGAATAAGACTTTAACAGGAACGTTATTGAGTAAGAACGTACCGGTAACCACGTTCGGGTCTTGGTGTGGTTCTCCATTTCCCATGACATAGGCTCTACCACGAGCACCTCCGCCTTGGGGTCCTTGGTTTTGTGGACAGTTGTTCTTGAAGTGTCCCTTTTCACCACACCCAAAACATGTAACTATTGGCTGAGTGTTAGCCCCAGTAGCTACAGCCTTGCCTCTACAATCCTTGGCAAGATGTCTGGGATTCTGACACTTGTTGCACTTGGTCGGGCAGGGACCTGCATGATGGTAGTTGCACTTGGTACATTGCGGTAGAGTACCACCGTATTTACCACCGGCTGGTGCAGCAACATAAGCCGTCGCGGCTTCTTGTCTTTTGTTCTGTTGATTGTGATGGTTGTTGTTTCGGGTTTGGTTGTTGTTGTTATTGTTACTTCCACGGTTACCATCCCATGGTCGCTTGTTGTTGTTGTTCTTCTTCTTGTTGTTGTTACGGTAGTTGGAGTTGTTGGTGTTATTGGTATTGTTGGCGTTGTTGGTGTTGTTGGTGTTGTTTTGCTTTCGGGTTTCTATCATACGTACCACTTGATCCATGAGGCTGCGAGACATCCGCATAGCTTCATCAAGTTCCTTGGGATTTGCTGAAGTCACTTTCCCTTGTATACTTGATGGAAGTCCCCAGATATACCGTTCCAACAATTTCTCTTTAGTGGAAACCATTGTTGGACACAGTATCCTCAATTATTGGAATCGACGGTTGTAGGTTATGATGTCATTTCCCTTAACCGTATGATCCCAGAATTCTACCTCTAACTTCTGCATTTCACTGCGAGGGCAGTACTCCTTGATCATCATCTTCTTCAGATTATCCCACGAAATCTTATAAGCATTTTCAATGCCAATTGGTTGAGCAATTGAATTCCACCATGACAATGCCTCATTCAACAGAGTACTCGTGGCATACTGAACTTTATCACTCTCATTACATTTACTGACCAAAAATACCGACTCCGCTTTTTCAAACCAGCGGGTCAAACCTACAGCTCCTTCAGTACCCTTAAATTTGATGGGTTCGCATTTCAAGTAGGAAATGAATGAGCAACCCTTTGGTACTGCAGCAACATTTGTCACCGGAGGGATAGTTGGGTTTGATCCTCCAATGTTAAGGCTGGCAATTCGGGCAGCTTCTGCAGCTATAGCAGCTTCCGCAGTAGTGGCGGCTTCAGCGGCTGCTGCAGCATCAGCAGCTGTAGCATCTGCAGCACCAGCAGCTGTGGCGGCTTCGGCAGCTGCTGCAGCTACGGCTGCTCGTTCCGTGGTGAGTGCTGCGTTGACACTGTCCTTAACTAGTTTGCGAATGGCAGCTTGAGTCATTGCTGGTGGTGTCTTCTTCTTTGGCGCCATAATTCTATTGTTCAAAAGATACGTTGTAATTAAAGAGTTGTGAAATGAGCACAATTTGATAAGAATGATAGGATAATAATGTTGAAGCATAACACATGATAGTATATAAAACAAGAGTTTTATTCATATAACGTTGATTGATTTACAAAATCGAAACCTATTACAAGTTCCTTCAAAACTTACTAACTGATACTTTCAGTTAGAAATTACAATGTTGTACAAAAGATAACTAGTACTATAACACTAGTCTAATATTGGTTGGGATGTTGTTGTAGTCCGGACGGATTATTATTTCCGCATGTTGCTAACACGTCCACACTATCATTGGGACGGTATTCTTTGACATTGTAGCACCCCGCCTTATAGACCACAATATTGTCCGCTTTGCCCGAAGGCTCGCGGTTTTGCTTTTGTAGCCCTCATGTGAAGACTTCCCGGCAGGTCACCCAAACCAGTACTACTCTCACATGAGCACGCTTAACCGTATGGCCGATTAACCATTCCACCACAAAACACGTTGTGTCATATAAGGCGAATGTTAACATATATGTCCCAGCATCACTCCAAGTCACAGCCAATGTGGGATTTGCCTGGGGTATTACATTCACCCCCCGTAGGGATTCATCGTCCCCGATGAAGTTTGCCCCACATCCCGAACGGCTTGGAGTGGCTCTGATACCATTCGTGAAGGACATAGTATTAGTATGATTGAGCTGAGTATTTCAAAATTCATGGAACCTCGGTGGAATATAGACTGGTCATTTATATTCGACCCGGGATAGTGAGATATAGGCTGACCACCTATGTCTGACTAAGAAATGAATTTTGCAACACTGAGAATAGTTATAATAAAATTTTGTCTGGAATAAATTCTCAACTCATTTTCCAAATGTTTCATTCATGTGTGTGTGTGTATACCCTCGTTGTTAGAACTTTCGTACTTTTCATCACTTTGTGAACCGCCGCTTGGAAGCACGTCAATTGATCATTTCATTTCATGAATCTTCACCTTTATGCACGATACACTTACATCACAGTATTTTCTTTTATCACAATATCAATTTTGTCGCAGTTGTCACAGTCTCTTCCCTTCTCACCATCACTATCATTTCCTTTCCCCATCCCCATGTATATATAGAATTAGCTGACACTTTATGGATTCCTATGCCACTCATCGCACACTACTCCCTATATTGATAAGTGGATATTATCAATGACCTCCCTAGGAAAGACTTTCCATACCATCTATAAGGAGAATCTCTCGGTACATTAAGACCATTCAAAACTCAACAGAAATATCAAGATATCGCAAAACTATTCGAACCACTATCATTAGCCTGGTCACCAAAATTTCATCATCTAGAAAGTATTGGCTTGACTGAATTACAAGATTCGTTTAGATACGAGTGCTCACTAAGCCACACCATAGAGATAAATCCAGCCTCTTAACCGAGACTATAGATTGAACATGTCCTCACCAATAGACTTTATCCAAACATGTTAGACACCTATGCCTTTGGGCAGACATACATACCTGACTATTTTATCCTCTTAATACTTTCACTTTTAAATGGATTTTTCTCCAAACTACAGTTATGCAAAACATACATCTTGTAAGAAATACTTTTCTGAGGCATTTATTTTGACAAGCAAATTCCTTTTGGTAAATCTTTTACAAAACTATTTAATTGTTAGGAAATCTTAAACATCGATCTTTGGTAAACCATATTATCCACCTTATATTGAAAACTGTCCTATCTTGCATAACTAATAAATTTTGAAACATCAAGAAAAATATTACTTGGAAAGCCGTTTGCTTAAACTTGTAGATTTATTTATTCGGGGAAGGTTTATGAACAAAACACAATCTCAAAACAAACCTTGAAAAATCAATCACTATATTACATCACTTATATATTTTAGGATTTTGTGAATTGACTACATAGAGCTTGGGGAAAATCTTAGTAATGGAGACTAAGCATCGTAGGTGGAGAAAGACTCGATTCATGACATCCTGCGGAGGATCACCACTTTATCCTAATCTATTATTTTCAACAACACCCCTTTGACGGACTTAACCTTGTAAGTTTTCTACAAGATTCATGATATTCATTTCAATTATTTCTAATAGAGGAATTTAATTCACCTCAAACACCTAGCGATTACATTAAGATTTCTTTGGAACCACACCACCTATCATCTACAGACCAATGGTCAGAATTAGAGAACAATTCAAACATAGGGAGATATGCTCAGAGCATGAGTGATTGACTCAAGAAATGGTTGGACTAACCAATTACCATAAATCAAATTCAGTTGCAACTATAGTTATCGCGCGAGCGTAGAGACTACACCATTTGAGGCACTTTATGGTCAAGGTGCCAATATCCATTGACGGAACGAAATTTGGAAAACCCCAACATACTAGTCTAGTAGGCATTCATGAAATAACCAGAAATTTCCTACAAGTCAAGAATCAGTTACAAGTTCAATAAGTTGTAAACCATTAAAACTTCAAGTTGGTAAGCAGAGTTATGTTGAAAGTTCTGCCTAGGAAAGGCATGATATCATTCAGAAAACTAGGAAAGTTAAACCCGAGATATACACTGGACCATGTAATATTTCAAACTGAGTAGGCCTAGTGGCCGTCAGACTTGAGCCTTTTTAGAGAACAACAGCAACAGGATTACACAACCACGTATTATCAGCTTTTCGGAATTGTCACTCATAATTCCATTTGGAAAGGAATCCAACCCAAAGTCAAACATAAACCTTGCAGGAGAACAAGTAGAAATCATGGACCGAGAGGTCGAACAGTTGAAGAAGAGTCGAATTCCTATCGTTAGAGTTCGCTGAAATTCTCGAATATCATCACCTTTTCACCAATACATTCTCAGATACCAACATAAACTCAACTTCGGGACGAAGTTCCTTTTAGAGGGGAAGACTGTCACAACTCACCATTTCAGGTCATTTACCATTTCAGGTCATTTCCCGAACTTTGAAAAACACTAATCATCAACACTATTCATCAAAACACTATTCATCAGTTTACTATTCATCATTTCTGGTGTCAGTTTGACATTCCGAGAAGCATTCAGAAATTTTACTATTCACTAAACACTATTCAATTGCGGGAAAAGTTTTCACTATTCACTTGCATTACTCATTTCATCGTAAATTTAGTTTACGGGTATTCAAATTCGCGTAACCGTATGGGTTTAGGTGCGAATTCATTTCATTATCAGTAAGGACACTGCATACGGACTAGGGACAGTCTGCATATCATCATAACATCATTTCATGATCTAAAGTAGATCGTTCATCATTCATATTAGGTTGCGGCTAGTGTGCGCGCTTTGTTTTTCAGCTCATTACATGTTCATGGTACCATCATATCAGGTGAGTCATAGCCCTACTTTTACTTATTAGTGACTTTATAAACTCTTTGGGGGAGATACATGCTTCAATACTTGTTCTATGCTGTTATACGATTTGAATTACTTATGGGGAAGAATACGTTGCTTTAACTATTTTTGTATAATGCCAAAGTATAAAGTTCTTACATTGCTTAAGTAGCCTTATTACCACATCACGACAAGTCCCCTTTATTTCATGGACCGTTAGTTACAGTACGAGCGAGAGTGAGTGAATAGATCTATTGAGGGTAACTCCTCCATTCGTGTTTGGGTTGCTCCAACGGAATTACGAATGCATTTCATGTCTAATATATTATGAGTGTCTGGTAAACACTCACTTGGGGCAAGTTTTAGTACGTCTAGCTTCGGGGTCATGAGCTTAAGAGCCAATGTGGGTTTCATTATTGAAATCTTAGTACTTTACTTTATACTTGGGCTATTGTACATACAAAATTACTTATAAATTCCCGATACTTTTTCATCACTATTACTACTAAATTCCCGATGCTTTTGCATCAGCCTTATTACTGAATTACGAATTACGATGACTTTGCATCAACCTTATGACTGATTTATTACAAACTTATTACTTTTGGCAGTGGGTCGTAAACACACAGGTTACAAGTCTCTTACGGCGGGACTTGGAACTGAGTGGATTTACGATGCCTTTGCTGAGAAATCTTCATTCATATGCATAACATTCTTTTTCACAAGACTCTATGAACTCACCAACCTCGTGTTGACACTTTAGCATGTATTTTCAGGTATTAAGCATTGGCACGCTACAAGAGGTTTTGGCAGGGCATGGCATGGTCATAGAAGACTCTGATTATTCATTTGGGGACCGTTCTAAATTATTTTAAGGGCCTACTTCTGCATTACTTTTAACAATGTAAAATCAACATTTTGATTTAACTATTTTATTCTAAATGATTCAAGTGCAAACTATTTTTGAACTAGTGTTGTAATACCAATTGAGTTACACCCCAGCTACATGTATGCTTCCGCTGGACCCGATTTTGGGGGTGTGACAGACATCCTTTTGGTATAGCCTTTGTTGTATGGCATACATTTGAGATTGCATTCCATACATCTCATTCCTGAGTTGATACCTGTCAAAGTTTGCAACATCTAACCGGATTTCTGTGGTATTTAGGCGGTTAAGTAGTTTGTGAATTTGTACTGCATCTTGTTCTTGGGCCCTCTCAACCAATGTAAGTCTATCCTTTACGTCATCCAAGCCAGTCAAAGGATTCAAGACTATTTCCCCAACATGAGTCAAGTCACTCTTCATTTAGTTCATGTCAAGCTTAAACAAATAGAGGTCATCTCGAGCATTCATGGCATCCATTTTGGCAGAATTTACCCTGGATATATAGTCGTTCATTTGACTTGCCATACTTTGAACTTTGAGTTGGGTTAGGTTGAGGGCTTGTTTCAAAGAGTAGATTTCGTATTGGGAAGAGTTCACGAACATAGGTGTAGATATAGATGTTCCGCCGACTTGGTAAGTAGACTTCGGAACTTGAGCTGGAGTGTTATGGTTAGATTCGGATGAATTTGGTGAAACAGGAGGTGGGGATGTTAATGGTGATAGATGTGGCACCACTATTTGTTCCTCTGCTTCCTCAATGTCATCGATGTCAATATCCATTTCAGGATCTTCTTCGTAATCATCGATGTTTATGTCCATATCCATTTCAGGATCTTCATCCGAATCTACTTCATTGTCTAGATCCTCGTAAGGTTCTTCCTCATCGTCGTAGTCAATTGCTTCAAAGTAAGGATCATCGGGTCCGGGAAGAATTGGTAAATACTCAGGCATAGCAGGAAGATGATCGGGAGATGGAGGTGCGGACATGATGTCTACAATTAGTATTATGACGTCAAAATAAATCAAATGTTTATGGAAAATGTTCAAACTATGGCAATGTGTATATAACAATATACAAATATGTTCATGTAGCATAACATGTGTAATAAGTCCATAATCTTCTAGAGGATGGAAGGCACGAAGAGCGGAAGGCTATAAAAATGTTTTTGCTTGTGATTGTAGTTATAGTTTAGGTCTCACTTAGACCCGTTTCTCTATAACCATGGCTCTGGTACCAATCTGTAACACCCCCAATTCATGATGCAGCGGAATTCAACTTTGGTGTTATTCGACGGCACAATAGTCATAATAATAGAAAACAATCTCTAACCAAGTCGTATTAAAAAGAGTTGTCATTCATATTTATTCAAATATATCAGAGTTTACATAGTAAGGTCCCAAAAAGGTTCCATGTTTCAAAATACATCAATATAAAGTCTTTGATGTTTTTAGTGAATGACATAGTAGTTTATAGCCTTCTTCCTTTAGTACGTGCCCTTCCGCTCCATTCTTGATTATCATGGACCTGAAATACATGCTTAAAAGGTCAACACAAAGGTTGAGTGAAATTCATAGAGTTTGTTTAACGGTTGAACACAATATGTTGGTAGTATGAGTTAATTAGACTCATACTTATGTTAGAAAACAAAACAGTTATTATTATATACTAAGCTCATGCAACCAATACGTTAACGGGTACCAATATCAATCAGCGGTTTTGTTGCCCCGGTAAGTACTTTGCTGTCATACTTAATGTTCAAATATAGTGCATTCGTTTGAACTAATCTGTTCAAACAAATGGGATTCGTCAATCCCAATAGGCCTATTCACAATACTCGCGCTCACTAATTCTAGTGATTAAATGGTTCATGATAGGGGCCTAGGATTGGCAAGGTAGGTACTTAGTAATAATAAAACAATCAGGCAGCATACAGTTTCAAAGCATTGCGTTCGGTTTAAAAGTAGCATGTATTTCCCCCAAGGGTTTGTAAAACATTGAAGTAATGTAAAGCGGGGCTATGAACTCACCTTAAGTAAGATAGCAAGTAATGAAGGTAATGGTTGGATCGTGTAGGTTTCTACGAGCAACCTATAATAGAATGTTGCGACTTAGGATTTGAGTAAAGAATATAACGGAGTGCCTATATATATACTTGCATTTAGTCCATGATGTGGTATGATGTATAGTGTAAGTCTTTGAAAGAAAAGATTCATGAAACATGTATGTTTTATATATCGTTTACTACCGTTCGGGCCGACATAATTCAGAAGTCATGTTAGTAAGTGTTCGAGGAGCCAGGACACTTTAATTCATAAATCCACAACTTAACTCGACGGCTTACATAATGAACTCCTCACATGAGGCTCCCTACTATTGTAGTAGTTGATAAAATATATAGATATAAGTTTTGATCCGAAAAGTTACATGTCCGATATTTGAATAAACTTAGGAAAGTTTATTTTTACATGAAGATTGTTATTAGGGTAAGTTTCATATAACTTGAATGACCATTTTTCTTTGTATTATCTCATGGTTGTTTTAAGTGAAGTAGATCCAAATTGTTTGTTCAAGTTATCGCCAATTCCTTGTTTCATGTTTTCGCCTAAGTAAGTTTCTATGGTCATTTAGTCATGGCCTTGCCATGACCTTTGGTCCTTGTTCAATGGTCATGAGACTCAACCTTGGCTCTAGCCATGGTTGTGGTCTTGATTCTAAGTCATAAGACCTCTTGTTCCTTTTAAAGTATAACCATAATATAGTGACTTATAAATATGTAAATAGCTGTTAACAAACTGAGAAATATCTCATTCGTTATTGATTTTCTGGAGACGTGCTCCTTTGCGTGTTTTAAGTTTCTGTAACAGAAAGTTTTGGCAGCTTTGCCGCAAAGTTTTGGTAACTTCAAATGGTCATAACTTTTGACTCGTATACTCGTTTTAGGTGGTTCAGATTGCTACGGTTTCCTTGTTAGGTCCTCTACTACAATATGTAATGATCCAATGTCATATTTTTACCATTTTGATCAGGTCTTTCCAAGAAAGTCACTAGTTTACTTGTTTTAATACCTTGTCTTAACAATCAATAACTATAACTTGTTTTACTCACTTTTATACATCATGGACATAACTACAAGACATGATATAGCAAGAATAATATGTAAATAACATGAACATGATTATTTAACAAGAAGCATGTTAGGGTTTGGCTTACAACTTTTGGCTTTCAAATAAAGAAAGGAAGTAACTAGTAAGGATAGAACTTTGATAGACTTACTTCAACCCACTTCACTTCATGCAATCTTTCTACTCTTGTAATCTTGAAAGAGAGATGATGAAAGTTGAGGTGACTTGAGTGGATTCAAACTCAAGAGAAATCACCAAAGTATATGAGGTTATGGAAGTGTTTTGAGAACCTATGATCAAACTAGGGTTTCTACCTTGAACTTGCACTTGAACCTTGCTAGAAATTAGAAGGAAATAAAGCTAAGGATGGAGTGTTTTGGGGTGTGGTATGGTCGGCAACTCAAGGGGGGGGGGGGGGGGCTTTTATAGTCCTTTGAGGAGGTTACAAAGTTGGATTTGACATAGGCCTTTCATGACAAGCATAACACATGTAAACATCTCAAGACCACTTTGCACAAGATCAAGCCACACCAAGGGTGACTCCCCCCCCCTATTGGCGGTTCACAAGGGCTAGGGGGTGAGGTGTGCTTGGCTTGATAATATCCTAAGTATTAGGATGAAACTTGACTCCGGGAAATGCCAACCGTAAATGATTAGGCCTCAAAACGTAAAACCGGGTGTCGTAAAATTATGGAACTTGAAAGTATTGTTAAACATGTCCATATGTTCCATAATAAAATATAAAATGAGTGGTAGGTTCCATGTAACACCCCCAATTCATGGATGCAGCGGAATTCAAACTGGGTGTTACTCGACGGCACAATAGTCACAATAATAGAAAACGAACTCCAATTGAGTCGTTTTAAAAGATGTATCATTCAAATTATATAAATATCAGAGATTTCAAAATGAGGTCCCAATTGGTTCCATGTTTACAATGTATAATAAATGAGTTTTGAATGATAATAAAATTTATAGCCCTCTTGAGTATCCGTGTCCTTCCGTGCCATCCTTGATCGTCATGAACCTGAAATACATGCTTGAGAGGTCAACACAAAGGTTGAGTGATATTCATAGAGTTTGTTTAATGTTTTGAACACAATATGTTGGTAGTGTGAGTTATAGACTCACACCAATGTTTGGAAAACAAATATGGGCCACGTTGTTACACGCCCGGAACAGTTATTATCAAATACTAAGCTTATGACACCAAAACGTTAACGGGTACCAATATCAATCGGCGGAGTTATCCCGGTAGGTACTTTGCCGTCATACCTAATGTCTCAAATATTAATGCATTTGTTTGAACTTAGTCAATACAAATGGGATTCGTCAATCCCAATAGGCCTATTCACAATATTCGCGCTCACTTGCAAGTAACCCTCGCAAGTGATTAAATGGTTCATAATATGGGATCTCGGTTTGGCAAGGATGGTACTTAGTGATAATAAAACAATCAGGCAAGCATACAATTTAAAAACATTGTGCTCGGTTAAAAAATAGCATGTATTCCCCCCAAGGGTTTGTAAAACAATGAAGTAATGTAAAGTGGGGCTATGAACTCACCTTAAGTAAGATAGCAAGTAATGAATGTAACGGTTGAATCGTGAAGGTTTCTACAAGCAACCTATAATAGAATGTTGCGACTTAGGATCGAAGTGAAGAATATGAATAAGTGCCTATATATATATCTTGCATTATAGTCCATGATGTGGTATGATGTATATTGTAAGTCCTTGAAAGAAAAGATTCATGAAACATGTATGTTTTGTATATCGTTTACTACCGTTCGGGCTGACATATTTCAGAAGTCATGTTAGTAAGCGTTCGAGGAGCCAGGACACTTTAACTCGTAAATCCACAACTCATCTCGACGGCTTACATAATGAACTCCTCACATGAGGCTCCCTACTATTGTAGTAGTTGATGAAATATATAGATATAAGTTTTGATCCGAAAGTTACATGTCCGATATTTGAATAAACTTAGGAAAGTTTATTTGTACATGAAGATTGTTATTAGGGGTAGTTTCATAAGTCTTGAATGACCATTTTCTCTTGGTAAAATCTCATGGTTTCCTTTTAAGTGAAGTAGATCCAAATTGCTTGTTCAAGTTATCGTCTAAGTCATTGTTTTATGTTTACGCCTATGTAAGTTGGTATGGTCATTTCGTCATGGCCTAGCCATGACCTTTGGTCCTTGTTCCAAGGTCGTGAGACTCAACCTTGGCTCTAGCCATGGTTGTGGTCTTGATTCTAGGTCATAAGACCCCTTTGGTCTTCATAAACCATAACCTAGATGTAATGACTTTGTCTAAAAATGGGCTGTTTTGAATTTGAAGAAATTTATCACTCGGAAAGCGTTTTCAGGACTCGAGCTTCTTTATTCCTGAACGAAAACGTCGTTCCGGACAACTTTCGTGTTTTAACTTTTTGATAAATCGGACCAGAAGTGGGACTTTCAAAACCCAAATTTGATCAGAATGGTATTTGGCAGTTTGCCGAAAAGTTTTGGTAACTTCAAATGGGCGTAACTTTTGACTCGTATACTCGTTTTAGGTGGTTCAAATTGCTATGGTTTCCTTGTTAAGTCCTCTACTGTAATATGTAATGATCAAATATCATAATTTTACCATTTTGGTCGTGGTTTTCCAAGAAAGTCACTAGTTTACTTGTTTTAGTAACTTGTTGTAACAATCAATAACAATAACTTGTTTTGCTCACTTTTATACATCATGGACATGAATACAAGACATAATATAGCACAAATAATATGTAAATAACATGAATATGATATTCAACAAGAATTAAGTTAGGGTTTGCTTACAACTTTTGGCTTTCTACAAGAAAGGAAGTCAAGTATGGAACTAGGACACTAAACCTAAGCTTGTAAACCCTTTACCACAACTCTTGTAACCCTTGCTAGCCTTGATCTAACCCTTGTGAAAATCATTTAACTTCAGCCCTAGTAACCTTGTGTAGCTCCTAAATCAACCATGGAATCACCAAACAAACTTAAGATTCATGTAGAGAATAACTAAGCCTTGAACTTTGATATGTAACTTGTAGCTTAAAGATCAAAGGATCATGGAGCTATGATTTGTGTTGGCTCGTTTTTATGGATGAAAAGATGAAGAAGAAGGTGTTCTTGAGTGGCTATTTATAGTATGAGAAAGTTAGCTAACCATACATGGGTTAGATATTAACCATGGTTAAGTTTAGGTGAAACTTTGTGCCCAAGTTAAGATGAATGGTCAAGATTGAATCACATGGTGACTAATCCCCCCCCCCTAAGTCGGTTGGGGCTGTTTGGTGGCCAAGTTGGTGACTTTTGGATGATATCTAAGAGTTTAAGCTAAGTTTTGACTCCGTAAAATGCTAACCGTAAGCTTTTAAGCCACGAAACTTAAAACCGGGTATCGTAAAAATACGAAACTTGGGAGAATGGTTAAACATGTCATAATACTCCATAATAAAATATGAAATGAGTGGTTGGTTCCATTTGGGTGTAAAACCCTGCTAAAAACTGGAAACACGGGTCTAAAACGCGTAATACGTAAAACGTACGAATATTGCGTAAAATTGAGAAAAGTAAAATGTTACATTTCTAATGTGATAAAAATGATTTAAAATGACTTATAATGTCTAGACTGGGCTCAGTCTAGTGTCGGTTGGTATTAAATGTCTTTTAGACATCAAACCGTAAGCCTAAAAATCACGAAATAACTTATAACATCAAGGGATGATTTTTGGTCAATGGAGGAGGGAAAAATATGTTGACTTTTTCTAATAAGTTGAAAACTTAAATCGTCTTAGAAATGCGGTGCAGGTATAGGCTAAGGTTACGGCTGAGTAAAAACGCTTAAAACTGAAAATTTCAGTTTTTCACGGCCGAGGCTTATTTTGGTCATGTTTTTCTCAGTCATGATTTATTCTCAAATAAATCATGAGTGTGTCAAACATTTTTCTGATACGGGGAAAATTAACGCGACCGAATTTCGTTGTACGTAGAATTTCTGAATGACGTTTTACCCTAAAACGTGTAATTCCGTGTAATTCCTTAATAACTTTCACGAAAATGAGCTTATGAATGTCAAACTTTTAATTTGTCATGGAAATGATTTATCACTTCAGCCCAAGAAATAAAAATCAAGTTTCGGGAAAATTTTCGGGAAAAATGAATAGTAAAAGTGAATAGTGAAATTTTCCGGGAAAAGTAATTAACCTGAAATTGCGAATTGTTACAGTCTCTACCCCTTACGGGGAACTTCGTCCCGAAGTTCTTTGTGTGTCATATGTTGGAGTGGTGTCGATAAAGATGTGTGGTTACTTATGAGGACTCGAGTCTTGAATTACCAGTGATATAGTTTGATTTGTCTCAGAATACGGTGTGTCAATAGAAATTGATAACATAGTTGAATATCAATAGAGATTCATATAATAGTCGAATATCAAAGGAAATTGATATAGCAATCGAGTATTAATAGGAATTGATATAGTAGTTGAATATCAAATAGAACTCGATATAGTTGTCAAGTATCAATAGCAATTGATATAGTAGTTGAACAACAATTGCAATTGACATAGACATCGAATAATGGAATAAATGTTGAACATGTGGTTGGACCAAGTCCTGTTTGAATTGTACGGCTGCCCATGCATATGGCTACATGGCTTCACAACGAGTTTGGTATGACTGCCCATGCATATGGCTACATGGCCCCGTAATGAGTTTGTTTGTTATTGCACTATCATTATGAAAACCAAAATGTAAATCTCGTACTTATCGAAATTGGGATAGTTGTTGCAATCATAGCCTAGTAGGTAATCTGTTGTTGTATCTAGTGTTCATTGACTTCATACTTATGTTATTTCGGATATAAATAAGCCCACTTGTTTATAATTCTTTATTTACATAGAGAGGCATCCCAAACAATGTAACTAAAGGAATATAAACGTATGGTTCGATGATTTATAATGTAACACCCCCAATTCATGGTTGCAGCGGAATTCGAACTGGGTGTTACTCGACGGCACAATAGTCACAATAATAGAAAACGAACTCCAATTGAGTCGTTTTAAAAGATGTATCATTCAAATTATATAAATATCAGAGATTCCAAAATGAGGTCCCAATTGGTTCCATGTTTACAATGTATAATAAATGAGTTTTGAATGATAATAAAATTTATAGCCCTCTTGAGTATCCGTGTCCTTCCGTGCCATCCTTGATCGTCATGAACCTGAAATACATGCTTGAGAGGTCAACACAAAGGTTGAGTGATATTCATAGAGTTTGTTTAATCGTTTGAACACAATATGTTGGTAGTGTGAGTTATAGGCTCACACCAATGTTTGGAAAACAAAATCGTTATTTATTTCACTAAGCTTATGACACCATAACGTTAACGTGTACCAATATCGATCGGCAGATTCATCCCGGTAGGTACTTTGCTAACATACCTAATCTCAAATATTAATGCATTTGTTTGCACTTAGTCAAAACAAATGGGATTCGTCAATCCCAATAGGCCTATTATTAATATTCGCGCTCACTAAAGGTAGTGACTAATGGTTCATAATAAAGGATCTTGGTTTAGCAAGGTTGGTACTTAGTGATAATAAAACATCGTCGTGAAGCATACATTAGAAAGCATTGTATTCGATTTAGAAATAGCATGTATTCCCCCCAAGGAATTGTAAAACAATTAAGTAATGGAAAGTGGGGCTATGAACTCACCTTAAGTAAGATAGCAAGTAATGAATGTAACGGTCGAATCGTGAAGGTTTCTACGAGCAACCTATAATAGAATGTCGCGACTTAGGATTGGAGTAAAGAATACGAAGTAGTGCCTATATATATATCTTGCATTTAGTCCATGATGTGGTATGATGTATATTGTAAGTCTTTGAAAGTAATGATTCATGAAACATGTATGTTTTGTATATCGTTTACTACCGTTCGGGCCGACATAATTCAGAAGTCATGTTAGTAAGCGTTCGAGGAGCCAGGACACTTTAACTCGTAAATCCACAACTCATCTCGACGGCTTACATAATGAACTCCTCACATGAGGCTCCCTATTATTGTAGTAGTTGATGAAATAGATATAAGTTTTGATCCGAAAAGTTACATGTCCGATATTTGAATAAACTTAGGAAAGTTTATTAGTACATGAAGATTGTTATTAGGGTAGTTTCATAAGCCTTAAATGACCATGTTCTCTTGGTAAAATCTCATGGTTTCCTTTTAAGTGAAGTAGATCCAAATTGCTTGTTCAAGTTATCGCCTAACTCATTGTTTCATGTTTACGCCTATGTGAGTTGTTATGGTCATTTCGTCATGGCCTAGCCATGACCTTTGGTCCTTGTTCCAAGGTCATGAGACTCAACCTTGGTTCTAGTCATGTTTGTGGTCTTGATTATAGGTCATAAGACCCCTTTGGTCTTCATAAACCATAACCTATATGTAATGACTTTGTCTAAAAATGGGCTGTTTAGAATTTGAAGAAATTTATCACTCGGAAAGCATTTTTAGGTCTCGAGCTTCTTTGTTCCTGAACGAAAACGTCGTTTCGGACAACTTTCGTGTTTTAACTTTTTGATGAATCGGACCAGAAGTGGGACTTTCAAAAAGTCAGAATGCGATTCAGGAGGTTTAGGCAGTTTTGCCGGAAATCTTTGGTAACTTCAAATGGGCGTAACTTTTGACTCGTATACTCGTTTTAGGTGGTTCAAATTGCTATGGTTTCCTTGTTAAGTCCTCTACTGTAATATGTAATGATCCAACATCATATTTTTACCATTTTGATCAGGCTATACCAAGAAATTCACTGGTTTGTTTGTTATAGTAACTTGTTTCAACAATCAATAACAATAACTTGTTTTGGTCATTTTTATACATCATGGACATGATAACAAGACAATATATAGCACAAATAATATGTAAATAACATGAACATGATTATTTAACAAGAATCAAGTTAGGGTTTGGCTCACAACTTTTGGCTTTCAAAGATGAAAGGAAGTTAACATGTAAGGATAGGACTTTGATAGACTTGCTTCAACCCACTTCACTTCATGCAATCTTTCTACCCTTGGTATTCTTGAAAGATGGATGATGAAGGTTTAGGTGAATTGAGTGGATTTAAACTCAAGAGAAATCACCAAGTATATGAGGTTATGGAAGTGTTTGATGAATGATAACCTATCTAGGGTTTCAACCTTGAAGAATCACTTGAACTTAGCAAGAAATTGGAAGGAAATGAGCAAAGGATGGAATGGTTATGGAGTTTAGGGATGCACGGCATAAATGGGATGGGGAGGGAGTATTTATAGTCCAAGTTAGGAAGCTTACTAGGAAAGTGTTACAACTTGGTGACCAAGTTGTAAATAAGTGTTGATTTTAGGGGTAAATTCATGAGTTTGAGCCACATGGGGTGACTCCCCCCCTTTAGGCCGGTTTCAAGGCCTTGGAGAACAAGGTTTGGACTTTGGATGATATTATCCAAGATATCTAGTGTGTTTTGACTCCGAAAACTGCAAACCGTAAGTTGTTACGCCTCAAAACGTAAAACCGGGTGTCGTAAAATTATGGAATTTGAAAGTATTGATAAACATGTCAATAAGTTCCATAATAAAATATAAAATGAGTGGTAGGTTCCATTTGGGTGTAAAACCCTGCTAAAAACTGGAAACACGGGTCTAAAACGCGTAATTCGCGTAAAACGCTGAATATTGCGTAAAATTGAGAAAAGTAAAATGTTACTTTTCTAATGTTATAAAAATGATTTAAAATGACTTATAATGTCTAGTCTGGGCTCAGTCTAGTGTCGGTTGGTATTAAATGTCTTTTAGACATCAAACCGTAAGCCTAAAAATCACGAAATGACTTATAACATCAAGGGATCATTTTTGGTCAATGGAGGAGGGAAAGAATATGTTGACTTTTTCTAATAATTTGAAAACTCAAATCTTCTTAGAAACGCGTTTTGTGGTCTCACGGTTAATCGCTCAAATGGTTAAGCGTGCTCATGCGAGAGTAGTACAGGCATGGGTGACCTGCTGGGAAGTTTTTGGTCATATTTTTCTCAGTCACGATTAATTCTCAAATAAATCATGAGTGTGTAAAATATTTTACTGATGTGGGGTCACCTGACGGGGTTGAATTTCGTTGTGCGTAGAATTTCTGATTGACGTTTTACCCTAAAACGTGTAATTCCGTGTAATTCCTTAATAACTTTCACGAAAATGAGCTTATGAATGTCAAACTTTTAATTTGCCATGGAAATGATTTATCACTTGAGAATATCAAATAAAAATCAACTTTCGGGAAAATTTTCGGGAAAAATGAATAGTAAAAGTGAATAGTGAAATTTTCCGGGAATGGTGATTATCCTGAAAAATGTGAATTGTTACAGTCTCTACCCCTTACGGGGAACTTCGTCCCGAAGTTCTATGTGTGTCATATGTTGGAGTGGTGTCGATAAAGATGTGTGGTTACTTATGAGGACCAAAGTCTGGAATTACTAGTGATGTAGTTTGATTTGTCTCAGAATATGGTGTGTCAATAGAGATTGATAACATGGTTGAATATCAGTAGAGATCCATATAATAGTCGAATATCAAAGAAATTTGATGTAGCAGTCGATTATTAATAGAAATTGATATAGTAGTTGTACCGAAATTGATATAGTTAAATATCAAAATGGAAATTGATATAGTTGTCAAGTATCAATAGCAATTGATATAACAGTTGAACAACAATAGCAATTTACATAGGAATCCAATAAATGGAAATTGTTATAAGAATCGAATCATGGAATAAGCGTTGAACATGTGGTTGGACCAAGTCTTGTTTGAATTGTACGGCTGCCCATGCATATGGCTACATGGCTTCACAATGAGTTTGGTATGACTGCCCATGCATATGGCTACATGGCCCCGTAATGAGTTTGGTTGTTATTGCACTATCATTATGAAAACCAAAGTGTAAACCTCGTACTAATGGAAATTGGGATAGTCGTTGCAATCATAGCCTAGTAGGTAATCGGTTGTTGTACCTGGGTTTATGTCATGGTTTGAAGCGATGTTGGTGAAAAGATAGGATTTCTTGTGGTGAATAAAATGTAGGTATCATGTCATACCCGAGCAATGTAATGTAGGTATCAAGCCATACCCGAGCAATGTAATGTAGGTTGACTTCATACTTATGTTATTTCGGATATAATTAAGCCCACTTGTTTATAATTCTTTATTTACATAGAGAGGCATCCCAAACAATGTAACTAAAGGAATATAAACGTATGGTTCGATGATTTATAATTTCTTTATTTAAATGAAAAGGCATCCCAATCCATTCAAATAAGGACATTATAAATCATTCTACTCAAGAATTCCCGACACAACATTCATACTTAGCCGGTGAGTTACAAGGTAGTGTATTACGAGATGATACTGGTGTTCCAAAAGTACAAGATGAATATTCAATCTTGTAAAGCTGATAAAGGTGCTTGTGGTGTAACTAAGGATGATTTGAGCTTTACAAGTGCATCAAAATCTGTAAATGAGCTTGTGGTTCCAACGGTTGTGAAGATAATGTTATGATATGTTGATGAATAAAAGTGTGTAGTGTATGCTTAACATTAATACTCTTAGGTATAGATGTTGCGTTTGCTTTAAAAATCTTAAGAGATTTTAAAAGTTTATGATGGAATGGTATCCTAAACAGGATAGTACTTCTACAGGATGAAGAGAATAATTGATAACTATCCCAGGATAGTAGTTCGGATTATCTCATAAATGAAAAATTTCAAGAATGAAATTAGGTAACACAAATAAGGTGTTAAGATTTCGCTGAGTGGTAAGACATTATCGTGTCTCTAGATTGTTTTAATGTATTCTGGTGGTTTATCGTGTTTCATGTAGGAAATCAACCTAAACATAACCCTAGTACAACTACTCTCAGTATTTGAAAATTCTAAGTCGAATATAGTTAGTCAGACTATATTCCACTGTCCCTAGGTTAAATATAGGTGACTAGTCTATATTTAGCCAAGGTTCGATAAAATTTTCAAATACCTAATTTAGGTATACTTGTGATACGTCCGTTGCTTTCGGGAAACTGTCCACTAAACAAAGGCGATGTCAAACCATTCAGTTGCAAGTCCCGCCATAAGAGACTTGTAACGTATGTTTTCACATTCCATTGCATAGAAGATAGTACGGGTAGATATGTGTGGAAAGGAAGTTGAAGTAATTCTAAAACAGTCTATACTGGGCTAGAATTACAAACTTTTAACAATGAAGGTTTCAGAAGAAAACTTTGATGAATGTAGAGAAAGTTCAGCTTTTGTCGATGATGGATTAGTTTGTCCTTTAGAAATCTCATATTTCTTGTTTTGAAATCGATAGATTGTGACGGGTTTTTGATATCATAAGAAATGATATTGATTATGTGATGGAATAATTCTAGAGACCATTTGCACAAAACACAAAGTCTCGGAAGTAGGTTAGACCATTGTGTAATTCACAATGTCTGGGAAGTAGGTTAAACCGTTGTGTGACTCAAAACATTTGAGAAATGATTAAGACCATTGTATCATACAATGTCTTGGAAAATGAATGAGACCATTGCATCTCACAATGTCTTGGAAAATGAATGAGACCATTGTATCTCACAATGTCTTGGAAAATGAATGAGACCATTGTATCTCACAATGTCTTGGAAAATGAATGAGACCATTGTAATCAGTTACAATGTCTTGAAAAAAATGAATGAGACCATTGTAATCAGTTACAATGTCTTGGACATATAATGTTGGAGTAGGAACATGATTGGGAGAGTGTGGCTGTGCCGAAATGCCTTAGAATAGGCATACACAGATATGTTTAGATAAAATGATTGAAAATAAACCGAGTTTATATATCAATATACTAATATGTTCATGTAGCATAAAATGCCTAGTGTGTATATATCAATATACTTATATGTGTTCATGTAGCATAAAATGCTTAGTGTGTATATATCAATATACTTATATGTGTTCATGTAGCATAAAATGCTTACGGGGAAATGCTCAATTATGTTTAGGGTACATATATCAATATGCAATTATGTTTGTGTAGCACAAAAATGTCTACGGGGAAATGCTCAAAATGGGTATATATGAATATACAAATATGTTTGTGTATCATAACATGCTTACTAAGTCCATAATCGTCTGGAGGATGGAAGACACGGAGAGCGGAAGGCTATAAAATGTTTTTGCTTGTACATGTGGTTATAGTTTAGGTCTCAATTAGACCCGTTTCTCTATAACCATGGCTCTGATACCAATCTGTAACACCCCCAATTCATGGTTGCAGCGGAATTCGAACTGGGTGTTACTCGACGGCACAATAGTCACAATAATAGAAAACGAACTCCAATTGAGTCGTTTTAAAAGATGTATCATTCAAATTATATAAATATCAGAGATTCCAAAATGAGGTCCCAATTGGTTCCATGTTTACAATGTATAATAAATGAGTTTTGAATGATAATAAAATTTATAGCCCTCTTGAGTATCCGTGTCCTTCCGTGCCATCCTTGATCGTCATGAACCTGAAATACATGCTTGAGAGGTCAACACAAAGGTTGAGTGATATTCATAGAGTTTGTTTAATCGTTTGAACACAATATGTTGGTAGTGTGAGTTATAGGCTCACACCAATGTTTGGAAAACAAAATCGTTATTTATTTCACTAAGCTTATGACACCATAACGTTAACGTGTACCAATATCGATCGGCAGATTCATCCCGGTAGGTACTTTGCTAACATACCTAATCTCAAATATTAATGCATTTGTTTGCACTTAGTCAAAACAAATGGGATTCGTCAATCCCAATAGGCCTATTATTAATATTCGCGCTCACTAAAGGTAGTGACTAATGGTTCATAATAAAGGATCTTGGTTTAGCAAGGTTGGTACTTAGTGATAATAAAACATCGTCGTGAAGCATACATTAGAAAGCATTGTATTCGATTTAGAAATAGCATGTATTCCCCCCAAGGAATTGTAAAACAATTAAGTAATGGAAAGTGGGGCTATGAACTCACCTTAAGTAAGATAGCAAGTAATGAATGTAACGGTCGAATCGTGAAGGTTTCTACGAGCAACCTATAATAGAATGTCGCGACTTAGGATTGGAGTAAAGAATACGAAGTAGTGCCTATATATATATCTTGCATTTAGTCCATGATGTGGTATGATGTATATTGTAAGTCTTTGAAAGTAATGATTCATGAAACATGTATGTTTTGTATATCGTTTACTACCGTTCGGGCCGACATAATTCAGAAGTCATGTTAGTAAGCGTTCGAGGAGCCAGGACACTTTAACTCGTAAATCCACAACTCATCTCGACGGCTTACATAATGAACTCCTCACATGAGGCTCCCTATTATTGTAGTAGTTGATGAAATAGATATAAGTTTTGATCCGAAAAGTTACATGTCCGATATTTGAATAAACTTAGGAAAGTTTATTAGTACATGAAGATTGTTATTAGGGTAGTTTCATAAGCCTTAAATGACCATGTTCTCTTGGTAAAATCTCATGGTTTCCTTTTAAGTGAAGTAGATCCAAATTGCTTGTTCAAGTTATCGCCTAACTCATTGTTTCATGTTTACGCCTATGTGAGTTGTTATGGTCATTTCGTCATGGCCTAGCCATGACCTTTGGTCCTTGTTCCAAGGTCATGAGACTCAACCTTGGTTCTAGTCATGTTTGTGGTCTTGATTATAGGTCATAAGACCCCTTTGGTCTTCATAAACCATAACCTATATGTAATGACTTTGTCTAAAAATGGGCTGTTTAGAATTTGAAGAAATTTATCACTCGGAAAGCATTTTTAGGTCTCGAGCTTCTTTATTCCTGAACGAAAACGTCGTTTCGGACAACTTTCGTGTTTTAACTTTTTGATGAATCGGACCAGAAGTGGGACTTTCAAAAAGTCAGAATGCGATTCAGGAGGTTTAGGCAGTTTTGCCGGAAATCTTTGGTAACTTCAAATGGGCGTAACTTTTGACTCGTATACTCGTTTTAGGTGGTTCAAATTGCTATGGTTTCCTTGTTAAGTCCTCTACTGTAATATGTAATGATCCAACATCATATTTTTACCATTTTGATCAGGCTATACCAAGAAATTCACTGGTTTGTTTGTTATAGTAACTTGTTTCAACAATCAATAACAATAACTTGTTTTGGTCATTTTTATACATCATGGACATGATAACAAGACAATATATAGCACAAATAATATGTAAATAACATGAACATGATTATTTAACAAGAATCAAGTTAGGGTTTGGCTCACAACTTTTGGCTTTCAAAGATGAAAGGAAGTTAACATGTAAGGATAGGACTTTGATAGACTTGCTTCAACCCACTTCACTTCATGCAATCTTTCTACCCTTGGTATTCTTGAAAGATGGATGATGAAGGTTTAGGTGAATTGAGTGGATTTAAACTCAAGAGAAATCACCAAGTATATGAGGTTATGGAAGTGTTTGATGAATGATAACCTATCTAGGGTTTCAACCTTGAAGAATCACTTGAACTTAGCAAGAAATTGGAAGGAAATGAGCAAAGGATGGAATGGTTATGGAGTTTAGGGATGCACGGCATAAATGGGATGGGGAGGGAGTATTTATAGTCCAAGTTAGGAAGCTTACTAGGAAAGTGTTACAACTTGGTGACCAAGTTGTAAATAAGTGTTGATTTTAGGGGTAAATTCATGAGTTTGAGCCACATGGGGTGACTCCCCCCCTTTAGGCCGGTTTCAAGGCCTTGGAGAACAAGGTTTGGACTTTGGATGATATTATCCAAGATATCTAGTGTGTTTTGACTCCGAAAACTGCAAACCGTAAGTTGTTACGCCTCAAAACGTAAAACCGGGTGTCGTAAAATTATGGAATTTGAAAGTATTGATAAACATGTCAATAAGTTCCATAATAAAATATAAAATGAGTGGTAGGTTCCATTTGGGTGTAAAACCCTGCTAAAAACTGGAAACACGGGTCTAAAACGCGTAATTCGCGTAAAACGCTGAATATTGCGTAAAATTGAGAAAAGTAAAATGTTACTTTTCTAATGTTATAAAAATGATTTAAAATGACTTATAATGTCTAGTCTGGGCTCAGTCTAGTGTCGGTTGGTATTAAATGTCTTTTAGACATCAAACCGTAAGCCTAAAAATCACGAAATGACTTATAACATCAAGGGATCATTTTTGGTCAATGGAGGAGGGAAAGAATATGTTGACTTTTTCTAATAATTTGAAAACTCAAATCTTCTTAGAAACGCGTTTTGTGGTCTCACGGTTAATCGCTCAAATGGTTAAGCGTGCTCATGCGAGAGTAGTACAGGCATGGGTGACCTGCTGGGAAGTTTTTGGTCATATTTTTCTCAGTCACGATTAATTCTCAAATAAATCATGAGTGTGTAAAATATTTTACTGATGTGGGGTCACCTGACGGGGTTGAATTTCGTTGTGCGTAGAATTTCTGATTGACGTTTTACCCTAAAACGTGTAATTCCGTGTAATTCCTTAATAACTTTCACGAAAATGAGCTTATGAATGTCAAACTTTTAATTTGCCATGTAAATGATTTATCACTTGAGAATATCAAATAAAAATCAACTTTCGGGAAAATTTTCGGGAAAAATGAATAGTAAAAGTGAATAGTGAAATTTTCCGGGAATGGTGATTATCCTGAAAAATGTGAATTGTTACATATAATTTCTTTATTTAAATGAAAAGGCATCCCAATCCATTCAAATAAGGACATTATAAATCATCCTACTCAAGAATTCCCGACACAACATTCGTACTTAGCCGGTGAGTTACAAGGTAGTGTATTACGAGATGATACTGGTGTTCCAAAAGTACAAGATGAATATTCAAACTTGTAAAGCTGATGAGGGTACTTGTGGTGTAACTAAGGATGATTTGAGCTTTAAAAGTGCATCAAAATCTGTTAATGAGCTTGTGGTTCCAACGGTTGTGAAGATAATGTTATGATATGTTGATGAACAAAAGTGTATAGTGTATGCTTAACATTAATACTCTTAGGTATAGATGTTGAGTTTGCTTTAAAAATCTTAAGAGATTTTAAAAAGTTTACGACGGAATGGTATCCTAAACAGGATGGTACTTCCACGGGATGAAGAGAAGAATTGATAACTATCCCAAGATAGTCGTTCGGATTATCTCATAAATGAAAATTTTCAATAATGAATTTAGATCATACAAATAAGGTGTTAAGATCTTGCTGAGTGGTAAGGCACTATCGTGTCTCTAGATTGTTTTAATGTATTCTGGTGGTTTATCGTGTTCATGTAGGAAATCAATCTAAACATAACCCTAGTACAACTATTCTCAGTATTTGAAAATTTTAAGTCGAATATAGTTAGTCAGACTATATTCCACTGTCCCTAGGTTAAATATAGGTGACTAGTCTATATTTAGCCAAGGTTCGATAAAATTTTCAAATACCTAAACTAGGTATACTTTTGATATGTCCGTTGCTTTCGGGAAACTGTCCACTAAACAAAGGCGATGTCAAACCCTTAAGTTGCAAGTCCCG
The DNA here is from genome assembly GCA_030686995.1 of Artemisia argyi. Taxonomy (NCBI): domain Eukaryota; kingdom Viridiplantae; phylum Streptophyta; class Magnoliopsida; order Asterales; family Asteraceae; genus Artemisia; species Artemisia argyi. The sequence continues at coordinate 217,867,677 of CM060685.1, read as the reverse complement.
TCCATACAAGACTTGTAACGTATGTTTTCATATTCCATTGCATAGAAGGTAGTAAGGGTAGATACGTATGGAAAGGAAGTTTTAAGTAGTTCTTAAATAGAACATACTTGGCCAGGATCACGAACTTCTAATAATGAAGGTTTCATAAGAAAACTTTGATGAATGTAGAGAAAGTTCAGCTTTTGTCGATGATGGATTAGTTTGTCCTTTAGAAATCTCATATTTCTTGTTTTGAAATCGATAGATTGTGACGGGTTTTTGATATCATAAGAAATGATATTGATGATGTGATGGAATAATTCTAGAGACCATTTGCACAAAACACAAAGTCTCGGAAGTAGGTTAGACCATTGTGTAATTCACAATGTCCGGGAAGTAGGTTAGACCGTTTTGTGACTCAAAACATTTGAGAAATGATTAAGACCATTGTATCATACAATGTCTTGGAAAATGAATGAGACCATTGCATCTCACAATGTCTTGGAAAATGAATGAGACCATTGTATCTCACAATGTCTTGGAAAATGAATGAGACCATTGTATCTCACAATGTCTTGGAAAATGAATGAGACCATTGTATCTCACAATGTCTTGGAAAATGAATGAGACCATTGTATCTCACAATGTCTTGGAAAATGAATGAGACCATTGTAATTAGTTACAATGTCTTGGACATATAATGTTGGAGTAGGAACATGATTTGGGAGAGTGTGGCTGTGCCGAAATGCCTTAGAATAGGCATACACAGATATGTTTAGTCCATTGTTTAGATAAATGATTGAAAATAAACCGAGTTTATATATCAATATACTAATATGTTCATGTAGCATAAAATGCCTAGTGTGTATATATCAATATACTTATATGTGTTCATGTAGCATAAAATGCTTACGGGGAAATGCTCAATTATGTTTAGGGTACATATATCAATATGCAATTATGTTTGTGTAGCATAAAAATGTCTTCGGGGAAATGCTCAAAATGGGTATATATGAATATACTAATATGTTTGTGTAGCATAACATGCTTACTAAGTCCATAATCGTCTGGAGGATGAAAGACACGGAGAGCGGAAGGCTATAAAATGTTTTTGCTTGTATGTGTGGTTATAGTTTAGGTCTCAATTAGACCCGTTTCTCTATAACCATGGCTCAGGTATCAATCTGTAACACCCCCAATTCATGGATGCAGCGGAATTCAAACTGGGTGTTACTCGACGGCACAATAGTCACAATAATAGAAAACGAACTCCAATTGAGTCGTTTTAAAAGATGTATCATTCAAATTATATAAATATCAGAGATTTCAAAATGAGGTCCCAATTGGTTCCATGTTTACAATGTATAATAAATGAGTTTTGAATGATAATAAAATTTATAGCCCTCTTGAGTATCCGTGTCCTTCCGTGCCATCCTTGATCGTCATGAACCTGAAATACATGCTTGAGAGGTCAACACAAAGGTTGAGTGATATTCATAGAGTTTGTTTAATGTTTTGAACACAATATGTTGGTAGTGTGAGTTATAGACTCACACCAATGTTTGGAAAACAAATATGGGCCACGTTGTTACACGCCCGGAACAGTTATTATCAAATACTAAGCTTATGACACCAAAACGTTAACGGGTACCAATATCAATCGGCGGAGTTATCCCGGTAGGTACTTTGCCGTCATACCTAATGTCTCAAATATTAATGCATTTGTTTGAACTTAGTCAATACAAATGGGATTCGTCAATCCCAATAGGCCTATTCACAATATTCGCGCTCACTTGCAAGTAACCCTCGCAAGTGATTAAATGGTTCATAATATGGGATCTCGGTTTGGCAAGGATGGTACTTAGTGATAATAAAACAATCAGGCAAGCATACAATTTAAAAACATTGTGCTCGGTTAAAAAATAGCATGTATTCCCCCTAAGGGTTTGTAAAACAATGAAGTAATGTAAAGTGGGGCTATGAACTCACCTTAAGTAAGATAGCAAGTAATGAATGTAACGGTTGAATCGTGAAGGTTTCTACAAGCAACCTATAATAGAATGTTGCGACTTAGGATCAAAGTGAAGAATATGAATAAGTGCCTATATATATATCTTGCATTATAGTCCATGATGTGGTATGATGTATATTGTAAGTCCTTGAAAGAAAAGATTCATGAAACATGTATGTTTTGTATATCGTTTACTACCGTTCGGGCTGACATATTTCAGAAGTCATGTTAGTAAGCGTTCGAGGAGCCAGGACACTTTAACTCGTAAATCCACAACTCATCTCGACGGCTTACATAATGAACTCCTCACATGAGGCTCCCTACTATTGTAGTAGTTGATGAAATATATAGATATAAGTTTTGATCCGAAAGTTACATGTCCGATATTTGAATAAACTTAGGAAAGTTTATTTGTACATGAAGATTGTTATTAGGGGTAGTTTCATAAGTCTTGAATGACCATTTTCTCTTGGTAAAATCTCATGGTTTCCTTTTAAGTGAAGTAGATCCAAATTGCTTGTTCAAGTTATCGTCTAAGTCATTGTTTTATGTTTACGCCTATGTAAGTTGGTATGGTCATTTCGTCATGGCCTAGCCATGACCTTTGGTCCTTGTTCCAAGGTCATGAGACTCAACCTTGGCTCTAGCCATGGTTGTGGTCTTGATTCTAGGTCATAAGACCCCTTTGGTCTTCATAAACCATAACCTAGATGTAATGACTTTGTCTAAAAATGGGCTGTTTTGAATTTGAAGAAATTTATCACTCGGAAAGCGTTTTCAGGACTCGAGCTTCTTTATTTCTGAACGAAAACGTCGTTCCGGACAACTTTCGTGTTTTAACTTTTTGATGAATCGGACCAGAAGTGGGACTTTGAAAACCCAAATTTGATCAGAATGGTATTTGGCAGTTTGCCGAAAAGTTTTGGTAACTTCAAATGGGCGTAACTTTTGACTCGTATACTCATTTTAGGTGGTTCAAATTGCTATGGTTTCCTTGTTAAGTCCTCTACTGTAATATGTAATGATCCAATATCATAATTTTACCATTTTGGTCGTGGTTTTCCAAGAAAGTCACTAGTTTACTTGTTTTAGTAACTTGTTGTAACAATCAATAACAATAACTTGTTTTGCTCACTTTTATACATCATGGACATGAATACAAGACATAATATAGCACAAATAATATGTAAATAACATGAATATGATATTCAACAAGAATTAAGTTAGGGTTTGCTTACAACTTTTGGCTTTCTACAAGAAAGGAAGTCAAGTATGGAACTAGGACACTAAACCTAAGCTTGTAAACCCTTTACCACAACTCTTGTAACCCTTGCTAGCCTTGATCTAACCCTTGTGAAAATCATTTAACTTCAGCCCTAGTAAACTTGTGTAGCTCCTAAATCAACCATGGAATCACCAAACAAACTTAAGATTCATGTAGAGAATAACTAAGCCTTGAACTTTGATATGTAACTTGTAGCTTAAAGATCAAAGGATCATGGAGCTATGATTTGTGTTGGCTCGTTTTTATGGATGAAAAGATGAAGAAGAAGGTGTTCTTGAGTGGCTATTTATAGTATGAGAAAGTTAGCTAACCATACATGGGTTAGATATTAACCATGGTTAAGTTTAGGTGAAACTTTGTGCCCAAGTTAAGATGAATGGTCAAGATTGAATCACATGGTGACTAATCCCCCCCTAAGTCGGTTGGGGCTGTTTGGTGGCCAAGTTGGTGACTTTTGGATGATATCTAAGAGTTTAAGCTAAGTTTTGACTCCGTAAAATGCTAACCGTAAGCTTTTAAGCCACGAAACTTAAAACCGGGTATCGTAAAAATACGAAACTTGGGAGAATGGTTAAACATGTCATAATACTCCATAATAAAATATGAAATGAGTGGTTGGTTCCATTTGGGTGTAAAACCCTGCTAAAAACTGGAAACACGGGTCTAAAACGCGTAATACGTAAAACGTACGAATATTGCGTAAAATTGAGAAAAGTAAAATGTTACTTTTCTAATGTGATAAAAATGATTTAAAATGACTTATAATGTCTAGACTGGGCTCAGTCTAGTGTCGGTTGTAACAATTCGCAATTTCAGGTTAATTACCATTCCCGGAAAATTTCACTATTCACTTTTACTATTCATTTTTCCCGAAACTTTCCCGAAAGTTGATTTTTATTTGATATTCTCGAGTGATAAATCATTTCCATGGCAAATTAAATGTTTGACATCCGTCAGATCATTTTCGTGAAAGTTATTAAGGAATTACATGGAATTACACGTTTTAGGGTAAAACGTCAATCAGAAATTCTACGCACAACGAAATTCAACCCCGTCAGGTGACCCCACATCGGAAAAATGTTTGACACGCTCATGATTTATTTGAGAATTAATCGTGACTGAGAAAAACATGACCAAAAACTTCCCAGCAGGTCACCCATGCCGTACTACTCTCGCATGAGCACGCTTAACCGTATGGGCGATTAACCGTTAGACCACGAAACGCGTTTCTAAGACAATTTGAGTTTTCAAATTATTAGAAAAAGTCAACATATTTTTCCCTCCTCCATTGACCAAAAATCATCCCTTGATGTTATAAGTCATTTCGTGATTTTTAGGCTTACGGTTTGATGTCTAAAAGACATTTAATACCAACCGACACTAGACTGAGCCCAGTCTAGACATTATAAGTCATTTTAAATCATTTTTATCACATTAGAAAAGTAACATTTTACTTTTCTCAATATTACGCAATATTCAGCGTTTTACGCGAATTACGCGTTTTAGACCCGTGTTTCCAGTTTTTAGCAGGGTTTTAGCACCCGATAGATCCTACCACTCATTTTATATTTTATTATGGACTATATGGACATGTTTAACCATTCTTCCAAGTTCCATAATTTTACGACACCCGGTTTTACGTTTTGAGGCTTAATCATTTACGATTGGCATTTCCCGGAGTCAAAACTAACCAAGTATCTTGGATAATACCAAGAAAAGTCCACACCCTTGCTCTCCAAGCTTACAAACCGACCTAGGAGGGGGGGAGTCATCCCATGTGGCTTCATCTCAAGAAATTACCCCTAGATCATCTCTAAATTACAACTTGGTCACCAAGTTTTGGTAATTTCCTACTAGTTTCCTAACCTCCTCATTTGGACTATAAATACTCCCTTCCTCCCCTCATTTAAACGCCACCCTTCACCCTCCCCATCTTCTCATCCTTAGCTCATTCTCTTCCAAGTATCATGCAAGATTCAAGTACAAGTTCAAGGTTGAAACCCTAGTTTCTTTTAGATAATCAAAACTCTTCCAATCCCTAATATACTTGGTGATTTCTCTTGAGTTTGAATCCACTCAAGTCACCTCAACCTTCATCATCCATCTTTCAAGATTACAAGGGTAGAAAGATTGCATGAAGTGAAGTGGGTTGAAGCAAGTCTATCAATGTCCTATCCTTACATGTTAACTTCCTTTCATCTTTGAAAGCCAAAAGTTGTGAGCCAAACCCTAACTTGATTCTTGTTAAATAATCATGTTCATGTTATTTACATATTATTTGTGCTATATTATGTCTTGTATTAATGTCCATGATGTATAAAAGTGAGTAAAACAAGTTATGGTACATGATTGATAAGACGAGTTCATAAAACAAGTAAACTAGTGACTTTGTTGGTATAACCTGATCAAAATGATAAAAATATGATATTGGATTATTACATATTGTAGTAGAGGACTTAACAAGGAAACCGTAGCAATTTGAACCACCTAAAACGAGTATACGAGTCAAAAGTTACGCCCATTTGAAGTTACCAAAACTTTTCGGCAAACTGCCAAATACCATTCTGATCAAATTTGGGTTTTGAAAGTCATACTTCTGGTCCGATTCATCAAAAAGTTAAAACACGAAAGTTGTCCGGAACGACGTTTTCGTTCAGGAACAAAGAAGCTCGAGCCCTGAAAACGCTTTTTGAGTGATAAATTCTTCAAATTCTTAACAGCCCATTTTTAGACCAAAGTCATTACATATAAGTTATGGTTTATGAAGACCAAAGGGGTCTTATGACCTACAATCAAGACCACAACCATGGCTAGAGCCAAGGTTGTGTCTCATGACCTTGGAACAAGGACCAAAGGTCATGGCTAGGCAATGACGAAATGACCATACCAACTTACATAGGCGTAAACATGAAACAAAGAGTTGACGAGAACTTGAACAAGCAATTTGAATCTACTTCACTTAAAAAGGAACCATGAGATATTACAAAGAGAAAATGGTCATACAAGACTTATGAAACTACCCCTAATAACAATCTTCATGTACAAATAAACTTTCCTAAGTTTATTCAAGTATCGGACATGTAACTTTTCGGATCAAAACTTATATCTATATATTTCATCAACTACTACAATAGTAGGGAGCCTCATGTGAGGAGTTCATTATGTAAGCCGTCGAGTTGAGTTGTGGATTTACGAGTTAAAGTGTCCTGGCTCCTCGAACGCTTACTAACATGACTTCTGAATTATGTCGGCCCGAACGGTAGTAAACGATATACCAAAACATACATGTTTCATGAATCATTTCTTTCAAAGACTTACATTATACAACATACCACATCATGGACTAAATGCAAGATATATATATATATAGGCACTACTTCATATTCTTTACTCCAATCCTAAGTCGCGACATTCTATTATAGGTTGCTCATAGAAACCTTCACGATTCGACCATCACCTTCATTACTTGCTATCTTACTTAAGGTGAGTTCGTAGCCCCACTTTCTATTGTTTAACTATTTTACAAACCCATGGGGGGAATACATGCTATTATTTTTCTACTCGAACACGATGCTTTCTACTGTATGCTACCCGACGATGTTTTATTATCACTAAGTAACGATTGCCATGTTCGAAGTCCCTATATCATGAACCATTAGTCACTACCTTTAGTGAGCGCGAATATTGTGAATAGATCTATTGGGATTGACGAATCCCATTTGTGTTGAACAACGATGAGTTCACACAAATGCACTATATTTGAGATTTAGCGGTATAACGGCAAAAGTACCTTCATAGGGCTTCTATAATGCCAATTTTGTTGGTTCGATGTTAACGCTTTGGTTGTATGAGCTTAGTGAAATAAATAACGATTTTGTTTTCTAACTATGAATGTGTGATTAATTACCTCACATTACGATTATTGTGTTCAAACGATTTAACTAAACTCTACGAATTCCACTCAACCTTTGTGTTGACCTCTCAAGCATGTATTTCAGGTTCATGACGATCAAGGATGGCACGGAAGGACACGGATACTCAAGAGGGCTATAAATTTTATTATCATTCAAAACTCATTTAATTTGTAAACATGGAACCATCTGGGACCTCATTTTGTAATCTCTGATATTTATACAATTTGAATGATAAATCTTTTAAAACGACTCAATTGGAGTTCGTTTTCTATTATTGTGTCTATTGTGCCGTCAAGTAACACCCAGTTCGAATTCCGCTGCATCCATGAATTGGGGGTGTTACATTGGTTGGTATTAAATGTCTTTTAGACATCAAACCGTAAGCCTAAAAATCACGAAATAACTTATAACATCAAGGGATGATTTTTGGTCAATGGAGGAGGGAAAAATATGTTGACTTTTTCTAATAAGTTGAAAACTTAAATCGTCTTAGAAATGCGGTGCAGGTATAGGCTAAGGTTACAGCTGAGTAAAAACGCTTAAAACTGAAAATTTCAGTTTTTCACGGCCGAGGCTTATTTTGGTCATGTTTTTCTCAGTCATGATTTATTCTCAAATAAATCATGAGTGTGTCAAACATTTTTCTGATACGGGGAAAATTAACGCGACCGAATTTCGTTGTACGTAGAATTTCTGAATGACGTTTTACCCTAAAACGTGTAATTCCGTGTAATTCCTTAATAACTTTTACGAAAATGAGCTTATGAATGTCAAACTTTTAATTTGTCATGGAAATGATTTATCACTTCAGCCCAAGAAATAAAAATCAAGTTTCGGGAAAATTTTCGGGAAAAATGAATAGTAAAAGTGAATAGTGAAATTTTCCGGGAAAAGTAATTAACCTGAAATTGCGAATTGTTACATTCCATTTGGGTGGTAAAACCCTGCTAAAACTGGAAACACGGGTCTAAAACGCGTAATACATAAAATGTACGAATATTGCGTAAAATTGAGAAAAGTAAAATGTTACTTTTCTAATAGGTTATAAATGATTTAAAATGACTTATAATGTCTAGACTGGGCTCAGTCTTGTGTCGGTTGGTATTAAATGTCTTTTAGACATCAAACCGTAAGCCTAAAAATCAAGGAATGATTTTTGGTCAAAGGAGGAGGGAAGAATATGTTGACTAATTCTAAAAATTTGAAAACCCAAATCATCTTAGAAACGCGGTGCAGGTATAGGCTAAGGTTACGGCTGAGTAAAAACGCTTAAAACTGAAAATTCCAGTTTTTCACGGCCGAGGTTTATTTTGGTCATGTTTTTCTCAGTCATGATATATTCTCAAATAAATCATGAGTGTGTCAAACATTTTTCTGATACGGGGAAAATTAACGCGACCGAGTTTCGTTGTGCGTAGAATTTCTGAATGACGTTTTACCCTAAAATGTGTAATTCCTTAATAACTTTCACGAAAATGATCTGACGAATGTCAAACATTTAATTTGCCATGGAAATGATTTATCACTCGAGAATATGAAATAAAAATCAACTTTCGGGAAAATTTCGGGAAAAATGAATAGTAAAAGTGAATAGTAAATTTTCCGGGAATAGTAATTAACCTTAAATTGCGAATTGTTAGAATTACGTACTATTTCAAACAGCTTATAAGCAGATGATCAGCTTACTTCACCCTAAGAAAACAACTTATATCTCCCTAAGAGAAGATTTGTAATATCAAATTCACCAATACTTATCAGTTCATAATAAGCAATTTGGAATTACCCCCATCAAATATCTGATTTTCCTCTCAGTCACCCTGACTCACCATTTAGTTATACTCGACATAACCCGGCTCTGGCTATAGGCAGGTGACGGCCAAGGGCTTCTTACATGGTGGGGACATCAAATTACGACATAACGTAGATTTCTTAAGCCCGATATGAGTCCAATAGTCCAACAATTCCAAACCAATCGTTTCGGCCCAATAAGAAAATTTCATTACATGCATGACTTACGCCGGTCACTTGAGAATTATAAGTAATGTGAAAAACTCGTGCGACATCAGTTCTATCTACAGTGGTTGTTGCAAACTTGACAATGTCAGCTCCTATTGACTGTATTTTGGCCACAAGGTTCCCAAGCTCTTCTATCGTGGGAGTATTTTGATAATTGTAGGGAGAAACTATGAGTTTGCACTTTGTAGGCTTATCTCCAAGGATTAAGTTGTTGAAATCAACGACCTGCATTTGAATTACTAAAATGAGAAATCTCATAGAAATATTATGTCTGATAGTAACTAAATTGTCGCAAACCAATAGATGCGTTTAATGTCAAGAAAAAAGTGACCTTAAGCTCAAAATCGATGTGATTAGCTTCTAAATCCATTGCTAATCGAAGAGCGGCCAATCGACTCTGCTAATCTCTGTCGTACTGACCACCTTCCCATGTTGGTCTAGACAATAACATAGAATCAGAAACCTTTTTCGGGAAAGATAAATTGTTACGACGTCATGTAATATGGACTAGATTAATCAGGAAACCAATAGCCCTGGTTGTCCTAAAGAAAAATATAAATGTCCCTTTCTGAAAGAAGGATTCATAATACTAATATCCAGGGAGTTGTCTGATGTCAATTCAGCGTACAACAGCAATACTTCTATGATTACATTGACTTCAGAGGATGTTTTGTAATGCTTATTAAAATTGCTAATGCTTTCATGAGATAAGCAATTGCTACAATAGAAGGCAATGCTGAAAAAAGTGTGTAGTTAGGCTTGTACAGTAACGAAACTAGATAATCAGATATCGCATTTGTCTAAGTTTTCGGCAATCAGCTAATTAGGGATTTAAAACGTAAAATAATCAAAATCGCATATGCTGTTTGAATAGGCAAATCCAAAACTGTTACTTATAGTTGTTGTTTAGTACACCATCAAATGAGCCTATAATCATATCCAAACACTTATTACTGCTGATCTACTGTATCAAAACACAACAAGGGGTGTTTGGCATTGCTAAGTTAAACAGCTTATTGTCACGGAGCAGAAGATCAACTTATCCAAAACAGCTTATTTCACCCCTATGGTTAAACTTAGGATACTCAATCCACTAACAATAACGAGTTCAAACTAAACAATCTGAAACTTCTTACTGAAAAGACCTTATTTCACCCCTAAACTAAGTAGATAAGCAGTGTCAAATTTATGCATCTGCTCAAAAAACACAATAAGCAGTAATCTGTTATTAAAACAATCCAAATTCAGAAACAATCCCATCACATGTCAGATGATTCAGTATACCATCAGATTAAAATTGCATTCGCATTATAACAGTATCAAGAAGATCATTAGCATAAGTACATTTTTCATCCAGTCACACGAACTCAACCAGATGCAAATATATGAGTTTGGCAATTCTGCTAAATGGACTTTAAAATACAGAAGCACTAACACTGTCTGAATAAGCAACACCCAAACTGCTTATTTCACCCTCTAAAAAAGATACAATCACATACAAACACTCAACTCTGCTTATCTACTACATTAAAATGCAATAAGTGGTGTTTATGATTGTCAATTTTAAACTCAAGCTCCCAAACTGCTTATTTCATCCTAAATTTAAACTGCTAATTACAAATAGCGGATTTTCCCTATACTAATTTCATAAGCATAGTCACATTTCATCATCTGCTTAATAAAAGCAATAAGATGATAAGCTGTTTAAATAAGCAAAAATCCCAAACACCCCACATCACAGGTCAAACAATTCAGTATACTAATACATCATAACAGTTTCAACTCAAAAGTCAACAATCCCAATTCCCACATCAAGCAATTCACAATACTAATGAATCCAACATTCATATCATAGAAACAATTTCGAATATCGAAAATAGTCCCAAAGAACCGCACCTGCAAGTAAAAAGGGTAGGCAAAAGACTTAATTTAAAAAGGGTTTGATATCATATGATTTATATCTATCAGTAAACCTTTCTTGTTTCGAACTATCCTATCTAATCTTGATTAGGTCAGCAGCTTATTTCACCCTAAAAAAAAAGCATATAATCATGACCAGATACTCAAACCTTATCCACAATATCCACAATAAGGGGGTATTTGAGATTACTATTTCAAACAGCTTATAAGCAGATGATCAGCTTACTTCACCCTAAGAAAACAGCTTATATCTCCCTAAGAGAAGATTTGTAATATCAAATTCACCAATACTTATCAGTTCATAATAAGCAATTTGGAATTACCCCCATCAAATATCTGATTTTCCTCTCAGTCACCCTGACTCACCATTTAGTTATACTCGACATAACCCGGCTCTGGCTATAGGCAGGCGACGGCCAAGGGCTTTGTACATGGTGGGGGCATCAAATTACGACATAACGTAGATTTCTTAAGCCCGATATGAGTCCAATAGTCCAACAATTCCAAACCAATCGTTTCGGCCCAATAAGAAAATTACATTACATGCATGACTTACGCCGGTCACTTGAGAATTATAAGTAATGTGAAAAACTCGTGCTACATCAGTTCTATCTACAGTGGTTGTTGCAAACTTGACAATGTCAGCTCCTATTGACTGTATTTTGGCCACAAGGTTCCCAAGCTCTTCTATCGAGGGAGTATTTTTATAATTGTAGGGAGAAACTATGAGTTTGCACTTTGTAGGCTTATCTCCAAGGATTAAATTGTTGAAATCAACGACCTGCATTTGAATTACTAAAATGAGAAATCTCATAGAAATATTATGTCTGATAGTAACTAAATTGTCGCAAACCAATAGACGCGTTTAATGTCAAGAAAAAAGTGACCTTAAGCTCAACATCGATGTGATTAGCTCCTAAATCCATTGCTAATCGAAGATCGGCCAATCGACTCTGCTAATCTCTGTCGTACTGACCACCTTCCCATGTTGGTCTAGACAATAACATAGAATCAGAAACCTTTTTCGGGAAAGATAAAGTGTTACGACGTCATGTAATATGGACTAGATTAATCAAGAAACCAGTAGCCCTGGTTGTCCTAAAGAAAAATATAAATGTCCCTTTCTGTAAGAAGGATTCATAATACTAATATCCACGGAGTTGTCTGATGTCAATTCAGCATACAACAGCAATACTTCTATGATTACATTGACTTCAGAGGATGTTTTGTAATGCTTATTAAAACTGCTAATGCTTTCACGAGATAAGCAATTGCTACAACAGAAGGCATTGCTGAAAAAAGTGTGTAGATAGGCTTGTACAGTAACGAAACCAGATAATCAGATATCGCATTTGTCTAAGTTTTCGGCAATCAGCTAATTAGGGATTTAAAACGTAAAATAATCAAAATCGCATATGCTGTTTGAATAGGCAAATCCAAAACTGTTACTTATAGCTGTTGTTTTGTACACCATCAAATGAGCCTATAATCATATCCAAACACTTATTACTGCTGATCTACTGTATCAAAACGCAAAAAGGGGTGTTTGGCATTACTAAGTTAAACAGCTTATGCTCATAAACAGAAGATCAACTTATTCAAAACAGCTTATTTCACTTCTAAGGTTAAACTTACAATACTGATTCCACTAACAATAACCAGTTCAAACTAAACAATCTGAAACGTCTTACTGAAAATAACTTATTTCACCCATAAACTAAGTAGATAAACATAATTCAATTTATGCATCTGCTCAAAAAACACAATAAGCAGATAATCTATTATAAAAAGAATCCAAATTCTGAAACAATCCCATCACATGTTAAACGGTTGACGATTCAGTATACAATCAGAAAAAAACTGCATCCACGTCATAAGAGTTCTAACGATATCATAAGCATAAGCCCTTTTTCATCCGAAAACACTTATCCATTAGCAACTCCCAAATCCCAAATATGCCCCTAAATATTATTATACTTGCATATACTCCACATTTCATCCTAAACTTAAACTGCTAATTACAAAGAGCTTATTTACCCTAAACTAAGTAGATAAGCATAGTCACATTTCATCATCTGCTTAAAAAAAAAAAAAAAAAAAAAAAAAGCAATAAGAAGATAAGCTGTTTACATAAGCAAAAATCCCAAACTCCCCACATCACATGTCAAACAATTTAGTATACTAATAAATCCAACATTCATATCACAAAAACAGAAACTCAAACCTTATCCACAGTATCAAAATGCGATAAGGGGGTGTTTGGGAATGTAATTAAAGCTGCTATGCCTTTATGAGATAAGCATTGACTGCAAGAAAATTATTTACATTAACAAATTGATGAAATTAAAAGATGGGGTTAAGTGTAAGAAGTGGAGATATTACATAAAAATGTGAACTTTTTGTGAATTGAAAGTTGATTTTGTGGGTTAGGGTTTTGATTTGGGGGAAAAGTGGAGGGAAATTGATTTGGTTTTTGGGGGAGTTGATGAAATTTTGGGGGTTTTTTAAAGGGAAAGTGAAAATTATTTGAGTGATTTTTGGTGTTTGCACGTGTTTCTTTGGGATTTTTTTTATTTTATTTATTTATTATTTGGGGTTAAAGGTTATGAGTATATAAATAATGATAAAATGAGAACCATACATGAAATAGTAAGATGAATCACTCTTAAAATAAAAACTACGTGCTATGAATATGCTCATATGCACAGCGGCCAAATCCTAGCACTAGTGACCTTTAACGAAATGGAAACAGTAAAACACGAATGCCTCTACGCCAAGAACTTTATCAGCTTTCATTTAAATCTACATGAGCCAATTTCCATGCTTCCTTTAGCCTATACACAAAAACATTCTGCTTGAATCTAATAGATGCCAGTTTTAACCTACCTATACTCATTATGATGCTCATAACTTGCTTGGTTTTCCTCTCTCCTTTACCATGTATCCTATTATTCCTCTCTTGCCACACATAATATGGCGTGCCAACCACAACTAATCATCCAACAATACTTGTCACCTTATCGAATGGACAGAGATAACAATCATCCCATAATGGCTTCCCAAATTGGTGAATATTTGGAAGATCCGCAACTTTTATCACTTGCTTCCATACTTCAAATGAATAGGGACATTTGAAGAATAAATGTACATGCGTGCCAGGTTGGATTTTACATAATGGACATCAAAGCAAGCTTAAATCAACATCATTTCCAATGCCTCATTATTTTAGACGGTCTTGAGTTTTGAGATGATTTCGCATGACTAGCCATAAATTTGTAGCGTGTCTTATAATGTGTGGTGTGCAAGAAACAAAAGAGTATATAAGAATAACGTTTCAAATCTTACTACTCTTTCTGACGAGCTACAAGTGGTTTCTTATAATTGGTTGTCGGCAAAGATTAAAATGGTCAACTGTATCGTGGCTGGATTGGTGAGATATTCTTAAACTTAAAGCATTATATTCATAAAGATAAGGACCTTTACAACACCCTAAGTCCCTAACCCAAAAGCCACAACCATGACAACAACATACTTAGCCTAGACACAAAATCAAAGACTACAACCCATAAATAAACTGCATTCAAATCATAAGAGTTCTAACGATATCATAAGCATAAGCCCTTTTTCATCCGAAAACACTTACCCATTAGCAACTCCCAATTCTCAAATATGCCCCTAAATATTATTATACTTGCATATACATCCTAAACTTAAACTGCTAATTACAAAGAGCTTATTTACCCTAAACTAAGTAGATAAGCAAAGTCACATTTCATCATCTGCTTAAAAAAAGGAATAAGAAGATAAGCTGTTTACATAAGCAAAAATCCCAAACTCCCCACATCACATGTCAAACAATTCAGTATACTAATAAATCCAAAATTCATATCACGAAAACAGTTGCGAATATCAAAAAAATAGTCCCAAAAAAAGGCACCTGCAAGTAAAAAGAGTAGGCAAAAGACTTAAACGTTATCCACAATATCAAAATGCGATAAGGGGGTGTTTGGGAATGTAATTAAAGCTGCTTATGCCTTTATGAGATAAGCATTGACTGTAAGAAAATTATTTGCATTAACAAATTGATGAAATTAAAAGATGGGTTGAGTGTAAGAAGTGGAGATATTACATAAAAATGTGAACTTTTTGTGAATTGAAAGTTGATTTTGTGGGATTGAAAAGTTTGGGTTAGGGTTTTGATTTGGGGGAAAAGTGGAGGGAATTTTGGAGTTTATAATGTTTTTTTAGAGGGGAAAATTGGGGATTTTTTTATTTTTATTTTTATTTTTATTTATTTATTATTATTTCTTTTTTTGAAGAATGATTGGTCCCTCTTGGGCAAGCAAGGATAATTGTTGAATAATAACCGTGTTTTAGGAAAAGTTGTACTCTAAATTTTTACTAAAGTTACATTGCAAATATAGAGTAGTTTACTTGGTTTACAAGAGGTTGAAATAAGATTTGAATTAGTGTTTAATCAAAAAAAAAAAATTATTTATCAATTTAAATAATACATTTATTAGAAAAGAATAAAATTAATTTGTACTAATTTCACGATATTAATTTTAGAGAAAAAGTCACCAAATAGTAATTAAGTTTCATTCGTATTCCAATTTGGTTACTCTACTTTTTCTTGTGAGATTTAACCACTCAAGTTTTACAAGTGTTAATTGTTCTGTAATTTTTAAATTTTTATAGCCTTCTTTGATGACACGTCTACTTTTGGTGACATATGTATTTTGTATTGCTAACATGGATATATGGTTCGGCAAAAATGTACTTTCTATCAAATTAGTCATGTCGTGAAAATGTTGTTGGGGTGTCTTAATTCCAATGTTGTGACCCATCAAATATAAACATTTGGCTTGGCCAAAAAATGTTGGCTATTTTATATCTAAATCTTATAAAAAAAAACACATTTAATAGCAACGGAAAATGTCACAAATGAAACCCACGAAACCCTTAGAGCAATTATTATCTAGGATACACGGAAATGCTGTCGGGGTGCCGTATCACGTACTCGAAACGTCCCGAAATGCCGGGAAACGCCTAGGAAACGTCCTCGGGAACTCAAAATCAAATTTTAGGCTGTTTTTAGAATCTGGAGTAAGTTTTATTTGTTGGAATGGTAGACAAAAGAGAAGCCATGGAAGAACACTCTATAGTAAGAAAAAAACACAATCAACGAAAAAGAAAGAGAATAAAAAAAAAAAGAGTACATTAGTAAAGCACCTTTTGTTTTGTAGTACAATACTATGAGGCGGGTTGGGTGACAAGTACAAATAGGGAGTCCTTTCTCTAATACTCTGTATTTTTTTTTATTTGTAGATATTTTTCTTAATTTTATTTAAAATACACATATAAACTGATTTTTTTTATTAAAATGTTTGTTGGGAAGGTAATTTGATGGTTAAAAGTTTTTAATTAATGATTATAAGTAAAATTTTTTGGTATTTTTGAATGTTGTGCAATATTTTTTTAGAAGATAATTTGTTATATATTAAAATATTATATAACACATACTCGCCGTACCCGTTTCTTGAATTTTAAGATGTTGTTTCCCGATACCATCCCCGTCCCCGTTTCCGTCTCCGTGCAACTTATATTATTATTACCTCTTGATGTGTGTGATATGTAGATTTAACAGAGCTTAAAACGAACTCTTGATTTCACCCTTGAAACCCACGAACCTCTTAGAGCAATCAAAGGAGATTCCCTCTATAGATATCCATACTACACAACCACGTCACTGTGTATCACCTGAATGCTAGTTATTTATACCTCACGATATCTTGTCTAGCACAACCCTTTGTCAAGCTTAGAAAAACCAAACCGAAACCCTAGATAGGGGTGTTTGTTCAACCAGTTTTTGGGAGAGAAGAGAGGAGAGATCATATTTGATTTGTTTTCTAAGTTATGAGATTAGGATGAATCATAATCCTATAATAAGAGTGGGTAATTAGACACGACACCAATACCAACAAGTCAGATAATGAGTTGATCTTATTGCTAAGATCAAATAGATTAATATCAAAACCATTTGTGAAATGCCAAGTTTGTAACAAACTTCACGTGAAACTCTTATACATAGATTTGTCCAGTACAAAATTTATGACAAATACTCACTAAAACTCTTAACCACTAAAGATAAAAAAAAGTCACGAAATCTAGGCTATTAGAAATAAGAAAAATGATACAACCACAACAAAACTTTCACAAAAACTTTTATAAAATGATATGTCATTTTATGATTGGTGCATTTTTAAATACGTTTTATTTCTTCTCTCTAATTAAACAAATCACAAAATGACACCTTATTTTCTAAAAGTTTTTACGAATATATCATTTCTTTAAAAATAAAAAGCAACAAAAGATAAAAATATAAACAAAATATAAAAGTAAAGACTTTTCTCCCTCTCTCTATCTAATCTCTCCACCGTCTTTATCTAACACCACCACCGTAATTTCGCCAATCGAAACCCTAACTCCGTCATCAACCTAATCATCTCCATTCTCCACCGTCGTTCGTTATCCACCACCACCCAAAGCCTAACTCCGGCACCATCGTCACCGTAACCATCTTCAATCGTCATCACCATTATCAAGTTAGGTATAACACAACTGTTGAATTATGTGTTGTTTACATATTATTTTCATTTTTCTGCTGATTAGATACTTATGTTGTTTACAGCTCTGTATGTGCTTATTAATACTTGAATTTTAGTAAGAAATTAGATGTTCATTTGTTGTAGTTGAATTGAATTTAACCTGATGCTTCATATTTAACGTAAATGTAGTGAAACAGATTAACGAAAATTTGACCGTCGAAATATAGGTCTAAGTTGGTTGAATCCGGAGGAAAATGACTTTATAGAGTAGGTGTAATATTACATAATTTTCATTACCAACTATAAAACCAGTACTTGTTTCGGATAATACTATTGAGAGTGTTTGGATGTGCTGTAAATTATTCCCCAAGTTGGAATAGTTAGTAGCCTTTCAAAATGTAAATTTGGTATTGAGGTTTTGATATATTACGACTAAGAAGATACTTAAATTTAAAGAAACTTTACTTTCTAGAGTTGATATGAAGTTAGATTTGGTTTGAGGGTGTTTGGGAATGCATATTGTGTTGTTAAAAGTGAAAAATACATCTCTTTAAGTGTTTGGATTGCTATGAGCTTATGAAATAATCACATTGGTAGGTGCTTATTTTGAAGTGCTTATAGAGCGTAAGCTGAAAATTTGCAAACCACAACCAAGAAGATGGTATACCAAGTGTTTGATGAAATGTCTAGTTGAATAGTGATACAAGTTGGTCATGTTACTTCGGCCCATGTGACTTCTTGTTGGTAAACATTGTGTTTTCGATTTAATTGACCTTGTTTTGGTGGATGATTTGGTTTTTATGGAGCTAAATTGGATAAATTGTAGCTATTAAATGTCATTATAATGGGAACTTTTTTTGTTGCTCTGTTTATGATTTAAGGCGTTAGAGCTTGAAGTTCATATGTCTTTTTTGACTTATGAGAGATGGGGTTGATACTTTTATTATGATTGTTTGATTGCATTTGTACTTGAACAAGCCTGTGATACGGCATAGTAGGATTCTGATACTCATAAATGTAATGGTGTTTTGACATTTCTTTGTTGACCTTGTTATCTGCTCTTGAGAAGAACTCGTACACCGTTATCTTGTCCTCTTGATATCTTCGTATGCATGTTTGATATCCTAATCATGAAACTGATGATATTTTTAATCTAATCTTGGATCGAATTTTATAGTTAAAGTATTATATTGTTATTTTCTTGTTAGTACTTATGTTCATATTATTCACTAGTCTTATCATTAAAAAGTGTTCAGATTCTGTCACTGATAAGCTGTTCATCATCTACAGAATCGTCTTCTTTTAGCATCATTGAGTTTTGACGATGAAGAAAAGCTCGCTGAAGAAGCTGGGATCTCTAGTGGACGTGATGTAATTGGTGACGACAATCCTCCTGGAATAGATCACTTAGATGGACTTTCATTCATTGTCATGCTATAACCTTACAGTAAGTCATATCATTCACCCGGAAGTATTAATAAACTACTGTTGTTTTTGTTCCTTTGATGCCATGTAAATAGTATAACTAAATGCCATTATTCTTTATCTTTGTAGAGAACAAGTATCCATATGATTGGCGAGAACAAGTATTAATAAACTCCAGTTTTTAGGGAAACAGGAGTACAGGAATGGTTTGCGTCTGTTGAAGTATTCCGAGAGACTGATATGAGTGCGATTAATCAAGTAGTATGGACTCCATCTCAAGTACAAGTATTAAGTATATATAACTGGCATAATATTATTGTTTTGATCTTCGAAACTTGAGATCCTTAACTGAGTTGCACACTAACTGTTTGATAAAATGTATCTTTTAATAGTGCCGTAAAGTGGTCATATTAATGAGATCCTTGAGACTTGTTGCTGGTTAGAAATATTCTATGGACTTAAATGGCCTTTAAGAAATTGGCCTTTTTTTAGTGGAGATTTTGTTTTTATTCAGCGAAATTGGATAAACTAGTAGCACCCGTGAAACCTATTTGTATATAGAAAGTAGTTGTGATATGTAGACTTCCTTTCATAGTGGTTATAGTTTAATTAACATTAGTAATAATCAAGGAGATGGTAATTCTTGAATGCTCATATAGATGCCAACTTTATGGTTACTTTGTGGTATTTTGAGTGTGTTTATTTTAATTTGAGCTGGTGGTAATTAAGATTATGACACAACTAAATGTGATTATCTTTTGTACTTGTCTTTCATAATAATGAATTTTCAATGAATATATTCCATTGCTAGTTGGCGATAGTTTAGATCGAGATTCTTTCTACCTTGAGGATGCACCAATTGATGAATTGAAAATGTACCATATTCTGGAGATAATTTGGTTCAAGGAGAGAAGAAAATATGGATTGGCGTTTTACTTGCAGAAAGTTCAAAATGTGAACTTCTCGACTCAAGTCGGTTCTTCTTGATCACCCCACTCTTATTGCTGGTCAACCGGGTCGTGCTCTTGCAGCTGTGACCTGTGCCACCAGGTAGTCTCTTGACAAAAAAATAATTTCATATTATACCTTGCAATTTTGACCCATTGACTTATGGATGGATCGATTCAGGTTTGGTTATATCTCTAATGAGCAAATCATTTTAATTAAAAGTTAGCTTAGAACAAAATGGTTCAGAAACTGGCCAAAAGCTTCCCGGACTGTAGCTTTAATGCATCAAACTTCATAAATCATTTTATTAATAAAGATGGGATTATTGATGTACAAATACAGCTTTCTTAATCATAGTGACACTAATTATCTATAAAATTCTAGAAATTCTGACAAAAAAAATGTTTAGGATTGACCCGTATGAAGCCTGTTCCAGCCTTAACCCATTGCACAACCTGTGCATTTTTTCACCTCTATAGTGTACCATGTTTTTACATTGATATTTTAAACGTAGGTGTTACAGCTCTTTTTGTATGAAATTGCATTTGATCTCATTAGAATTATAAGGAACTCCATTAGCTTATACGGAGTATTATTTAGGTGTACTTCAATGCTTCTACACACAGGGTTCATAGCAATATCTTTCATATAACTAGTTTGTTCTATGATACTATGTGCATTTAAGTAATGTCAAAAAGTTTCATTTGTGGATGTTGCAAAATGGACGGGTTCGGGTAAAAAAAAGTTGAGTGGATCTGGTGGTAGACCCAAACACTTTTTTGTCCAAAAAAAGTTTGTTCAAAGGACCCCCACCCTCCGCACGTGCGGGACTCTATTTATTCACAAGAAACAAATCGAAATTTCTATGCCTAGTATATAGTACTGAAGCACACATTGTTCCACACCATATAGCCTTTTAGGTTTTGATAATATATCATTTACATGTGTTCATTGATGATTCTGTAGGTTGAGAGATGCACCAGTTGATGAATTGAAAATGTATCATATTCTGGAGATAATTTGATTCAAGGGGAGAAGAAAATATGGATTGGCGTTTCACTTGCAGAAGGTTCAAAAGGTGAACTTCTCGACCCAAGTTGGTTCTTTTCTTGATCACCCCACTCTTTGCAGACGTTGGTCTGATGTTATTGCTGGTCAACTGTGTTGTGCTCTTGCAGCTGTGACCTGGGCTCCAAGTAGTCTCTTGACAAGAAAAATAATTTCATATAATACCTGCTTACCTGGCAATTTTGACCCATTGACTTATGGATGGATCAATTCAGGTTAGGTTATATCTATGATGAGCAAATCTTTAGTTAAAAATGTCTGCTTAGACCAAAACGGGTCAGAAACTGGCCGAAAGTCACCCAGACAATAGTTTTAATGCATCAAACTTCATAAATCATTTTATTACTCATATTCACACTATTTATTTATAAAATTCTGGAAATTTTTACAAAAAAATGTTCTGGGTTGACGCGTTTGAAGCCTGTTCCAACCCTAACCCATTACACAACCTGCGCATTCTTTCACCTCTACAGTGTATCATGCTTTTACGTTGATATTCTATACCTAGGAGTGAACATGCTTCTGGTAAGATTTTTTCTATCTAGAGATGGAGTTGCTCGATATGTTAGAGCAAAGAAAAAAAGATATGTTACAGCTCCTTTTTGTATGATATATCATTTGATCTCGTTAGAGTTATATGTGACTCCATTAGCTTAGAATATTCAGGTGTACTTAAATACTTCTATACACGGGGTTCATAGCACTATCCTTCATATAACTAGTCTGTCTTTACCATGGAGCAATAGTGAAGATCAGATTTATACAATTACTTTATAACACCTAGTATAACTTGAATTGTTGAAAGGTGGATGCACGTTACTTATAACTAATTATGTATCCTCAGTTACTCATTTCATCAATTATATATATGATGCCATATGCTATTAAAGAGACGTGCTCCATGTTGTGATAGATCTTGTTGTATAGAGAAATATATGTGACTGTTTCTAAGGAGGGACTTTGAGTGGAAAAAATACAAGAAAACGATCGACTGAATCAAGGAGTGTGGATTATCAGATAAAATAGAGAATTTTTTTTTGTGTTGTTTCAGATTAAGCATCTGCAAATGTAGTCTATGAATTATGTTTTTTAAAAAATCTCATTGATGATGCGCACGCACGAGTTTTGATAATCTTATATGAAGTGATGAATGCTTAATTATTTTTAATTGATGGTCTATGATCAATTATAAGCAAAGTCTATTATGTTAATAGAAAGGTGTGAAATGAGTGTTTGAAAATTGAAAATTTCAAAATTCATAGCTAAATTTTATAGGGTTGTTAGCTTGTCTTTATCATTTTCATCACTTCATAGATGACAAATGAGCTGTTAGGAACTCTACGAAAGATACAAAAGCCCAAAAGGAAATGATACATGCATTGAATAATCAATGAATATATATTCTATTAGTAGTTGGCCAATTTAATAACAATGGATTATAAAACTTGTTCACATACTTATCTAGTTGTCTAAATGAAAACCATTAGCATCTAATGACATATAATGAATATATTTCAATTGATATTGCCAATTTTATATAGTAATATTTATCAATAAGTAATTATTATTAAAGCTGTTCATATTGTTGTAGTAATACTTATCAACAACTAATTATTAGACTTGTTCACATGTTGTATTTGTTCACATGTTCTTGTTTTCACTAAATGAAAAGAGGACTTTTTAGCCAATGTTCTATTGTAATTAACTGCACATTTAGTGATTTGATGAAATGATTATTAGCCAAGAAAATGTCATTTCATGATCTTGTGCTCTTGTGGTTTCGAGTTTATGTTGATGTTATATTTCAACCAATTCCACTTATTTGACCAAAACAAAATCCTTGATCATTTCGTTAGTATCTAGTGAATGTTACATAATTATTAAAAACTTCTACAATGCTGTTGTGGCTTTTAGTTTAGTTTAGGTTGGTTGTAGTACTGACAAACACTACCACCGCTAACTTAGTGACATATCACTTTTTCACCCAATCACCAACATGACAACCAACTTACCCCACAAGAAACAACTCAAACATACTTCACTTAAACACAAATATACCTCACAAAAACCAAATATACACACACAACCTCCACAACTCATTTTATCAACCAACCGAGTTCTCCCATAAAACCTAGACCGACGTGTGAGGTGGCTATTTTAAAGTCGACGCGTCTAACATCACCAAAATCGCGTCCTTTGTAACTTATTATACTTTGATGTTTAGCTACATATTCAAGTTATGCATTTGTTGTTTTGTTATTTTATTCTGACTTTGAATTATTACAGAAGGGAATTTCCTAAATGCCGGTGAAAATTTGTGTAATCTTAACGGTCAAAAAGTGAATTGTCTCTTAATAATTTTATTTTATTATTAAAATAATTCAAAAACTGAAGCTTTATCCATTATATAAAATAACACGGAACACACACACATTCACAATTTCACATACTTTCATGTTTGATCCACATTGGTAATTACTACGCATAGTTTTTAAATGTCCCGTTTGAAAACGATAGTACAAAGTTAATAACCAAACAAGTCCCCAAACAAACTATATTCATGAAATAGAGAACAAAATTTTAACCACATAACCAAGAATTTATTTAATTCTATACAGTCGTTAATACAAATCCATTTAAAAAAAAAAGTTGGTCATCAGGTAACTAAATCAAATATATTAACTAGTTTATATTCTGTAGATTATCTAACTTAAGGTGAAAAAGAATATATGGATTGGTGTATCACGTGCAGAAGGTTCAAAATGTGAAAATAGTTGTAACTTATCAATGAGCTAAAGTTGGCTCTTTTCTTGATCACCCCACACATTGCCGACGTCGCTATGATGTTATTGCTGGTCAACCACTACTTACTACTAGGAACTTTATGAAATATGCAAAAACAGGTAGCAAATGATACATGATTATAGAACTTGTTCACATAACGTACAAATTTTATTATTAATATATTCTATTGCTAGTCATCCAATTTAATAACAAGTCAATGAATATGTTTTATTGCAACTAATCAATCAATAACAATTGATTATAAAACTTCTTCACATGCTCTTGTAAATCAACTTCGTCTAAATGGAAAGAAGACTTTTTAGCCGGTGTTCTATTGTAAATCAACGACAGATTAACAAAAAATATAACTTCATGATTTTGTGCTCTTGTGGAGTTGTGGTTTTCAATTTATGTTATGTTTCGTTTCAACCAGTTCTAGATATCTGTCCAAAAAGAAATCCTTGATCATCACTAACCGTCAATACATGGCTTGTGTTTGTTAATTAATTCATGTTTTGGCAACTGATAGGGATTCATTATCATCAATACATGTAAATAAACATGCATATAACGTTTTTGATGAAATGTGTCACTGAAATTGTTCTAAAAATTGGAAGCCACATGTTTTGGATCGCTTGACGAAACATGTTACTCTATAACTTTATGTATCATCTGCTCTTGAGTTGGTGTTTTGGAATGATTATCGTGTTTAAACCTTGAATAGATTTTATGTTAATTTTGGAATCGAGGTTTGTCTGTTATTGAGCTTGTTCAAGTGATTATTAATAATGAAATTTGTACGTTATGTTATTTTTTTATTTATTTAACAGTCAATACGAAAATGATCAAAATGTATATGTATGTAGAGTATTAGATTAAATGTTTATGCATAGTAAAATTGAGTGAATTTCCTACCACTTCGATCATGAGATGCTTAAGTATGTAGAGTATTGGATATTCAATACACTAAGACCACTAGACAATAGCACCACCCTTAATGACCTGTTTAACATCTAATGATTTTTCAAAGTCAGGTTTCATATTGTATTATTCAAACTTTAAATTATTCAATAAAGGATGTTTCCTATGACAAAATGTTAATTGTCTTTCCATCCATATATACAAACACTTATTCACATCTTCTATATATACAAACACAAACCAAACAGATTTAACTATTTAAGTATACATAATAATGTCTTCAAATTTCCCTATTATTTAAGTCTGGGTTTGTTAGCTGTCCTTATCTTTATAAATAAAAAAAGAAATTTCATTGTCATCAATTCCTAAATTATAATAGAATTGTTAGAGAACTTTACACAAGATACAAAACCGTTAGCATCTAATATGACACATAATGAATATATTCCATAAATCATTGTCCAATTCTATAATACTGATCAACTACTATTAATTATTAAACTTGTTCAAATGTTGTATTTATTCACATGCTCTTGCATTTGACTAAATGAAAAGAGGTCTTTCCAGCCAATGTTCTATTGAAATTAACTGCACGTTTAGTGATTTGTTGAAATGAAAATTAGCCAAGAAAATATCACTTCATGATCTTGTGCTCTTATGGTTTTGAGTTTAGTTGAGGTTTTATTTCAACCAATTCCAGTTACGAATGGATCAATTCATGTTAGGTTGTATCTCTCAACCTAGGAGTGAACATGCTTCTGGTCATGTTTTACCTAGGATCAGTGTTTCACGTGCGGAAGGTTAATTGTTCAAAGTGTGAAGGATGTCGGAACTTCTCAACTCAAGTTGGCACTTTTCTTGATCCACACTTTGCTGACTTTGCTATGATCTTATTGCTGGTCAACCACTTTTTGCTGCTAGGAACTTTACAAAAAATACAAAAACAGTGTAGCAAATGACGCAATATATGCAATGACTAATCAATGAATATCTCCATTGCTAGTTGGCAGATTTAATAACAATTGATTATAAACTTGTTCACATGTTCTTGTATTTGACTAAAAGGATCAAAGACTATTTAGCCAATGTTTTGCTATAATTAACTGCAGATTATTCAAGAAATTGTCACTTCATGATTTGTGCTCTTATGCTTTTCACTTCATTTCTATTAATTCTAGTTATGTTCCCAAAAAGAAATCCTTGATGATCACTAATCACCAACACTAGAGTTGAGTTAGTTAATTATTTCATGTGTTGGTAACTGAGAAGTGTTCAATATCATCACTACATGTATATACATATTCATGTAATGAAATGAAATGTGTCGTTTCCAATGAAATGTTTCTAAAATTCGGAAACCACATGTTTTGGGTCACTTGACGAAATATGTTACTCTGTCATTTTATGTATATGATTATACCTGGAATAGATTATATGTCCAGATCGGCTTGTTCACCTGGTTAATGACAAAAGTATGTAGAGTATTATACATTAAAGTGTCATGTATAGTATAAGTTACCACCACTTCATGAGTTGCAATTGGAACCATATTATAAGGATCACCTAATTAAAAATTAATTAAGACCACTAGGCTGTAGCAGCCCTTGAAGACCTGTTTAACATTTATCATTTTTCAAAGACCACTAGGCTGGGAAGGTGCATGCATATATCATATTCATTTTTGTTGTTTTGTTATTTTTTAATTTCAAACTTTGAATAATTCAATAAAAGGGATGGTTACTAACTTACTATACACTATAGACATTTTTTTTAACTAAACACTATAGACAATTTGTGTGAACTTAATAGTACGTCAAAAAGTCAACAGTCTACTACAATAATAATGCAACTACCACACTTGACAATATTACTCCGTAGTAGTTTATAGTTGTTACGCCCCGTGCCCGCTTTGACCAAAATTTAAAACTTTTTTTTTTTTGCATGGAAACGACGTATCAAAACTGACCTGCTGTTACTCTCTTCACTATTGACAAAAATCTATAAACTTTCAGACCATGAGACTAATTTTAAATGATACTAGACTCAATTACCTTCAAAATGCCGGGTGGCTCGACCCGTGACGACTTATGGTTTAAAAGATATGATTTTTCTAACATGACCCATTTTATGCACTACTTGCTGTCCCAAACACCCCTTTTTCTGCATTCCATTTGATGCACTTTTGACCCATTTTCAGGAAAAACGACTTTTATAACATGACATTACACCAAAACTTCCAAAAATCATTAGGATAATATAAACATCAGTTATATGCATAAACTTGGTCATAATGACCCGCAAAAATGTGCTTTACAAAGTAACGGGTGGAAACACCCATTTTGACCCATTTGCATACTTCACTTAACCATATCACCTTTAACCATAAAATTAACACTTTAACCGTAAACCAAATACTCCTTTAACATTAAAAACCATGACAACTTTGATCCATGACCATTGACCCGTTCACATCCCAAAATGGGTACAATTAGACGTTATGCCAAACGCCCCCTTAACTTGACTGTAAACACATGAACTATAATATAACTTGTCCATTGACCACCAATTTATACACTTGACACTTGACCATACTTTACATAACATTAATGACTCACGGGGGTACAAACATGACACTTGAGCTCGGTATACTACCTAGCTCCTACTTTCTTACCATTCCTTCTACTTCACATGTCCAACCTTAGTTCTTATCCAATCCATAGCTTCACCCATGAGTAACCTACAAAACATTGTCAACTAAACAATAAGCTTTCACTTAGTAAGTAACTAGATTAACACATGATTAACATGTTAGTCCAC
Source organism: Artemisia argyi (assembly GCA_030686995.1). Classification (NCBI taxonomy): domain Eukaryota; kingdom Viridiplantae; phylum Streptophyta; class Magnoliopsida; order Asterales; family Asteraceae; genus Artemisia; species Artemisia argyi. The sequence continues at coordinate 217,839,981 of CM060685.1, read as the reverse complement.
ATATATGCTACACAAATACTTCAACCAATAAACACATAAACATCACAACATACCTTAGCCTTTCCCTACTCATAATCTATCACTTGAGTTGGCTAACTAGGCAAACCACCTATCAAGGCCACACTCACTAAATCAAAGCTAACAACCATGCCGTAAAGGCAAGCTAACAACCATGCCATGAAAGCAAGCTAGGCCATCCCGAAAGATGCCAAATACATGCCATAAAAGGCAAGCTGGGCTATCCCGAATGATACCAAAACTAACACATCGGGTCCATACTTATAGTCACATAATATGTAAACAATCATCTTAAACACATATCAATCAAGTTACTTACCTTGCTCATCCAAGCTAAGCTACAAATCAATAACACCATCAACATCATCATCACTATTCATCATCATCCTTCATCATTATCAACAAGACCTAATAACACAACATATCATGATCAAGGGTTATTAAACCCATCTAAACTTACCCAACATTATCTCTATATCATCATATGATCATATCAAGATCATATGATGAAAACCCACTTAACCCATTAACCTTTTACCACAATAATCATTATAAACTCATGATTAGAGTTACTTACTTGTGGGGATCATAACTAGGAAGGACTATGGATAATAAATCTTCATCATCTTCTTCTTCTTAAGCCATCATCTAACTTTTCCCTCTCTTTTTCTTCTTCCAAAACCGACACCCATCACACCCCTTATATAAAATGGTAGAACTTAAAAGAGAATGGTAGAATTTGAATTTGTGTTTAATCAAAAAAAAAAAAAATTATTTATCAATTTAAATAATACATTTATTAGAAAAGAATAAAATTAATTCGTACTAATTTCACGATATTAATTTTAGAGAAAAAGTCACCAAATAGTAATTAAGTTTCATTCGTATTCCAATTTGGTTACTCTACTTTTTCTTGTGAGATTTAACCACTCAAGTTTTACAAGTGTTAATTGTTCTGTAATTTTTAAATTTTTATAGCCTTCTTTGATGACACGTCTACTTTTGGTGACACATGTATTTTGTATTGCTAACATGGATATATGGTTTGGCAAAAATGTACTTTCTATCAAATTATTATCTAGGATACACGGAAATGCCGTCGGGGTGCCGTATCACGTACTCGAAACGTCCCGAAATGCCGGGAAACGCCTAGGAAACGTCCTCGGGAACTCAAAATCAAATTTTAGGCTATTTTTAGAATCTGGAGTAAGTTTTATTTGTTGTAATGGTAGACAAAAGAGAAGCCATGGAAGAACACTCTATAGTAAGAAAAAAACACAATCAACGAAAAAGAAAGAGAATAAAAAAAAAAAGAGTACATTAGTAAAGCACCTTTTGTTTTGTAGTACAATACTATGAGGCGGGTTGGGTGACAAGTACAAATAGGGAGTCCTTTCTCTAATACTCTGTATTTTTTTTATTTGTAGATATTTTTCTTAATTTTATTTAAAATACACATATAAACTGATTTTTTTTATTAAAATGTTTGTTGGGAAGGTAATTTGATAGTTAAAAGTTTTTAATTAATGATTATAAGTAAAATTTTTTGGTATTTTTGAATGTTGTGCAATATTTTTTTAGAAGATAATTTGTTATATATTAAAATATTATATAACACATACTCGCCGTAGCCGTTTCTTGAATTTTAAGATGTTGTTTCCCGATACCATCCCCGTCCCCGTTTCCGTCTCCGTGCAACTTATATTATTATTACCTCTTGATGTGTGTGATATGTAGATTTAACAGAGCTTAAAACGAACTCTTGATTTCACCCTTGAAACCCACGAACCTCTTAGAGCAATCAAAGGAGATTCCCTCTATAGATATCCATACTACACAACCACGTCACTGTGTATCACCTGAATGCTAGTTATTTATACCTCACGATATCTTGTCTAGCACAACCCTTTGTCAAGCTTAGAAAAACCAAACCGAAACCCTAGATAGGGGTGTTTGTTCAACCAGTTTTTGGGAGAGAAGAGAGGAGAGATCATATTTGATTTGTTTTCTAAGTTATGAGATTAGGATGAATCATAATCCTATAATAAGAGTGGGTAATTAGACACGACACCAATACCAACAAGTCAGATAATGAGTTGATCTTATTGCTTAGATCAAATAGATTAATATCAAAACCATTTGTGAAATGCCAAGTTTGTAAATAACTTCACGTGAAACTCTTATACATAGATTTGTCCAGTACAAAATTTATGACAAATACTCACTAAAACTCTTAACCACTAAAGATAAAAAAAAGTCACCAAATCTAGGCTATTAGAAATAAGAAAAATGATACAACCACAACAAAACTTTCACAAAAACTTTTTTAAAATGATATGTCATTTTATGATTGGTGCATTTTTAAATACGTTTTATTTCTTCTCTCTAATTAAACAAATCACAAAATGACACCTTATTTTCTAAAAGTTTTTACGAATATATCATTTATTTAAAAATAAAAAGCAACAAAAGATAAAAATATAAACAAAATATAAAAGTAAAGACTTTTCTCCCTCTCTCTATCTAATCTCTCCACCGTCTTTATCTAACACCACCACCGTAATTTTGCCAATCGAAACCCTAACTCCGTCATCAACCTAATCATCTCCATTCTCCACCGTCGTTCGTTATCCACCACCACCCAAAGCCTAACTCCGGCACCATCGTCACCGTAACCGTCTTCAATCGTCATCACCATTATCAAGTTAGGTATAACACAACTGTTGAATTATGTGTTGTTTACATATTATTTTCATTTTTCTGCTGATTAGATACTTATGTTGTTTACAGCTCTGTATGTGCTTATTAATACTTGAATTTTAGTAAGAAATTAGATGTTCATTTGTTGTAGTTGAATTGAATTTAGCCTGATGCTTCATATTTAACGTAAATGTAGTGAAACAGATTAACGAAAATTTGACCGTCGAAATATAGGTCTAAGTTGGTTGAATCCGGAGGAAAATGACTTTATAGAGTAGGTGTAATATTACATAATTTTCATTACCAACTATAAAACCAGTAATTGTTTCGGATAATACTATACAGAGTGTTTGGATGTGCTGTAAATTATTCTCCAAGTTGGAATAGTTAGTAGCATTTCTAAATGTATATTTGGTTTTGAGGTTTTGATATATTAGTACTAAGAAGATACTTAAATTTAAAGAAATTTTACTTTTGGCGTTGGTATGAAGTTAGATTTGGTTAGAGGGTGTTTGGGAATGCATATTGTGTTGTTAAAAGTGAAAAATACATCTCTTTAAGTGTTTGGATTGCTATGAGCTTATGTAATAATCACATTGGTAGGTGCTTGTTTTGAAGTGCTTATAGAGCGTAAGCTGAAATTTTGCAATCCACAACCACCCCTTTTTATATAATTTTGTGGCAATTGTCAATTTGGAGTTGCGCGTTGATACACTTTTTTGATGTTCAAGGTTTTAATTAGAGTTGTTGTTATCAAATAATAGAAGTTTGTTTATTATGATGTATATATGTATCGAGGTATATATGACTATTGGTATGTCTGGCTAGTTGCTTACTGGCTAAAGATGTGTTTATTCTTTGTATCTCTTTTTTTTATCTTGTTTTTAAGTGGATTTCGTAGCTTTTAACTCTGTCTGTGAGCTTGTCTTAGCTATGATGATGTCTTCGTATATTAAATTTCAGTCTCTAAAGAAGAGGAAGAGGGATCTCCGGAAAGCTTCCCCATTGGACCTGTTGACTTAAGTATCTTTTTTGAAGAAGATAGGAAAAATATACGGCTACCAAGGCTTAAAGGTATATATCATTATTATCCAACTTATCGATATTTAAGTTATTTAACAAGTGGTTTCTGGTATATGCTATTCATATATTATTGGGGGGCACAGTCAAAGCTCCTGGATCGTCATTGTTTATAATCTTTCTATCGTGCGAAGAAATCGTGTTTTGGTTTTTAGTATTAATGTGTAAAAAATTAATGCAGATCACTGTCTGGATCAGCAGCATATCATTTAATGCGTATGCTGATATTTCTTTTGAGAGCACATCTGATGTAAGTACACATTGTGTACTATATTTTTTTGAATCGTGTTTCCGATTCTTTAATGACTGATTTCTGTATGTATAAATCTGACTCTGTGTCTTTTCAATGGTTGATATTGTATGTCACTGGTAAAGACCGGGAAAGGAGTTACAGATCTTAAAACTTCTCTTCAGGTGATCATCCTAAAACGTCTTTTGCATGTTGGTTGTTTTTAGTGTGCAGCAGCGCAATGCTGATGACCATCTCATTTTCTTCTGCGTAGAATATCTTTGCAGATAATCTTGGTGAGGCAAAAGATGACTTCCTCAAAACGTTTTCCACAGAAAATCAGTATATCAAGTTATGTAAAGTTCTCCCTGGGTTCATTAATTTGATTCCTATCACCCTTTTTATTTTGATATCTTGGTTGATTTTTGATGCTTGTCGATGTACAGATCTATGATTTCAGATGGGAAAAATACTTCAGCCATCTTTACTGTTGATTGGTAGCATTTGTCCTCCTTGTTGATGGTAACATTCAGCTGCTCTCGATAAATTATTAAATATGTGGTTTTGCAAGCTTATCTGCATATATTAGAGCTAAATTCTCCATTTCAACTGTTTCTGTATCAGGTAGCAATCCCATTGATGTTACTGATCCCGACTGGCAGATGTATCTTCTAGTTGAGAAGAAAAGTGATCAGCAGGACATTCCACAAAAAACTGCTTGGTTTTGCAGCCCTTTACCGGTTCTTCCATTACCCTGACAGCCACCGTTTGAGTCTTGGTCAGGTATATTCCCTGTTTTATGTTCCCCTTCAGCCTTTCTGATCAATTCCATAATTGCCCTGGCAAAGGGGGTGGGTCAGACAACGGGCCAAAATGGGTAACTTTATAGGAAGGGTGAAATGAGTTGGGTTGGGTAGGGCTCACACACCTAATAAAGTAGTTCTAAACTATCGACTCAGTTTGCTCTAATAAAGAAGTTCTATAGGCTGTAAACTAGTGGTGGCAATATCAACCCATTTATTTTTTATCTTTCCATTTGGCCGTCTGCGTTTTTTGCTGAATTTTAGTTGTTGGGTGGGATTGTTTTGAAAGGTACTTGGGTTTTGCAAGGTACTTGAGTGTGCGTTTAAAGGGTGTGGTAAAGTGGTGATTGTTCATGGTGAGGGGAGTGCTGATGTTAATTGTGTTCTTGATGAGGATAGATTGAGGGGAGTGGCATTGATGAATCTTTTGTTTGCTGGGCATTCGATTGTGGTACTGATATTGTGTTTTGTGATAATGGGATTATTGAATCGTAATAAGGTGCCTCAGCCCTCTACTAGTTCAATCGGATGAGCTTATAATGAGTTATGTTTTCCAAATGTTGTCAAGTGGAAATTAGCTTTCTTCGCTCAACTGCTTTTGTGTTCTTCCTAGAGAGCATTACATACTGCATTTTAGTAGAAATGATTTCCTGTTAACTTTTTAACATTTATGTTATTTCTAGTCTTAATTGTGTATTTGGTTGATGTTGCAGAAAAATAGACGACTGAAGAAGATGTGTTGTGCTTCATCACGAACTACAGGTTTCTATCTAACCACTCGATCACAAATTTTCGTCATTTGACAGCGTTAAATTTGCTACTCTATTTTAATAACTAGATTCCCATATTAACTTCAATGGTCGAATGAGTCATTTTCATGTATAAAACGAGCTTTTGCCAAAAACAATCCTTTAGTGGGACTTTAATGTACTATAATGAATCTATTCTCTAAGACGCAACTCCATATCCTAAGCTAATTACAACTATTTTGTTCGTACACAGCATTTGAAGGAGATGATTAAAGACTTCGTCTAGAAACAAACAACAAAAGGATGATGCACAAACTTGATTCTGAGCAGCATTTGGAAAAACAGGAAAAACAAAGTGAAATGTTTTAGTTATAAACCTTTGTGGCTTTCATCCATTTTACTATGGAGTACATTACAGATGTAAATGAAATTTCAGATTTTATGCATTTTACTACATTGCACATATAAATGAAATTTCAGATTTTGTCATACATAGATTCGTAACAAACATGCTATGGGATGTTACCAAGTACCAACACATTAGAGTAATAAGACATTAAACTACCTGAGGCTGCAGACCAAAATCTTCGGGTTAATGAGTCTCACGCCTAACGCGATTATATAAGTCACAAAGATTCACAAAACCATGCACAAAAGAAAAGAAATACTAACATTCCACTTGACGTCAGAAAATGAAATATACTACTATGACTAGTTTATGACACCAACTGCAACCATTTGGGCCATATGAACTTTTCCATCCTCATCCAACTGACCAATTTAACATCTATGACAATTTGGTGAGAAGGTGCCATGATGTTTGTTGTTTTGTTATTTACTGTATTATTTTCAAACTTTTGAATTATTCAATAAAAGGGAAGTTTTCAATACGCTATAGAAAATTTGTGTGCACTTAATACTAGTAGTACGTCAAAAAGTCAAGTCTACTACAATAATAATGCAACTACCAGACCTCCATAGTCCATACATTGAAGATAACAAGGAACCCCACATTATCCACATCTTGTATATATACAAACACAAACCGAACACATTATATCACCCAAACACACACTCCTTCGCTTCTTCTTTGTAACAACCCATACACCCTTTTTTTGTTCAGACAAACAAACAGATACATACATGATGTCTTCACCCAATCACGATGATCTTGCTCACTTAAAAATCCCCCTTGAAAATATACTCTCCGCCACCAACTTCTTTTCTGACAAAGTCGGAGAAGATGCATATGTGAATTATTACGTGGGAGAGCTCTTGTGGTCCGGTGAGTTGATTAATATCTTAGCTGGGAGGTTAAATAAAGAATGGTTTGATGGAGACCAACAGTTTTGGATGGAAGTTTCTATTCTTTCTACTCTCAAGCACAAGAATCTGGTTTCATTTGTTGGGTTTTGTGATGATAAGGACGAGAAGGTCATCATTTACAAGCTTGAGACAAGAAGAAGTCTCAGCAACCATCTAAGTCACTCGATGTCGCTGACATGGGTGCGAAGATTAGAGATATCTGTCGGTATTGCGCATGCATTGAGCTACATTCATTTTGATGAGTCACGTGATTTTAGTTTAATACACCGCAACATCGACAGTGGGTCGATTTATTTAAATGATGAATGGGAGCCCAAGTTAGGTGATTTTATACTTTCCATGAAGATCAAAGCATCTGAAAGGCACAATTCTTTCAATACTGATAAAGTATGGAGTAGGGATGATGGGTATACAGACCCAACATATGAAAAGACTAAAAGTGCACACCACAAGTCAGATATATATTCCTTTGGGATAGTAATGTTTGAAGTAGTGTGTGGTAGGAAAGCAGTAATCAACGACGACCAAGATAATAAGTATTTGGCTTCGGTGGCTGTTGCCCATTATCGAGAGAAGAAACTCAATGAAATGATTGATTGGAATCTATGGAGTCAAATGTACTCTCAATCATTTAACATTTTCGCGGAAATCGCGTATGAGTGTTTGAATGAAGAACGGTCGCAACGCCCAAATATTGATGAGATTGTCATGAGACTTGAGAAAGCGTTGGAACTTCAACTCGAACATCAAAATGCGGTAAGACAGTTTTTCCTCTTCCATCTTTTTATCATACGAGTAATAAGTACTACTACTATCTGTTTATTTGAGTGCAAATTGGCTAATAAGTATGCTTATACTATACGAGTTAGTGACAAGTTTTATGAATTTCTTGTATTTACCACTTTTTAAGACTTTACGTAAAAAAAATTCTTGTAATTGAATATATATATCCATAACAGTTATATTATGCAGTAATTTAGTAGTGAGAAGTTTTTCGTATGAATTTAAAATAATAATAATTAATCCTATTTTATTACCGAGTTATTGTTCAGATTTTCGTATAATTATCATTTTATATTGTATGAATAAAAATAGTTATTGACGAAGGACTTAGGATCAAATGAGAAGAAATCTTAAAATGAGAAGGATGAGAAACAACTATAACCACACATTAGAGATGCATCGACTTGAATTAGATGCATCTCTGTTCTTTTAGAAGCATCCGAATATCTTTTCTAGCTAAAAATTAGATGCATATACATATATCAGAAGCATTTTAGTAAATTAGGCAAATCCTATGTATTTTTCATCATCTGCAGGTCAAATTTGTTGCAAGTACTACTTTGCATCGTTTTCACTTCAAAATCACTTTCGAAACTAATTGGGATGCATCTAAATGAATATAGATGCATTTAATTCAAGTCGATGCATCTCAATATGTGTTAACAGTTATTTCTCATCCTTCTCATTATAAGTTTTCTTCTTACTGGATCCTTACCCATTGACGAAGATGCTTGACCATTATGAATTATTTATAATTATAAACAAAAAAAGAATATATTAGCAATAATCTTTTGCTATAAATATGGGTCCCTGATTCTTTTTGTGGGGTTTGATGTTTGTCTGTGCCCCCTATTCATTGCTTGTGTTTTTTTATGGAGGATTGTAGCGAATTGCCTACAAAAATTGAAGACAAACTATCCGCAAATAAAAATATAGCAAATATATAGTTGATTGCTAGACCCACTAAGTTTCTTTCAAGCTCATAAATTTTCAAGGGATTATAACATCTAACTAACACAAGAGCATGTGAATGATTTTTCTACTTTGTATAGCATGTCTCTTTTTTAAAATTTTCAATTATAAAAGCCCAATATTATTATTATATTTTTTAATAAGAAAACTATCACCTCACTATTATACACTACTAGAATCGGGGCATTTAGTCGGTTTTCAAAGTTTGACTTGGGAAAACACTTTTAGTCATGCCAAAGTCGTGGCTAAAAGTTGCTGAACTTTGACTTTGGCTTTCAACGAGGAGAGTTTGGTCAAAATAATGCACTTTTAACCTTAGTCACGACCCTAATCGTCACTATAAGTGTTTAGTTTTTTTATTTATTTTCCGGATTTAAATAAATACTGTATTAATAAAGTAATATTTTGACTTTTTAGTCACGATAGGGGCGTGGCAAAAAGTTTTGTCACTATTTTATAAAAATTAATTTACTTCTGAAAATTTTTAAAATGTTTTAAAACTTTTAGCAACGATCAAAGTCGTGACTAAAAGTATTTACAATTATTTTTGGGAACTTTAAGTTTACCTCCAAAATTTTGGCTCGCAAAATTATTCCCGCTCAACCTTTAGTGACGCCTGGTCGTTGCTAAAAGTTTAATATAGTAATTGTATTCTAATTTAGAGTTAATTACATAAATCGTCCTTGTGGTTTATTGATTTTTACGGATATTGTCCTTGTACTTTTTTTAAGCGGGTTTGGTCCCTGTGGTTTTAGATTTTTACGGATCCTGTCCAAATTTTGACCCAACTCCTAACGATCGTTAAAAAGGACCTAACTTGTATGATAACGTCCAAAAAGGGAAAAAAATTTGTATAAAAGCGTACAAAAATTGTATAAAAACTAATGAAAGCGTATTATTAAAATTTTTTATATTAATAAAATTTTCATTTTTTTAATAAAATAAAATTTGTACAAAATCGTTTAGTACATAAGCCCAAATTTGTATAAAACCGACTCATACGTTTAACATCTCATGTATAACGATATCATCTCGACTCATATGTTTAACATCTCATGTATAACGATATCATCTCGACTCACCTGTTGTATAACGATATCATCTCGACTCGTCCATTTAACATCTAATGTATAACAATATCATCTCGACTCGTCTGATTAGCATCCCATGTATAACGATATCATCTTGACTCCTCTGTTAAACATCTCATGTATAACCATATCATCTCGACACATCCATTTAACATGGTACGTATATTCATATCATATCAACTCATCCGTTTAACATGGTATCTATATCCACATCATCTTATGTCACACCCCCAATTTACCTGACTTGCAGCGGAATGGAATACCTGAGGGTGTCTGTCATAGCACCACAGTTACAGTTACATTGAACGACCTAAAGTGTCGTTTGGAAAATACTGCATTTGATCATTGAAATAATCCAGAGTTTACAAAATGAGGTCCCCAAAATGTGTTGCATGTTTATGAAAAACAAGTCATACTAGATCAAACGTTTACATAAGTGCATGAAATAATGCTGAGACGCGTCGACTCCGCGACTCCATGAAGGTCCAAATGCATGTCACATGAGCTACCTTAATAACCTGAAATACATTGCTAAAACGTCAACACGAATGTTGGTGAATTCCATAGGTTTATAAAATGTAATGATGTACGGCCACCACAAGTAAAAGTGCAAGATAAAAATCTCATGAAAATTGTACAATAGCCTTAAGCTCATGACACCGAAGCTATGACTGATGAAACTATGCCCCTCCTGAATGTTCTGCCGAAACACTCAAATGTAAAAGACATGAAATGCATCCGCTTACTGTTGGTAATCACTACCACGGATGGAGGCGTCACCCTCGATAGATCTATCCACTCACTCTCGCTTAACGGTAAATTAACGGTTCATGATGTTACAGGGGACTTATCACATGGCAAGGTAACTTAAGCAATGTACATATGTTTGAATACTTGGGCTCGTACTAAAATGATTGATGCAATGTATTCCCCCCGTGGGATTTGAAAACAATCAAAAATGTTGAATTGAAAACGGGCTATGAAAACTCACCTTAACTGATGAAACTGTGATGAAATGAAATGAACACCAATGAACAATTAGCTGCCGCAACCCAATATGATGGTACCATGAACATGTAATGAGCTGAAAAACAAGGCGCGCACACTAGCCGCAACCTAATATGAATGATGAACGATCTACTTTAGATCATGAAATGATGTTATGAATGTCCATGCACATGTTTCCTATACCACTCTACTCTTTGAAAAACACTTGTTGTTATCAAAAGTATATATTCCAAGACTTAGGAAAATATGGCTATTAGAAAAATAAACTAGTTGTAATATATATACTTATATATATATCGTATGTACCAATGTTTGTGTTGAAATCCTCGGTTTGAAATCCTTGAAATAACGCCTTGTAGTAATGAAAATATACTTGTAATCACTAATACATCATTAGTTATGAAATTGGGTACTTGGTTAATATTTCTAGAAAATCTAGAATTTAGTACGTAGAAGTATTTACTTCTATTAGTGACAAAACGGTCTCATAAAACTAGTTGTGAAATAGTGAATATTAAGAGTTAGGAAAGAAGCTCAGTATTTTTGAGAAGATTTTCACCATATCTAAAAAGTCACAGAAGTGAAGTTTGTCCATACAGGTCTCGATCATAATGATAATTAGCCGTCAAGTGAGGTGTTTGGGCTGTTTTGGCAGATTCTGGGCAGTTTTCGGGAAAGTTTGGAAGTCCATAAGTTGTTCGTTATAAACCCTTTGGACAAACGGCTGGATGTTTTGGAAACTAGGCTGGGTGAACTAACTTTCTGTCAATGATGTAAATTTTCCAGAAATGAGTTTATCAATGAGTAAATTGGCTCTCAACATGATGTCTTACAAAAACTGTTTTTCTATACTTAGTAATATTTTGCTAAAAAACTGATGGAAATAAATAGAGTTTCGCCGATTTTGAAACGTGTATATCTTGGTCGTTATAAGCTTGTTTTGTACGTTCTTTATATCCCCGAAATCGTGAGACAACATACTAATATATTTTTGATAAGTCGGGATGGCTAGATCAAGTTTTACACCTCAGATTGCCCATTGAAAATCGTGGGACAGCATGTACAATTTTCAGAAAATAGTTTTCGTCGTTAAATTTGCAAAAATCATATCTCCTTCGTTATAAACTCGTTTTAATCCATTCTTTCGCCTACGGCTTCGTTTTTGAAAGTATTTTCTAAATCTTTAGCACAAAGTTACCCAGAATCCCCTGATTTTTCTGGATTTACAAAAATGGGACAGCATGTATATATACTTGTTAGAAATCCATTTTTCATGTCCAAAACTAGTTTCTACTTCAACCAAATCTCTTGTAATCACCACATAGCTAATCTAATCCTACCATACACCTTCTTAGGGTGCCATGGGCTCCTAACCAAGTTATTATAGCAAGGGAATTCATAAATAAAAAGTTAGGGTTTGTATGTTCCATTCTTGACAAAATAAATGGTGGTATAGCTAGTTGTACATGGTTTTTAGCATGGAACTCATGCAATACAAGTAAATATAAGATGATTCATGTAAAAATAAAGTTGATAACTTACTTGATAAAATGAGATGATTAGATGACTAGAAACCTTGGTTTTCTTGTGTTTTTGTGGTATGATACTTGATTAGGAAGACAAAATGAACAACTTTGATGTTTTAACTTTTGAAAAATAATGGTTTGATCATGGTTTTTCATTTGGGTCGCGGGTTTGAGTGGAGAGGATGAGAAAATGGGTTTTTGATTTCATGAACTAGTTATGTTTATGCTTTAAGTGTTTGTAGATATTTTAGGTTAGGTTTTATTGTATAATAATGATACATGAATACATATGGTTAGAAAATAAAGGTCAAGTGGTCTAGTGTTGTGTTCAAGGCCGGTTTTCAAAGTGAAAAGGAGTAGCAAAATCGGTTTTGGTAACTTAGGAAATGTGGTGTAATATTAGTTGTAGTTTAGTGTAAGTATTAGTTATAATCGGGTACCGGGTTTGCTAAAAATAAATGTTAACAAAGTTGACCGGGACAAAATAAAGTCATAAGAATGATAAAAATATGTTGGGTACAGTTACTGAGTGTTCGTGTGATTATTGTTTAGTTTTCACGAAAACCGTCGTTATATTCATAAGCTTACGTTATAAATAAAATAAATTTCCAAAATACTGGGTAACTGAATGTTATAACTTTTATGAGGTTATAATGGATATAAAAATATGTCGGGACCATTGTGGGAATATTTAGATATATTCGTCGTGTATAAACCGGGTGTTAACGTTTATTATAAATAATTATACGTAAAATGTTAAATGTATCAAATATATAAATTTGAAAATCCTAAGAGTGGTATAACATGTAAATGACCTACTGATGATATGCAGACTATCTCCAGTCCATATGAAATGTCATTACTGATAATGCATGAATTCGCACCTGAACCAATACGGTTACGCGAATTTGAATACCCGTAAACTAAATTTACGATGAAATGTGTAATGCACGTGAATGATGAAATCTTTTCCCGCAATGAATAGTGTTACGTGAATAGTAAAATTTCTGAATGCTTCTCGGAATGTCAAACTGACACCAAAAATGATGAATAGTAAACTGATGAATAGTGTTTTAATGAATAGTGTTTGATGAATAGTGTTTTTCCAAAGTTCGGGAAATGACCTGAAATGGTGAGTTGTGACATCTTAACTCACACGTTTAACATCTCATGTATAACGATTTCATCTCGACTCGTCCGTTTAACATCTCATATATAACGATATCATCTCGACTCGTCCGTTTAACATCTCATGTATAACGATATCATCTCGACTCGTCCGTTTAGCATCTCATGTATAACGATATCATCTTGAATCTCCCGTTTAACATCTCATGTATAACCATATCATTTGGATTCATACGTTTAACTTGTTATGTATATCCATATTATCTTGACTCATACATTTAACATCTCATGTATAACGATATCATCTCGACTCGTCCGTTTAGCATCTCATGTATAACGATATCATCTTGAATCTCCCGTTTAACATCTCATGTATAACCATATCATCTGGATTCATACATTTAACATGTTATGTATATCCATATCATCTCGACTCATACGTTTAACATCTCATGTATAACGATATCATCTCGACTCATCCGTTTAACATCTCATGTATAACGATTTCATCTCGATTCACCCGTTGTATAACGATATTATCTCGATTCATCCGTTTAACATCTAATGTATAACAATATCATCTCGACTCGTCCGTTTAACATCCCATGTATATCAATATCATCTTGACTCCTCTGTTACACATCTCATGTATAACCATATCATCTTGACACATCAGTTTAACATGGTACGTATATTCATATCATATCGACTCATCCGTTTAACATGTTATGTATATCTATATCATCTTAACTCACACGTTTAACATCTCATGTATAACGATTTCATCTCGACTCATCCGTTTAACATCTCATGTATAACGATATCATCTTGACTCGTCCGTTTAACATCTCATGTATAACAATATCATCTCGACTCGTCCGTTTAATATCTCATGTATAACGATGTCATCTTGACTCCTCCGTTTAACATATCATTTATAACCATATCATTTGGATTCATACGTTTAACATGTTATGTATATCCATATCATCTCGACTCATACATTTAACATCTCATGTATAACGATATCATCTCGACTCATATATTTAACATCTCATGTATAACGATATCATCTCGACTCGTCCGTTTAACATCTCATGTATAACGATATCATCTCGACTTGTCCATTTGACTAATCCGTTTAACATCTCATGTATACCCTCCATATCATCTCGACTTGTCCATTTGACTTATCCGTTTAACATCTCATGTATAACCTCCATATCATCTCGACTCATCGTTTAACATGTTATGTATATCCATAACATTTAGACTAATCCGTTTAACATGTTATGCATATCTATAACAACTCGACTCATCCGTTTAACATCTTGTCTCATCCGTTTAACATCTAATATATAACCATATCATGACGGCTCATCCGTTTAATATCTCATGTATATCCATATTATCTCAACTTATCCATTTATCATCTCACGTATATTCGTATCAGATTCAAGTTGCTTTTATCAAGATGCATAGCGTCGGGTTTTGTTATAAATGATGTAAATTAAATATAAATAATTTAAATTAGTTAAAAATGATTTAGCGATAATTTAAATTAAGTACAAATGATTTAACGTAGGTAAAAATGATTTAAAACAATAATTGTTAAACGGTAATCGTAACTTTACAATTGAAAACGAGCATAACATTTTTATTTAACCACTTAAGGGTGACCTAGTGGCAAAAGGGCTTGTGACTATCACTCTAAAATGTGCGAGGTCTCAAGTTCAATTACTGTTAGGTGCAAACAACCTTAAGTGGCCACGCCAACCTCTTGAAAAGGGAGGGCTTTACTTGGTTTGAGTCTGTGTGACGGTGGGTTCAAATCCCGTGAATTAGTCGGCCATAAGGTCGAAAATCATGGTTACTAAAAAAAAATAAAAAAAAAAAAAAAAAAAAAAAAAAAAATTGTTTAATATATACTTAATTTTGTGATAATCTAATTATATATTGTAATATATAAATAAACTTTAAAATAAATATTAACAACATTTTTTATTAAGTTTAAGTAAGTTTTAATAAGTACGCAACATTTAGTCACGACTCTAGTCGTGGCTAAAAGCAGTTCCCTCCCAAAATTTTCGTGAAAAGTCAAAATTTCCCTCTGGAATATTGGTGAAATACATTTAACCACGAGTTAATCGTGACTAAAGGTAATTTACTTATAAAACTTAATTACAAGAAATATATTAAAACCAGATCTGTTCTACACTTTACTCTTTTATCTCATTTACCACAAAAACCAAACTCAGCTCCCACCAATGACCGATTCCCGTAACCACCTTCTTCGCCGGCAACCACAACCATCTTCGACGTCACCACCGCAGCTACATTAAAGGTTGTTTTGATTTTGTGAAATTAGTTTATGTTATTTTGTTTAATGACTTTGTGAAATTAGTTTATGATATTTTTGATAATTTTGTGAAGTTAGTTAGAATCTGCTATTAGAAGTGACCAATATCTTCTTGTTCTGAGGTATACGAGATTGTGGTGCCATATGCTTGTTTGTACCCTTGTGAATTGAATTAGGCGTCAAATTCCTTATAGATTTGTGAAGTTTTTGTTTCTTGATGTCCTTATTACTATATATTGTTGCACTTGGCTATTAGTAATCTGTTACAACGGATAAAAAAAACCATGTGGTCATTATTCCTAATGACAATTCAATGTTACCAACTGATATCTAATGGCAATTCAAGTTATATCATTAATTATTCCTATATAGTCATTAACAATGTAAGTTAGACGTTTGGACAAATACATCAAATTTTACGTTTTTTTTTTCTTCATTTACAGGAGACAAGTCCTTCCATCTGTCCCACACCACAGCCACCATCTTCAACGACCACCAAAGCAACCATAACCACAACTAATAAACACCAGAGTAAGTGGTTTTATTAAACTGTAAGTGACTGGTGGATTTATAAATGTTTATCTGATGTATTGTGCATCACGACAAGCTCGTGTAAGTAACACTTTATATATCGATATACACATACATACATAGATACATACATACATACATATATATATATAAACATTTTATTGTTATGATAAATTTGTTTCATGTGTTAACAGCGAAAAAAAGGCATAGATGGTAATCCCGACTAATATCCAAGCAGAATAGATGACTTTGGTCTAATGCATAAGAGAAAAAAAACCGGTGCCTACGTGAATGAGGTTGCTGCTACCAAGCACGTAAGTTACAACATATATTTATTTACAACTTTTTCTTCTTTTTTTTACGTGAACAGGGGTGTTTTGCTACTGTTTTAGCAGCCTCCAAAACACCCTTTCTGCTGCAACACTCCTTTTTTGGCGCATGAACATTGTAGCTTACTTTTGGCGCATGACTTTCTTGTTGCAACAACCAAAACTCACCCTTTCTGCTGCAATACCCCTATTGCAGCAGAAAGGGTGAGTTTTGGCTGTTGTGACAAGAAAGTCATGCGCCAAGACTTCGAAATCTTGAAAAACAGAACTAGGCAAAATGAAGATAAACAGTACTAGCCATAGAAGAACGATCATGCAAAAGCTCATGTATTGATTTTATATTAGGAATCCTTATGATGTCTCCTACATATAGTGTCACACATACCTTTTTAATTTGCTTGCTTTTATATCTGTTTTTTTTTTTTTCATTTAAATAGTGTCAAAACTTGAAAAACTTGAAAAACTTTTAAAAACAATACTTGAATAACTTGAATCATAGTAAAAATGTGCTACTAAAAATCGTTAGTGACCCTATATAATATGGTACAATTGGCATAGCAAACCCATTCAAATACAGTACCAGACAAGAGATAAGAAATTAGTAAGCAACGTTAATGGCTTCTTCGACTCTGGATAAAAAAACTCGTGTATAACAGTGGTGTTTGGCTACTGTTTTTAGTAGTCGCCAAAACACCCTTTCTGCTGCAACACTCCCTTTTTGGTGCATGAACTTTGTAGCTTACTTTAGGCACATGAAGTCTTGTAGCTTACTTTTGCCTATACATGCTCGTTATTATGTCTTTAAGCATCCACATGCGTATATTCTTTTGTACATAATCTTTTTCTTATTTTGTTTTTGTAACTATACAGAAAGAACTCGAAGACGCCAGAAAGAGCACTCAAGAGAGCGGGGAGAATGTGCCCGAAATAGAAATATTGACAAAGGATTTAGGAACACGGAGTGGGCACATCCGTGCAGTGGGGCAAAAGCTTAAAGGAGTTTCAAGTTCCTTTTCATCTTCAAGCTACTACAGTGCTTCAAAGACGTATACACAAGAGGAAGTGAACAAGCTAGTCGACGAGAAAGGTAAAAGTATGAAAAACAGTATTCGTAAAAATGTGGCAGCCTCCGTTAACAAGAAAGTTGAAAACATATTGACACAATTGGCCAAGAAAGGTATAAGTTTGGATAAAGACATTGTGGTTGGCGAAGAGGATGAAGAATACGAAAAAAGTGATGACGAAGGAATGGAGGATGTAGATGATGAGATGGAGAATGTAGATGATGGGATGGAGAATGAAGATGAAGAAATAGATGAAGACGATCAAGATGAGTAGGTGTTGTGTTTTCCTAAAGCAATTTAAGTTATAACTAACGTCTTTTGGTATATGTTAATATGAATCATGTTGAAACGATTTAGGATTTGTTGACACTCTTTTTGTTAATATGAATTATGTAATTGATATCTGGGATTGTTTGTGTGTTACGGATCTAGAAAAGCATCCGGGAAAATCTGAGAAATTGCAGGTTTGCTGCTAAAATAGCAGCTGTAATGGAGAAATAGGCAATGGTTTTAGCAACGACATGGTCGTGGCAAAAAACGTCAACATTAAAAATAACAATAACCATTTAGTCACGCCCAGCCGTGACAAAAAGATCAGATATTAAAATAGCAATATACATTTAGTCACGACCTGTCGTGACAAAAAGTTTTAATAATATTTTAATTGTCTTTTTTTATTTTATTTTCCCAAGCTTTACAGTGACGCATGCCGTGGCTAAAAGATGGTGACTTTCGTGACTAAAAGTAAGCGTGGCTAAAAGGGTGTACCATTCGTGGCAGTAGATCTTTAGGCACGGGCCTATTGCCAGGACCATTTAGTCACGAAATTTCGTGACAATACCTCTATAGACATGATATCTGGAGTTATAGCCACGAATTGTGATCGTGACTAAAAGCGTCGATTCTTGTAGTGATAGTTTATTCTTATGTGACTCAAAACTTTTAGTAATTAACAAACAGGAAACCCATGGAGGAATAAATATAAACAAACCAAAGAGATATTAGTACTCAACAACGTGAACAACATTTGTGGGCTGCATTTCTTGCTTATAGGTAAATTATGTGAATGTATATTAACTAGTGCCGGTGACTTTCTCTCTATATACACAGCAATTAAAGTCACCGATTTCTTTTTAAATTTAGCGATTCTTGAAATTTTCAGAATTTCTTTTATTTACATCTTGAAATTATCAAATGTCGCAAACTAGCAAAATTATCAAAAGTTAAATGCCTTAGGCAACTAATTTATAATGTTTAACTCCAAACTACCTCATAAGTTGATGTTGGCTACATACAGGGATGTGAATAGGGTCAAAGTAATTAGGGAGGTTGGGTTTCATTTGCGTCAGGTCAATTATGATCATGTCCAAAAGAAAACCCACCCGCACTCCACCCTACAAAACGTTCGGGTTTGGGTAAATTCCGAAAGGACCAACCCCCATCCATTTGAGTCCCGGTTCGGATCAACTAAAGTCATTGATGCAGAACAGAAAAAACAATAAAACAATATTAATAAAACAATATTAGCCCTATATGTGTACTAGCCAAACAAATATGGGTTATTAATAAAATAATAAAATAAAAAATAAAAACTATCCTATTGGGAAGAGAAAGGTTTGACATAAATAAATAAGATAAATGTTTGAAACAATATTCTAAAGAGAAGACAAATATAAACAAAACACCCATATATGTTTGACTAGTAAGTCATCTCATTTCGTCAGCTTAATGAGGTCACTTAAGTCAACTAACCCATGTTTAAAATTGAACCCATGTTTGCAAACAATGAAGAAAACCAAACCATTTTTGCAAAAAAAAAACTCATGACAACTGTGTGCTGAAGGTTTAAAACTAGTAAATGAAGAATAAGAATGAGAATATGAATATGGATGGTTAAGGTAATCCAAACCCATATTATTCGACCCGCCACCCACACCAAAGCTTATTTGCTAATCAACCATTTTACATAAACAACTGGCTTTTAGCAACTTGCTAGGCCAACACAAGTATCAGTTAAAGCAACAACTAATTGTTTTTGGTTAGCAAGAGTCTTAAACCAAAGTCACTTACAAATATGTAATTGCTCAAAAAAACATGGCTGCTGTAAAAAACTGCGTTGGAACAGCATATGAAAGCTGTAATTGCTGCTAAAAAACAACATACAAATATGTAATTGCTTTTAAAAAAAAGAGCATGTAATTGCTTCAAAAACTTATTTCCAAACAGCCATGTAAAAGCTATGTCCAAACAACATATAAAAGCTGTTAAACAGCATATAAGCCTGTCAAAACAGCCCATCTTTCTGCTGTCCAAATAGCTTATTGAAAGTGTTTAAAACACCATAAAAACCTGTCTAAACAGCTTTTAAAGCGTTTTAAAGCTTGCAAAAAGTAATGTGGAACACATATAAAAGATTTAATGACAAACCCAGCTGGAATAATAGAAACGGGTAAAATCCAGCGGGTCACACTGGGTTTTGAATTCTTAAAAACCGGTTTCTTTTGACCCGTTATCTAAGCTCGAACCGATTCAACCGGTCGAACCAGCGGGGTCGAACCGGGTTTCAAAACATTGAAAAAAAGAAAAGTGGTATAGTAAAAGTACTTGTTGATGTCTGCAAGCATTTGTGAACTATGACCACCCAACTGAGATTTTGATAGGACATCCTGCAAACCTTTATATGAAACTGGGGGAGTGTCGCAGGTGGACGATTAACGTTAGAAACCAGGGGATTGCTGAGTTTCAAAGTAAAATCAAAATTTTAAAATTAGTATAGTTATAAAATCTACCTGTGGTTTAGCAAGTTCATTACAATATACACAAGGTAGTATATATGGCCTTGCACTGTAGCTTGTCCAAGCTGTAGATCAAACTAAATTTCTTCAAAATTACATGTAAGCTACATATGAGTTGTCCATTATCCCCTTTTTGTTTGTGTCTTTAACCTCAAAACATAAACTTTTAGGGACTCTAATCTCCAAGTATTTTCCCATTTCAAAATTATCTATGAAAAAAAACACAAATATTAAAGACTTCTGACACATTTACTTGTAAATTTGTCTGTCTAGGTTATGGTTTGACTCTATGTGGCGATAAAAAATACGAATAACTGATAAGAGAAAAGGTCAACTAGGTCACTCGTTATGACTTGATTGTCACCAAAGTGTATTTTTAGTGAATCAACTTTCTAAATCCTTTTTATAAAGATAATTTAGATTATTATTGTGAAAATATGGCTATAAAACAAATTTGACCATTAGTTTTTCTTGGACAAATATTTTTTTTCAAGTCAACCTGACGGACACACACTGAAGTTAATGTAAGAGACTAAACCCAACATACCTAGTAACCCAGCCAATATAAGCAACATTAATATCCCAGAAGCACCATGAAAAACCAAAAACGGACATGTTAAAAAGACGAAAAATAGGTTGCTAAATGATGGCCAATAAACAAAACATCACGAAAACGAAACAACTACCTTCTCAATATTACCCATAATAATCCTTTTGACCTTGGTTATCTTAGCCTTCAGTTTTGACAATATACTTATTTAATATGATCCCTTGGCCTCTTTATTCCACCTAACAGAGGCATAAACGAAAAACATTAGACACATATTAGTTTCAGAAAAGACTACTCAACGAAATAATGTATGACATCTAAACTCAACACGCACCCGAACCCCTTATCAATATTGTATGCAAGCAATGGGTAACAACCTCTTGGGATTGCTGATCTGCTTTGAAAGTTGAAACAATGCTACGGGTCAAATGGGTAACAACCTTCTAATTCAACGTTTATTCTTTTTACTGTATATAAGCAGTTATTAGTTGACATTTTGGGATTATTGATCTGTTTTGAAACATTACCTTGCCACTTTTCAAGGCTTTCCAGATATAGTCCTTCAATTGGTCCTGGGTCCCCTTCTCACACGCTTTGGAAAAATCATTTTGTGCCTGAAACAAGAATGAGTAGTATAAGAACCGGAATGAAGTCGGTTTGCACAGTTCGAGTGGTATTGGGCAAACTTCTAATTCGACAGCTGCTGGTCTTGATGCTTCTAAGGATGCTATTACTAGTGGTACTGGAGTGAAGTCGGTTTCTTATGCGGGTGCTACTTCTAATGAACCTCTGAAACACGTGTCTAATTTTCGGAGGTTGGAATGTAGCAAAAAGAAGGATGATGTTGACCTTTCAGTTCCATTGAAAGTAGTGGAAGAGGTAAACACGAGGTTTGAGAATACTCTCTATGGTTATTTCCTTGGCCAACGCCTTGCTTTTCCTGTTGTTGTCCGCAATGCATGGGCTAAGTTTGGTGTGCAAAAGGTAATGATGAATGCAAAGGGGTTCTTCTTATTTAAGTTCAATTCGAAGAAAGGTGTTGATGATGTGCTTGAAAACGGTCCTTGGTTGATCAGAAATGTTCCTATTATTCTTAAACCATGGACTTTGAACACTAACCTTCTTAAAGAGGATTTGACTAACATCCCTGTTTGGGTTAAATTCCATGATGTCCCCCTAGCAATGTTTTCTGATGATGGCCTCAGTCTTCTAGCCACACTGATTGGTACGCCCAAAAGGTTAGATGCTTTTACAAGTAATATGTGTAAGGAATCGTGGGGCCGTAGTAGTTTTGCTAGATGCATGATAGAAGTGAAGTCGGATGAGGTGCTGCGGGACAGCCTCACTGTTGAGATACCGTTACTTGACGGTTCGGGTTCGACTATTGAGAAGATAAGGGTTGAATACGAGTGTCAACCACCTCGTTGTGACAAGTGTAAGATATTTGGTCATACTCTGACTGACTGCCCTAAGGTTGTTATACCTCCTGTTCAGCCTACTAAGCCTGTTAATGATAGTTTCAAGACTGTCAATAACAGGAAGAAAGGAAAACAAGGTGGTTCTACAATTCCGGGTAAAGGAGGGTTTACTAAACCTGTGGTGGGTAAGAAGTTTCAGTATCAACCCAAACAGACTCCTCCTGAACCCAAGAATGTTGGTGGCAATAAGAAGAAGACTCCTGATGTGGCTAGTTCTAGTGGTACAACAATCTCTACATCTAACCAGTTTGATGCTCTTAATATGGATGATACGGATACATTTGGTATTCCTACTGATGACACCAACATGGATGTGGATGCTGGCTGTACAATTGAAGCTAATGAGGATGCGTTGGTTAAGACTGGTACTACATCACAAGAACCCCTTGTGAGTGATTTAATGGGAACTAAGGAAGGTGGTTCTACTCCTATAGTTGAGAAAATTAGTAAGCTTGAAAAGCTACTTATCGATGGGAAAGCTACCCTTTTGGATGATAAAGGTGTTCCTATTCCGTCTGCATCTGCCAATAAGAGGGCTAACCCATTCTCTAAGGTGGGTGATATTGTGGTTACTGATAGTGATGAGGAGGAGGTTATTAACACGTTCGACGAATCAGCAAATCTTTTTGGTGGAGGTCATGAGCGTGAAGATGAGTTGGATGACTATGATGATTACTCGAAGCAAATTTATGATCTTCCAGGGGAATTGGATGCTCTTAACACCATTTATGGCTTTAATCTCCAAGGTCGTAGGAAGTAGGTTATATTTTTGTCCGAGTCTTTAAATGGTTTGTTTTCTTGTCTAGAAAATTGGAAGTATCTTGTTATGTAAGCCTTTCGCCTATGTAACGGGCTGAGATACGAGAATCACTCATATCCGTTGTACTTAAATGTTTTTTGGAGTAATATATTTACCAGGTCGTTGACCTTTTACCCAAAAAAAAAAGAACCGGAATGAATGCAGCAATATAATAGCATAATCATTTGATTTCAAAAAGTCTAAAGAAAGATTACTCAAACTTAACAGATTTCCATATTTCGCTAATGGTAAAGGAAAAAATCATTCATAAATGAGTTCCATAGAGATCAAACTTATATAAGCTCTTGATCTTCCTCAACAGTTTTATATTCAAGTTTCTATCACTTTATTTCGCCGTTTAAAAAAAAAAAAAAAAAAGTTCCTATGACTTTATGATATGAACGTAAGTATATACAGTTAAATGGGATGAACAAATCTCAAAGTATGAGATGAACATCATCAACCTGGAATAGAATTATACTTTCCAACATATTCATGTGTCTCATTGCACTCCAAGTTCATATACACTCATCTTGATATTAAACTTGTCAACCCTTGAATATACGCTAAATTTCAGATTACCAAATATCAGCATCTTACTGCTCTCCGAATTCGTATACACTCAATTTCAGATTACCAAATACCAGCATCTTACTGCTAGTTTTTCTTTCCACAGTAGGAGAGTTCTTCCCTTTCAAAATCAGCAACTTGGCTTTTAAAGTTTCAACATTTAATAATGTCTCTCCATTCCTTTCAATATCCTGGAAAATCCTCCAATTCCACTATTGTCAAATAAATTATCTTGCAACAGCTACGAAAACATGTCACTGGAAGCAACTTCAAACATCAAATGACTAAATATCAACACTAAACAAAAGTATATTGCAACGTTAAACAATTTACTGTTACACAAAGCACATGCCATAGTGTGTTTTTTTTCCCCTTCTGAATACCACTTTTGAACTTATCCACAAGACAAAAAACATGTCTTTGAATGTAATGAGGAAACCAAACAAGACAATTCCTATCCATATTATCCCATCAAAACTGCATCAGGTAGACAAAGTATCGCCGCTCATAGTCAATACTTACGCAATCTGACTCTGGACCAAATGCTTTAAAAACAGCTTAGGAGCAAATATTGACTACATTAACCAAGACTAAATTATCAACATGAAGTCACTAACCAAAACAATGCAACTTAATAAGACCATTCACTTGATCACTACCTAAACTTCTAAAGAGTGTTACGAGTATTTTAATTACTATCCACAAACATAATAACTATAAACTACAAGATATATGCAGAATTATACCTAAAATGTCTTAGACATGGTTCAGGTATTTTATCAAACACTTTGTAGGCATTATTATACTCCCTTTTTCTAACTCCCATTTTAACTTGACTATTTTACAGATAATGAATGAATATGCTCACCTCAGAGTCCCCCTTCAAAATATCCTATCTGCCACCAACAACTTCTCTCAACAAAATGTGTCACAACTCACCATTTCAGGTCATTTCAGGTCATTTCCCGAACTTTGGAAAAACACTATTCATCAAACACTATTCATCAAAACACTATTCATCAGTTTACTATTCATCATTTTTTGTGTCAGTTTGACATTCCGAGAAGCATTCAGAAATTTTACTATTCACGGAACACTATTCATTGCGGGAAAAGATTTCATCATTCACATGCATTACACATTTCATCGTAAATTTAGTTTACGGGTATTCAAATTCGCGTAACCGTATTGGTTCAGGTGCGAATTCATGCATTATCAGTAATAACACTTCATACGGACTGGGAATAGTCTGCATATCATCAGTAGGTCATTTACATGTTATACCACTCTTAGGATTTTCAAATTACTATATTCAGTATATTTAACGTTTTGCGAATTATGATTTCTAATTAAACGTTAACACACGGTTTATACACGACGAATATATCTAAATATTCCCACAATGGTCCCGACATATTTTTATATCCATTTTAACATCATAAAAGTTATAACATTCAGTTACCCAGTATTTTGGAAATTTATTTTATTTATAACGTACGCGTATAAATATAACGACGGTTTTCGTGAAAACTAAACAATAATCACCCGATCACTCAGTAAATGTACCCAACATATTTTTAATATGTTTTTATCATTATTATGACTTTATTTCATCCCGGTTAATTTCGTGAACGTTTATTGCTATTAAACCCGGTACCCGATTTTAACGAATAACGCGTAATAACACTTAACGCTACACTATATTTTCTAAGTGATCAAAACCGTTTTGGCTACTCCTTTTCACACCCAAAACCGGCCCAAGACCACACCCTTTAACCATGTGCATTAATTCCTAGTTTTAAACTAATAAACCTTAAATACATAACTTTACCAAAATTACAAAATCATAATTCACTTTTTGGTAAGAACAAATTTCATCTCATCTTCCCCATCTCCCTTCCATACCCACGACCCATAATTAAACCCATGATCAAGTGATCATTTTCCATAAATTAAAACACTAAACTTGTTCATTTTACAAGCCTAATCAAGAATCAAGCAACAAAAACACAAGAACATCAAGCATAATCATCCTATAATCATCTCATTTTATCAAGTAAGTTTTCATCTTTATTTTTTCATGGATCATCCTATTTTTACATGTATTACATAAGTATCATGCTAAAAACCATGTACAAGTAGCTATACCACACTTTATTTTGGCTAAAAACAAACATACAAACCCTAACTTTTTGGTTATGAATCCCCTTGCTCTAATAACTTGGTTAGGAGTCCATGGCACCCTAAGAAGGTGTATGGTAAGATAAGATTAGCCATGTGGTGATTACAAGAGGTTTGGTGATGGTAGAAATTGATTTTTAACCTTGGAAACTTGATTTGGAACCTATTTTAGACATGCTGTCCCGTTTTGTAAAAATCTGGAAAATCAGTAAACACCAAGGAAACTTTGGCAAAATTTTTAGAAAATACTTTCAAAAACGAATCCGTAGGCGAAAGAACGGATTAAAAAGAGTTTATAACGAAGAAGTTATGATTTTTGTAAGGTTGTAGACGAAAAGTATTTTTCTGAAAATAGTTGCTGTTGGACGTTTTTCGTCGGTCAAAAAGAGGCTTTAGACGTAACCCGGAGGAGCCGAGCTTTCCAAAATATATTACTACATACTAAGACGTAACCGTGGATATAAAGAACAAGTAAAACGGACAAGTAACGACAAAGATATACTCGTTTGAATATCGGCTAAAACCATTTTATAATTGACAGCTTTTATTAAATTTGGCGCAAAAACTACGAAGTACATTTTTGAGCTAGAAGTAATATCAAGTACCGAGCTTTATAACTAACGTAGTATTAGTTATTATGAGTATGTTTTCATCATTTCAAAGATTACAACCCGAGTATTTCAACGTCAACATGAGAACTTACGTTATATATATATAAGTATATATATATTATAACTAGCTATTTATATTTTCTAATAGCAATATTTTCCAAATTCTTGGATTATATATTTTTGATAATACAAGTGTTTTCCTAAAGAGTAGAGTGGTATAGAAACATGAGCATGGTCATTCATAACATCATTTGGTGATCTAAATGAGATCATTCATCATTCATATTAGGTTGCGGCTAGTGTGCGCGCCTTGTTTTTCAGCTCAGTACATGTTCATGGTACCATCATATTGGGTTACGACAGCTAATTGTTCATTGGTGTTCATTTCATTTCATCACAGTTTCATCAGTTAAGGTGAGTTTTCATAGCCCCGTTTTCAATTCAACATTTGTCACACACCCAATTTACCTGACTTGCAGCGGAATGGAATGCCTGAGGGTGTAACTGTCATAGCACCATAACAAGGAAATATTGAACGACCTAAAGTGTCGTTTGGAAAATACATATCGTTTGATTTATTGAAAAGCATCAAGTGCTACAAAACATAGGTCCCCAACGGTTGAAATGTTTACAGAAAACAAGTTCTGAAAATGTCAAACGATAATTTACACAAGTGCATGAAAATCCAAAATGTAGTGTATCATCCCTGGCACACCCTAATGACTCCATGCATGTAATATGATGATGATGCCTTAGTTACCTGAAAATACATTGCAAAAACGGTCAA
This sequence comes from Artemisia argyi, assembly GCA_030686995.1. Classification (NCBI taxonomy): domain Eukaryota; kingdom Viridiplantae; phylum Streptophyta; class Magnoliopsida; order Asterales; family Asteraceae; genus Artemisia; species Artemisia argyi. The sequence continues at coordinate 217,812,514 of CM060685.1, read as the reverse complement.
CACGAATGTTGGTGAATAATCATAGGTTTATGAAATAACATGTTTGTACGGCCACCACAAGTATAAATGCATGACAAAAGTCACGTAAAAATAGTACAATAGCCTTAAGCTCATGACACCGAAGCTATGACTGATGAAATTCTATGCCCCTCCCGAATGTTCTGCCAAACACTCAAATGTAAAAGACATGACATGCATCCGCTTACTGTTGGTACTCACTACCACGGATGGAGGCGTCACCCTCGATAGATCTATCCACTCACTCTCGCTTAGCGGTAAATTAACGGTTCATGATGTTACAGGGGACTTATCACATGGCAGAGAAGCTACTTAAGCTATGTACATAGGTTTTGATACTTGGGCTCGTACTAAAATGGTGCAATGTATTCTCCCCCGTGGGATTTGAAAACAATAAAAATGTATACGGGGCTATGAATACTCACCTCAACTGATGATACTGCGATGATATGTAATGAACAACAATGATCGGTTAACTGCCGCAACCTATAATGAATGATGCATGATCTCGTTAAGATCACCAAATGATGTTTATGAATGTCCATGCTCATGTTTCTATACCACTCTACTCTTTAGAAAAACACTTGTGTTATCAAAATATATAATCCAAGACTTTGGAAAATATTGCTATTAGAAAATATAAATGGCTAGTTATAATATATATACTTATATATATATATAACGTAAGTTTCCATGTAAGCGTTGAAAAACTCGGGTTGTAATCCTTGAATTGATGAAAACATACTCATAATAACTAATACTACGTTAGTTATAAAGCTCGGTACTTGATATTACTTCTAGCTTGAAAATGTACTTCGTAGTTTTTGCGCCAAATTATATTAAAAGCTGTCAATTATAAAAGGGTTTTAGCCGATATTCAAACGAGTATATCTTTGTCGTTACTTGTCCGTTTTACTTGTTCTTTATGTCCACGGTTTCGTCTTAGTATGTAGTAATATATTTTGGAAAGCTCGGCTCCTCCGGGTTACGTCTAAAGCCTCTTTTTGACCGACGAAAAACGTCCAACAGCAACTATTTTTCCAGAAAATACTTTTCGTCAACAATCTTGCAAAAATCATAACTTCTTCGTTATAAACTCTTTTTAATCCGTTCTTTCGCCTACGGATTCGTTTTTGAAAGTATTTTCTAAAAATTTTGCCAAAGTTTCCTTGGTGTTTACTGATTTTCCTGATTTTTACAAAACGGGACAGCATGTCTAAAATAGGTTCCAAATCAAGTTTCCAAAGTTAAAAACCAATTTCTACCATCACCAATCCTCTTGTAATCACCACATGACTAATCTAAACTTACCATACACCTTCTTAGGGTGCCATGGACTCCTAACCAAGTTATTAGAGCTAGGGGATTCATAACAAGAAAGTTAGGGTTTGTATGTTTCTTTTTAGCCAAAATAAAGTGTAGTATAGCTACTTATACATGGTTTTTAGCATGATTCTTATGTAATACATGTAAAAATAGGATGATTCATGAAAAAAATAAAGATGAAAACTTACTTGACCAAATGAGATGATTATTGGATGATTATGCTTGATGTTCTTGTGTTTTTGTTGCTTGTATCTTGATTAGACTTGTAAAATGAACAACTTTTGTGTTTTACTTCATGAAAAATGATCACTTGATCTTGGTGATGTTTTTGGGTCGTGGGTTTGAGATGGGGAAGAAGAGAAAGATGAACTTGATCTTAGTTGAAAAGTGAGAATTATGATTTGTATAAATTTGGTAAAGTTATGTTTTAGTGTTTATTAGTATTATACTTAGGAAAATTAATGCCAAGGGTTAAAATTAGGGGCACATGGCCGGTTTTATCAAGGGGTGAAGGGGGGGGTTAGGGTACTTGGTAGTTAATTAGAAACCTTGTAAGAAATTTGCACTAGTTAGCGTTTTTAGTTACGATCGGGTATCGGTTTTATTAGAGATAAATGTTCACGAAGTATACCGGGATGAAATTAGTTATAATAATGTTAAAAACATATTAAAAATATGTTGGGTACATTTACTGAGTGATCGGGTGATTAATGTTTAGTTTTAACGAAAACCGTCGTTATATTCATACGCGTACGTTATAAATAAAATAAATTTCCAAAATATTGGGTAACTGAATGTTATAACTTTTACGATGTTAAAATGGATATAAAAATATGTCGGGACCATTGTGGGAATATTTAGATATATTCGTCGTGTATAAACCGAGTGTTAACGTTTATTATAATTACGTATACGTAAAAACGTTAAATGTACTGAATGTAATAATTTGAAAATCCTAAGAGTGGTATAACATGAAAATGCTGTTATGATGATATGTGTAACAATTCGCAATTTCAGGTTAATTTCTATTTTCGGAAAATTTTACTATTCATGTTACTATTCATTTCTTTTTGAAATTTACCCGAAAGTTGATTTTTATTTCATATTCTCGAGTGATAAATCATTTCCATGGCAAATTAAATGTTTGACACTCGTCAGATCATTTTCGTGAAAGTTATTAAGGAATTACACAGAATTATACGTTTTAGGGTTAAATGGCAATCAGAAATTCTACGCACAACGAAATTTGACCCCGTCAGGTGACCCCACATCAGAAAAATGTTTAACACATTCATGATTTATTTGAGAATAAATCATGACTGAGAAAAATCATGGCCCAAATAAACTTCGGCCGTGAAAAACTGGAATTTTCAGTTTTAAGCGTTTTTACTCAGCCGTAACCCTAGCCTTTACCTGCACCGCATTTCTAAGATGATTTGAGCTTTCAACTTATTTAAATAAGTCAACATATTTTTCCCTCCTCCATTGACTAAAAATCATTCCTTGATTTTATAAATCATTCCTTGATTTTTAGGCTTCCGGTTTGATGTCTAAAAGACATTTAACACCAACCGACACCAGACTGAGCCCAGTCTAGACATTATAAATCATTTTAAATCATTTTTATCATATTAGAAAAGTAACATTTTACTTTTCTCAATTTTACGCAATATTCGTACATTTTACGTATTACGCGTTTATACCCGTGTTTCCAGCTTTTAGCAGGGTTTTACCACCCAAATGACACCTACCACTCATTTTATATTTTATTATGGGACATATGGACATGTCTAACAATACTTTGAAGTTTCATAATTTTACGACACCCGGATTTACGTTTTAAGGCCTAATCATTTACGGCTGGCATTTCCCGGAGTCAAGTTTCATCCAAATAACCAAGGATAATACCAAGCCAAGCCACCTCCCCTCCTTATCCCTTTTGAACTGCCACAAGGGGGGGGAGTCACACCCTTGGTGGCTTGATCTTGTGGCTTGGCATCTAGATGTGTTACATGTGGATTTTTGGCTAAAATATCCCATGAAATGTAACCTCCTCATAAGAGTATAAATACCCCTCTCCCTCCCCTCCTTGGCCGGCCATCAAACACACCACAACACTCTCTCCTTAGCTTATTTCTTTCTAATTTGTTGCAAGGTTCAAGTGAAGTTCAAGTATAGAAACCCTAGATAGCTTATTTCTTACCAAAAATCTTCCAAACCCTAACATACTTGGTGTTTTCTCTTGAGTTTAAATCTACTCAATACACCCCAACCTTTATCATCTATCTTTCAAGAATACTAAGAGTAGAAAGGTTGCTTGAAGTGAAAAGGGTTGAAGCTTGTCTATCAAAGTCCATTTCCTTACTAGTTACTCCTTTCTTTCATTAGAAAGCCTAAAGTTGTAAGCCTAAACCTAACATGCTTCTTGTTTATTTATCATGTTCATCTCATTTATATGTTATTCTTGCTATATTATGTGTTGTAATTATGTCCATGATGAAACATGATGAGTAAAAGATGTTGTTGTAATGACTTATTGAAACAAGTTACTAAAACAAGCAAACTAGTGAATATCTTGGTATAACCTGATCAAAATGGTAAAAATTTTATATTGGATTATTACATATTACAGTAGAGGACTTAACAAGAAAACCATAGCAATTTGAACCACCTAAAAAGAGTAAACGAGTCAAAAGTTATGGCGATTTGAAGTTACCAAAGATTTCCGGCAAAACTGCCTAAATGTTTCTGTGATTTCTGTGACAGAACCTAAAACACGCAAAAAGAGGCCTTTCTGGTCCGATTCATGAAAAAGTTAAAACACGAAAGTTGTCCGGAATCATGTTTTCATTCAGGAATAAAGAGGCTCGAGCCTTGAAAACGCCTTCTGAGTGAGATATTTCTCAGTTTCTTAACAGCTATTTACATATTTTAAGTCACTAAGTTATTGTCATACTTTCAAAGGAATAAAAGGTATTATGACCTATAACCAAGACCCCCACCATGGCTAGAGCCAAGGTTGTGTAACATGACCTTGAAACAAGGACCAAAGGTCATGGCTAGGCCATGACGAAATGACCAAACCAACTTACAATGGCGTAAACATGAAACAATGAAATTGGCGATAACATGAACAAGTAATTTGTATCTACTTCATCTAAAAGGAAACCATGAGACTTTACCAAGACAAATGGTCATACAAAACTTATGAATCATACCCTAATAACAATCTTCATGTACCATAAACTTTCCTAAGTTTATCCAAATATCGGACATGTAACGTTTTCGGATCAAAACTTATATCTATATACTTTATCAACTACTACAATAGTAGGGAGCTTCATGTGAGGAGTTCATTATGTAAGCCGTCGAGATGAGTTGTGGATTTACGAGTTAAAGTGTCCTGGCTCCTTGAACGCTTACTAACATGACTTCTGAAATATGTTAGCCCGAACGGTAGTAAACGATATACCAAAACATACATGTTCATAAATCTTTCTTTCAAAGACTTACATATATACATCATACCTCATCATGGACTAAATGCAAAACATATATATAGGCACTCCGTTATATTCTTTACACAAATCCTAAGTCGCAACATTCTATTCTAGGTTGCTCGTAGAAACCTACACGATCCGATCATCACCTTCATTATTTGCTATCATACTTGAGGTGAGTTCATAGCCCCACTTTACATTACTTCAATGTTTTATAAACCCTTGGGGGGAATACATGCTACTTTTAAACCGAACACAATGCTTTGAAACTGTATGCTGCCTGATTGTTTTATTATTACTAAGTACCTACCTTGCCAATCCTAGGCCCCATCATGAACCATTTAATCACTAGTATTAGTGAGCGCGAGTATTGTGAATAGGCCTATTGGGATTGACGAATCCCATTTGTTTGAGCAGTTAGTTCAAACGAATGCACTATATTTGAAACATTAAGTATGACGGCAAAGTACTTACCGGGGCAACATAACCGCCGATTGATATTGGTACCCGTTAACGTATTGGTTGCATGAGCTTAGTACATAATAATAACTGTTTTGTTTTCTAACATGAGTATGAGTCTAATTAACTCATTACTACCAACATATTGTGTTCAACCGTTAAACAAACTCTATGAATTTCACTCAACCTTTGTGTTGACCTCTTAAGCATGTATTTCAGGTCCATGATAATCAAGAATGGAGCGGGAAGGGCACGTACCGAAGGAAGAAGGCTATAAACAATTATGTCATTCTATAAAAACATCATAGACTTTATATTGATGTGTTTTGAAACAATGCAACAATTTGGGACCTCACTATGTAAACTTTGATATATTTGAATAATATGAATGACAACTCTTTTTATTACGATTCGTTTAGAGATCGTTTTCTATTATTATGACTGTTGTGCCATCGAGTAACACCCAAGTTGAATTCCGCTGCAACATGAATTGGGGGTGTTACAGATTGGTACCAGAGCCATGGTTATAGAGAAACGGGTCTAAGTGAGACCTAAACTATAACTACAATAACAAGCAAAAACATTTTTATAGCCTTCCGCTCTTCGTGCCTTCCGTCCTCCAGAAGATTATGGACTTATTACACATGTTATCCTACATGAACATATTTGTATATTGTCATATGCACATTTCCTTAGTTTGAACATTTTCCATAAACATTTGATTATATTTGACATCATAAATTGTAGACATCATGTCCGCACCTCCATCTCCCGATCATCTTCCTGTTATGCCCGAGTATTTACCTATCCTTCCCGGACCCGATGATCCTTACTTTGAACCAATTGACTACGACGACGAGGAAGAACCTTATGAGGATCTAGATATAGATTCGGACGAGGATCCTGAAATGGATTTGGACATAAACATCGATGATTACGAAGAGGATCATGAAATGGTTAATGACATTGAGGAAGCGGAGGAACTATTAGTAGTGCCACATTTATCACCATTGACATCTCCACCTCCGGTTTCACCAATTTCATCCGAATCTAACCGTACCACTCCAGCTCAAATTCCGAAATCTACTTACCAAACCGGCGGAACATCTACATCTCCACATATGTTCGCGAACTCAGCTCAATACGAAATCTACTCTTTGAAACAAGCTCTCAACCTAACCCAACTCAAGGTTAAATGTATGGCAAGTCAAATGCACGAATGTATGTCCAAGGTAAATTCTGCTAGAATGGATGCCATGAATGCTCGAGACGACCTATATTGGTTTAAGCTTGACATGAGCTACGTTAAGAGTGACTCGGATCATGTTGGGGAAGTAGTCTTAAATCCTTTGACTGGCTTGGATGATGTCAAGGATAGACTCACTTTGGTTGAGAGGGCCCAAGAACAGGACGCGGTTCAAATTCACAAACTACTTCACCGCCTAAATACCGCCGAAATCCGGTTAGATGTGGCAAACTTTGACAGGTATCAACTTAGGAATGATTTGTGTGGGATGCAAACTCAAATGAGTTCCATACAACAAAGGTTATACCGAAAGGAGGTCAAAGAATACCGTCCAAACGAAAGCGTAGACGTGTTAGCAACACGCGGAAATAATAATCCGACCGGACCGCAACAACCTCCCAACCAACGTTAGACTAGTGTTATAGTACTAGTTAGCTTTTGTACAACGTTGTAATTACTAACTGAAAGTATCAGTTAGTAAGTTTTGAATGAACTTGTAATAAGTTCGATTTTGTAATCAACGTTATATGAAATAAAACTCTTGTTTTATATACTATCATGTGTTATGTTTTTAAGTTTCAAACATTATCATCCTATCATTCTTATCAAACATTGTGCTCATCTCACAACTCTCTAATTACAATGTATCTTTTGAACAATAGAATCATGGCGCCAAAGAAAAAGACCCCACCAACGATGACACAAGCCGCCATCCGCAAACTGGTGAAGGATAGTGTCAATGCAGCACTTATCGCTGAACGAGCAGCCGTAGCTGCAGCAGCTGCAGCAGCTGCCGATGCCACCACAGCTGCTGGTGCTGCTGATGCTGCAGCAGCTGCTGATGCTGCAGCCGCTGCTGATGCTGCAGCAGCCGCAGAAGCCGCCACTGCTGCGGAAGCTGCGATAGCTGCAGAGGCTGCCAGAATTTCCAGTCTTAACCTTGGAGGACCTACCCCTCCGGTGACCAATGTTACTACAGTACCAAAGGGTTGTTCGTTCATTTCCTACCTGAAATGTGAACCCCTCAAATTCAAGGGTACTGAAGGGGCTGTAGGTTTGACCCGTTGGTTCGAAAAGGCAGAATCGGTGTTCATTGTTAGTAAATGTATTGAGGGGGATAAAGTTCAGTATGCCACAAGTACTCTGTTAAATGAGGCCTTGTCCTGGTGGAACTCAATTGCTCAACCCATGGGCATTGAGAATGCCTACAAAATTACTTGGGCAAATTTGAAACAAATGATGATCAAGGAATACTGTCCACGCAGTGAGATACAAAAGTTGGAAGTTGAGTTCTGGGATCATACGGTTAAGGGAAATGATATCATGACCTACAACCGTAGATTCCAGGAACTGAGGATACTTTGTCCAACAATGGTTTCCCCAAAGGAAAAGATGTTGGAAAGGTATATTTGGGGACTTCCCTCAAGCATACAGGGGAATGTGACTTCGGCAAATCCCAAAGAACTTGATGAGGCTATGCGGATGTCCCGTAGTCTCATGGATCAAGTGGTACGTATGTCGGAAACCCGCAGGCAAAACAACCTCAACACCAACAACAACAACAGCAATGCCAACAATCCCAACAACTCCAACTACCGTAACAACAACAACAACAACAAGAACAACAACAATAAACGACCATATGATGGTAACCGTGGGAACAACAACAATAACAACAACAACAACCAAACCCGAAACAACAACCACCACAATCAGCAGAACAGGAGACAAGAAGCCGCGACGGCTTATGTTGCTGCACCTGCTGGTGGTAGGTACGTGGGTAATCAACCACAATGTACCAAGTGCAATTACCATCACGAAGGTCCTTGCCCGGCCAAATGCCACAAGTGCCAAAAGCCCGGACATCTTGCCAAGGATTGTAGGGGCAAGGGTATAGCTACTGGGGCTAACTCACAGCCCATAGTTACATGTTTTGGGTGTGGTGAGAGGGGACACTACAAAAACAACTGTCCTCAAAACCAAGGACCCCAAGGCGGAGGTGCTCGTGCTAGGGCCTATGTCATAGGAAAGGAAGAACCACACCAGGACCCGAACGTGGTTACCGGTACGTTCTTACTCAATAATATTCCTGTTAAAGTATTATTCGATTCTGGTGCTGATATGAGCTTTATATCTACTAGAATTGCGCCTTTACTTGATATTCCATCAATTACTTTAACCACTAGTTATAATGTTGAGCTAGCTACCGGTGACTTAGTAAATACCAATACCGTAATCCCAAACTGTACCCTTAATCTCTTAGACCACCCCTTTAACATCAATCTTATGCCAATCGAACTCGGAAGTTTCGATGTTGTTATTGGCATGGATTGGTTGTCTAAACATCAAGCTAACATTATTTGTGGTGAAAGAGTTGTGCACATTCCATGTGACAATGAAACTTTGATCATTCGTGGTGATCAAAGTGGAACTCGAATAAACATCATCTCATGTATCAAAACCATGAAGTACATTGAGAAAGGATGTTATGCTTTCTTAGCCCACGTAACAGAAAAGAAAACCGATGAAAAACGTCTCGAAGATGTTCCTATTGCCCGTGAGTTTCCTGAAGTCTTTCCAGAAGACTTACCCGGACTACCACCACATCGACAAATAGAGTTCAGAATTGATTTAATACCAGGAGCGGCGCCAGTTGCCCGCGCACCATACCGGCTAGCACCTTCAGAGATGCAAGAGCTATCAAATCAATTACAAGAACTTGCGGACAAGGGATTTATTCGACCCAGTTCCTCACCTTGGGGAGCTCCAGTTTTATTCGTGAAAAAGAAAGACGGGTCATTACGCATGTGTATTGACTATCGTGAACTAAACAAATTAACCATAAAGAACCGATACCCACTACCAAGAATTGATGATTTATTCGATCAATTGCAAGGCTCAACCTATTACTCAAAAATTGACCTACGTTCAGGTTACCACCAAGTTAGAGTTCGTGATGAAGACATTCCAAAAACAGCCTTTAGGACACGATATGGTCACCACGAATTCCAAGTGATGCCATTTGGGTTAACAAATGCACCGGCAGTATTCATGGATCTCATGAATCGTGTGTGTAAGCCATATTTGGACAAATTTGTGATCGTATTCATAGACGACATTCTCATTTATTCCAAAAACGAAGAGGAACACAAAGAACACCTTAGAACAATTTTAGCACTACTCAAGGAAGAGAAATTGTATGCAAAGTTTTCCAAATGCGAATTTTGGATTCAATCCGTACAATTCCTTGGGCATGTGATTGACAAGACCGGTTTACATGTCGATCCCGCTAAAATTGAAGCTATCAAAAACTGGCCAACACCTACCACACCTACAGAAATTCGTCAATTTCTGGGTTTAGCCGGGTATTACCGAAGGTTTATTGAAGGATTTTCTTCAATAGCAAAATCTTTGACCAAGCTAACTCAGAAAAACAAGAAATACGTGTGGGATGAAGACGAAGAAAATGCTTTCCAAACCCTTAAACAAAAACTTTGTAGTGCACCTATCCTAGCATTGCCAGATGGGATCGAAGATTTTGTAGTCTATTGTGATGCATCGTACCAAGGTTTAGGTGCCGTGTTGATGCAACGTGATAAGGTCATGGCTTATGCTTCACGACAACTCAAGGTTCATGAAGAAAATTACACCACTCATGACTTAGAGTTAGGAGCTGTGGTCTTTGCACTAAAAATCTGGAGGCACTATCTATACGGTACTAGATGTACTGTGTACACCGATCATAAAAGCCTACAACACATTTTGAACCAAAAAGAACTAAACATGCGACAACGTCGTTGGTTGGAATTACTAAGTGATTATGACTGCGACATTCGTTACCACCCAGGAAAAGCCAACGTAGTAGCCGACGCCCTAAGCCGAAAGGAACGGATTAAACCATTACGAGTCCGAGCCTTAGTTTTAACCATAAATTCCAACTTTCCTACCCAAATCCTTCACGCTCAAGCTGAGGCGGTGAAACAAGAAGACATCCAAAAGGAGAGGTTGGGTGGCATGATACAAAAGAAATTCGAAACCCGTTCAGATGGAACTCTATGCTTCCAAGGTCGAAGTTGGTTACCACTTTATGGTGGCCTACGAGACTTGATCATGCATGAATCACATAAGTCTAAATACTCCATACATCCAGGATCTGATAAAATGTATCATGATCTTAAGTTACTTTATTGGTGGCCGAACATGAAAGCCGACATTGCAACATATGTTAGCAAGTGTCTTACCTGCTCCAAAGTAAAAGCCGAACACCAAAAACCATCCGGTCCATTGCAACAACCAGAAATTCCTACTTGGAAATGGGAAAGAATTACTATGGACTTCATTACCAAACTCCCAAGGACATCAAGCGGTTATGACTCCATCTGGGTCATAGTTGATCGTCTCACAAAATCAGCACACTTTATACCAATCAAAGAGACTTACAAAATGGAACAACTAACCCGACTGTACGTCAAAGAAATAGTCTCAAGACATGGTGCACCGATATCCATCATATCCGACAGAGATGGTAGATTTACTTCCAATTTCTGGCAGTCACTCCAAGACGCCTTTGGAACAAATCTAGACATGAGTACAGCCTATCACCCTCAGACCGATGGTCAGAGTGAACGAACCATCCAAACTCTTGAAGACATGCTTCGAGCATGTATAATAGACTTTGGAAAAGGATGGGATACTCATTTACCATTAGTCGAATTTTCCTACAACAACAGCTATCATACAAGTATTAAAGCAGCCCCATTTGAAGCACTTTACGGTCGAAAGTGTCGTTCACCTGCTTGTTGGGCTGAAGTGGGAGAAGTTCAACTCACTGGACCAGAACTCATCCGTGAAACAACGGATAAAATTGTACAAATCAAAAATCGGTTACAAGCCGCAAGAGATCGACAGAAAAGTTATGCCGACACACGACGCAGACCCCTAGAATTCCAAGTCGGAGATAGGGTTATGCTAAAGGTATCGCCTTGGAAGGGCTTGATACGATTCGGTAAACGAGGAAAACTAAACCCAAGATACATCGGACCATTCAAAATCCTAGCCAGGGTTGGTCCTGTGGCGTACAGACTTGAGCTTCCGTCAGAACTCAGTAATGTACACCCCACTTTCCATGTATCTAATCTAAAGAAATGCTTATCGGATGAATCACTTGTGATTCCACTCGATGAAATTCAACTCAATGACGATCTTCAATTTGTTGAGGAACCCGTAGAAATCATGGACCGAGAGGTCAAACAACTCAAACAAAGCCGTATACCAATTATCAAAGTTCGTTGGAACTCACGACCTGGTCCTGAATACACATGGGAACGAGGGGACCAGATACGTAAGAAATACCCACATCTTTTTACCAACGAAGCTTCTACCTCCAACGTAAATTGATCTCCGGGATGGAGCTCTCATATGGGGTGGAGACTGTAACAATTCGCAATTTCAGGTTAATTTCTATTTTCGGAAAATTTTACTATTCATGTTACTATTCATTTCTTTTTGAAATTTACCCGAAAGTTGATTTTTATTTCATATTCTCGAGTGATAAATCATTTCCATGGCAAATTAAATGTTTGACACTCGTCAGATCATTTTCGTGAAAGTTATTAAGGAATTACACAGAATTATACGTTTTAGGGTTAAATGGCAATCAGAAATTCTACGCACAACGAAATTTGACCCCGTCAGGTGACCCCACATCAGAAAAATGTTTAACACATTCATGATTTATTTGAGAATAAATCATGACTGAGAAAAATCATGGCCCAAATAAACTTCGGCCGTGAAAAACTGGAATTTTCAGTTTTAAGCGTTTTTACTCAGCCGTAACCCTAGCCTTTACCTGCACCGCATTTCTAAGATGATTTGAGCTTTCAACTTATTTAAATAAGTCAACATATTTTTCCCTCCTCCATTGACTAAAAATCATTCCTTGATTTTATAAATCATTCCTTGATTTTTAGGCTTCCGGTTTGATGTCTAAAAGACATTTAACACCAACCGACACCAGACTGAGCCCAGTCTAGACATTATAAATCATTTTAAATCATTTTTATCATATTAGAAAAGTAACATTTTACTTTTCTCAATTTTACGCAATATTCGTACATTTTACGTATTACGCGTTTATACCCGTGTTTCCAGCTTTTAGCAGGGTTTTACCACCCAAATGACACCTACCACTCATTTTATATTTTATTATGGGACATATGGACATGTCTAACAATACTTTGAAGTTTCATAATTTTACGACACCCGGATTTACGTTTTAAGGCCTAATCATTTACGGCTGGCATTTCCCGGAGTCAAGTTTCATCCAAATAACCAAGGATAATACCAAGCCAAGCCACCTCCCCTCCTTATCCCTTTTGAACCGCCACAAGGGGGGGGAGTCACACCCTTGGTGGCTTGATCTTGTGGCTTGGCATCTAGATGTGTTACATGTGGATTTTTGGCTAAAATATCCCATGAAATGTAACCTCCTCATAAGAGTATAAATACCCCTCTCCCTCCCCTCCTTGGCCGGCCATCAAACACACCACAACACTCTCTCCTTAGCTTATTTCTTTCTAATTTGTTGCAAGGTTCAAGTGAAGTTCAAGTATAGAAACCCTAGATAGCTTATTTCTTACCAAAAATCTTCCAAACCCTAACATACTTGGTGTTTTCTCTTGAGTTTAAATCTACTCAATACACCCCAACCTTTATCATCTATCTTTCAAGAATACTAAGAGTAGAAAGGTTGCTTGAAGTGAAAAGGGTTGAAGCTTGTCTATCAAAGTCCATTTCCTTACTAGTTACTCCTTTCTTTCATTAGAAAGCCTAAAGTTGTAAGCCTAAACCTAACATGCTTCTTGTTTATTTATCATGTTCATCTCATTTATATGTTATTCTTGCTATATTATGTGTTGTAATTATGTCCATGATGAAACATGATGAGTAAAAGATGTTGTTGTAATGACTTATTGAAACAAGTTACTAAAACAAGCAAACTAGTGAATATCTTGGTATAACCTGATCAAAATGGTAAAAATTTTATATTGGATTATTACATATTACAGTAGAGGACTTAACAAGAAAACCATAGCAATTTGAACCACCTAAAAAGAGTAAACGAGTCAAAAGTTATGGCGATTTGAAGTTACCAAAGATTTCCGGCAAAACTGCCTAAATGTTTCTGTGATTTCTGTGACAGAACCTAAAACACGCAAAAAGAGGCCTTTCTGGTCCGATTCATGAAAAAGTTAAAACACGAAAGTTGTCCGGAATCATGTTTTCATTCAGGAACAAAGAGGCTCGAGCCTTGAAAACGCCTTCTGAGTGAGATATTTCTCAGTTTCTTAACAGCTATTTACATATTTTAAGTCACTAAGTTATTGTCATACTTTCAAAGGAATAAAAGGTATTATGACCTATAACCAAGACCCCCACCATGGCTAGAGCCAAGGTTGTGTAACATGACCTTGAAACAAGGACCAAAGGTCATGGCTAGGCCATGACGAAATGACCAAACCAACTTACAATGGCGTAAACATGAAACAATGAAATTGGCGATAACATGAACAAGTAATTTGTATCTACTTCATCTAAAAGGAAACCATGAGACTTTACCAAGACAAATGGTCATACAAAACTTATGAATCATACCCTAATAACAATCTTCATGTACCATAAACTTTCCTAAGTTTATCCAAATATCGGACATGTAACGTTTTCGGATCAAAACTTATATCTATATACTTTATCAACTACTACAATAGTAGGGAGCTTCATGTGAGGAGTTCATTATGTAAGCCGTCGAGATGAGTTGTGGATTTACGAGTTAAAGTGTCCTGGCTCCTTGAACGCTTACTAACATGACTTCTGAAATATGTTAGCCCGAACGGTAGTAAACGATATACCAAAACATACATGTTCATAAATCTTTCTTTCAAAGACTTACATATATACATCATACCTCATCATGGACTAAATGCAAAACATATATATAGGCACTCCGTTATATTCTTTACACAAATCCTAAGTCGCAACATTCTATTCTAGGTTGCTCGTAGAAACCTACACGATCCGATCATCACCTTCATTATTTGCTATCATACTTGAGGTGAGTTCATAGCCCCACTTTACATTACTTCAATGTTTTATAAACCCTTGGGGGGAATACATGCTACTTTTAAACCGAACACAATGCTTTGAAACTGTATGCTGCCTGATTGTTTTATTATTACTAAGTACCTACCTTGCCAATCCTAGGCCCCATCATGAACCATTTAATCACTAGTATTAGTGAGCGCGAGTATTGTGAATAGGCCTATTGGGATTGACGAATCCCATTTGTTTGAGCAGTTAGTTCAAACGAATGCACTATATTTGAAACATTAAGTATGACGGCAAAGTACTTACCGGGGCAACATAACCGCCGATTGATATTGGTACCCGTTAACGTATTGGTTGCATGAGCTTAGTACATAATAATAACTGTTTTGTTTTCTAACATGAGTATGAGTCTAATTAACTCATTACTACCAACATATTGTGTTCAACCGTTAAACAAACTCTATGAATTTCACTCAACCTTTGTGTTGACCTCTTAAGCATGTATTTCAGGTCCATGATAATCAAGAATGGAGCGGGAAGGGCACGTACCGAAGGAAGAAGGCTATAAACAATTATGTCATTCTATAAAAACATCATAGACTTTATATTGATGTGTTTTGAAACAATGCAACAATTTGGGACCTCACTATGTAAACTTTGATATATTTGAATAATATGAATGACAACTCTTTTTATTACGATTCGTTTAGAGATCGTTTTCTATTATTATGACTGTTGTGCCATCGAGTAACACCCAAGTTGAATTCCGCTGCAACATGAATTGGGGGTGTTACAATATGCAGACTATCCCCAGTCCGTATGCAGTGTACTCAACACTAATGAAATGAATTCGCACCTAAACCAATCCGGTTACGCGAATTTGAATACCCGTAAACTAAATTTACGATGAACTGATTAATGCAAGCGAATGGTGAAAACTTTTCCGGAAATGAATAGTGTTCGGTGAATAGTAAATTTCCAAAAAGTTTCTCAGAATATCAAACTGACCTCGAAAACGATGAATAGTAAAACGATGAATAGTGTTTTGATGAATAGTGATTTATGAATAGTAAAAAGTCGAAGTTTCGGAAAATGACCTGAAATGGTAAATGACGTGAAATGGTGAGTTGTGACATCCGCCCACCCAAATAGGAATTCAGTCCCTGAATTCAGCTAGTGTTGGTCTCGGTAATAGGTTTGGTGAAAAGGTGTGGATACTTGCGTTGCATTTGGTCCTCTCGTTCCCATGTAAACTCAGGACCTCTTCGAGAATTCCAGCGAACCTTAACGATCGGAATTCTACTCTGCTTTAACTGCTTGACCTCTCGGTCCATGATTTCAACTGGTTCTTCCACAAAGTTAAGCTTGTCATCTAGCTGAATCTCTTCTAATGGTATAACTGAAGACTCATCTGAAAGGCATTTCTTGAGGTTTGAGACATGAAATGTATTGTGTACGTTGCTAAGTTCTGCTGGTAGTTCAAGCTTGTAAGCTACTGGACCAATCCATTCCAGTATCTTAAATGGACCAATGTATCTCGGATTCAACTTTCCACGCTTTCCAAATCGTATCACGCCCTTCCAAGGCGAGACCTTTAACATGACCTTGTCTCCAACCTGGAATTCCAATGGTTTGCGTCTAACATCTGCGTAACTCTTCTGTCGACTTCTAGCTGTTTCAAGTCTATCTCGAATCTGTATTATCTTTTCTGTTGTTTCCCTAACCATTTCTGGACCTGTGCATTGTACCTCTCCAACTTCTGCCCAACAAACTGGTGAACGACACTTACGACCATACAATGCCTCAAATGGTGCTGCTTTAATACTTGAATGATAACTGTTGTTATAAGAGAACTCGATTAATGGCAAATGGTTAGCCCAACCATTCCCAAAGTCAATCACACACGCTCGCAGCATGTCCTCCAGTGTCTGAATAGTTCTCTCACTCTGACCATCAGTCTGTGGATGGTAAGCAGTGCTCATGTCTAACTTGGATCCAAAGGAATCTTGCAATGACTTCCAAAAGTTTGAAGTAAAACGACTATCCCTGTCTGAAATGATAGAAACTGGTGCTCCATGCCTCGAGACTATTTCCTTGACATAAAGTCTGGCAAGCTGTTCCATGGAATAAGTCTCTCTAATAGGGATAAAATGTGCTGATTTAGTAAGATGATCAACAATTACCCAAATAGCATCGAAACCTCCTGACGTCTTGGGTAGTTTAGTAACAAAGTCCATTGTAATACGTTCCCACTTCCATTGTGGAATTTCTGGTTGTTGAAGTAGTCCTGACGGTTTCTGGTACTCGGCTTTCACTTTAGCACAAGTAAGACATTTGCTGACGTACGTAGCTATTTCTGCTTTCATGTTCGGCCACCAATACAGCTTTTTGAGATCCTGATACATCTTGTCAGAACCTGGGTGAATAGAGTACTTTGACTTATGTGATTCATGCATAATCAAATCTCGTACTCCACCATAGAGTGGTATCCAACTTCGATCCTTGAAGCATAACACTCCATCTGCTCTCTTAACAAAGCCATTCTTGCTTTCTGGCATACCATAAAGTTTCTCCTGTGGCCGATTTTCCTCCTTGAGAGCCTCAATCTGAGCTTCTAAGATTTTCGATGGTAATGGTGAAATAATAGTCATTCCTAATGACCTGACCCTCAAAGGTTTGAGTCGTTCCTTTCTGCTAAGTGCATCTGCTACGACGTTTGCTTTTCCTGGGTGATATCGGATTTCACAATCGTAATCACTCAACAATTCTAGCCAACGACGTTGTCTCATGTTAAGTTCCTTCTGATCAAGTATATGCTGTAAGCTCTTGTGGTCGGTAAAAATTACACATTTGGTACCATAAAGGTAGTGTCTCCAAATCTTGAGTGCAAAAACAACAGCACCCAACTCCAAGTCATGTGTAGTGTAATTCTTCTCGTGTGTCTTAAGCTGTCTAGATGCATAAGCTATCACCTTCTCATTTTGCATTAGCACAGCTCCAAGTCCTTTATGCGAAGCATCGCAATATACCACAAAGTTCTCAATACCTTCTGGTAGTGACAAAATCGGTGCACTACAAAGCTTCTGCTTCAATAACTGAAATGCAGATTCTTGTTTCTCTCCCCACTCGTACTTCTGATTCTTTTGTGTCAGCTTAGTCAACGACTTCGCTATCTTAGAAAACCCTTCGATAAACCTTCTGTAATATCCTGCAAGTCCTAAGAATTGACGAATTTCTGTAGGAGACTTGGGCGTAGCCCAATCCTTTACTGCCTCAATCTTTGCTGGGTCGACTTGTAATCCTTGGCTATCAATGACATGGCCAAGAAATTGAACTCTTTGTATCCAAAAGTCACACTTTGAAAATTTGGCATACAATTGCTCCTTCTTGAGTAGTTCCAATATTGTTCTGAGGTGTGCTTCATGCTCTTTCTTACTCTTGGAATAAATCAGGATATCGTCAATGAACACAATCACATACTTATCAAGATATGGTTTGCATACTCTGTTCATGAGATCCATGAATACCGCAGGTGCATTCGTTAATCCAAAAGGCATCACTTGAAACTCATAATGACCATAACGTGTTCTGAATGCTGTCTTCGGGATATCTTCTTCCCGAACTCTGAGTTGATGGTAGCCTGATCTTAAATCAATCTTAGAATAAAAACAGGAACCTTGTAGCTGATCAAACAAGTCATCAATCCTAGGTAGTGGATAACGATTCTTCACCGTTAACTTGTTCAGCTCACGATAGTCTATACACATTCTGAAAGATCCATCCTTCTTCTTCACAAACAAAACCGGTGCTCCCCAAGGCGAAGAACTCGGTCTAATGAATCCTTTGTCTAAAAGCTCTTGTAACTGGTTAGACAATTCTTGCATTTCAGAAGGTGCAAGTCTATATGGTGATCGTGCAATTGGTGCAGCTCCTGGCACCAACTCAATCTGAAACTCAACCTGACGTGTAGGTGGCAGTCCTGGTAATTCTTCCGGAAAAACTTCTGGAAATTCCTTAACAATTGGCACATCTTCAAGTCGTTTCTCATCTGACTTCTTTTCCGTTATGTGTGCCAAGAATGCATAACAACCCTTCTTTATGTACTTCTCGGTTTTAATGCATGATATGATACTGAGTCTAGTTCCACTTCGCTCCCCGCGAACAACCAAAGTTTCACCTCCATAAGAAAGATGAACAACTTTCTCATCACAAATGATCCTTGCACGATGTCGAGACAACCAATCCATACCGATAACGATGTCAAAACTTCCAAGTTCTACGGGCATAAGGTCTATATTGAATGGGTGATTTAGGAAATTGATGGTGCAACCACGGATAACGGTGTTTGTGTTAACTAAAGACCCATCGGCTAATTCAACAATGTAGGGAATGTCTAAGGTAGTTGGTTCTATGTTAAGTAAAGGTGCAAATGTAGTAGAAACAAAACTTCTATCCGCTCCTGAATCAAATAAAATGGATGCATAACGATTATTAACGAGGAACGTACCCGTAACAACATTCGGGTCCTCACGGGCATCTTCTCCTCCCATGACATAAGCCCTTCCTCGAGCTACTCCTCCCTGATTCCCAGCTCTTTGATCATTCCTCCTTGGGCAATTGTACTGGAAATGACCCAACTCTCCACAACCATAACATGCTCCTGGTTGGTTCTGATTATTCGTTCCTCGTGGTGCTTTGCAGTCCTTAGTCCAATGACCGACCTTTCCACAGTTCTGACAAGCTCTTGGACAATTCCCAGGGTTATGGTGAGTTCGACATTTGTTACACTTGGGTAGTTTTCCAATGTATCCTTTTCCTTCTGTTGGTCCTGCAGCATAAACCTTTGCCGCTTCCTGCCTCTTTGGTGCTGGTTGGTTAGCATTCCCACCTTGGTTATTATCAAACTTCCTCTTGTTGTTATTGTTGTTTTGGTTATTGTGGTAGTTGCGGTTTCGGTTATTGTTATAGTTGTTGTTGTTGTTGTTGTTGTTGTTTCGAGTGTTGTTGTAGTTGGTATTGTTGGAACGGTTATTGTTGTTGTTTGCAGCAGACTTTCCTTTCAACACTTGGACCATAAGTTTCTGAGTTATGCGAATGGCCTCCTCCATTGTTTGTGGGTCGAAAGACATCACATCCCCTCGGATGCTTTCGGGTAATCCCCCAGTAAAGTTCTCCATCTTTTTCTCAGCGTCCGGAACCATAGTTGGACACAGTGTAGCCAACTCCTGAAACTTCCTGATATAAGTTTCAATGTCATCTCCTTTAGTCACTAGCTGGTAGAACTCTGTTTCTAGCTTTTGCACCTCAGTACGAGGGCAAAACTTCTTTGTCATCAGCTTTTTGAATTCAGCCCAAGTAAGTTTGTAAGCATTCTCCATGCCAATGGGCTGAGCATACGAATTCCACCAAGACATGGCTTCATCCAGCAGCATACCTGTAGCAAACTTCACCTTGTTAACCTCCTGACAACCATACATGAGAAAGACGTTCTCAGTCTTCTCGAACCAGCGGATTAAAGCAACCGCTCCCTCTGTTCCCTTATACTTGATAGGATCACTAGTCTTGAAATCCTTCCAAGTACATTCACGCCTAGTAGTGGGTTGAACCACTTCAGCAGTAGGTGGAACCTCAGCATTCCTAGCAGCAACTTCAGCTCTCTCAGTCTCTAGAGCTTCTGCTACACTATCCCTGACTAACTTGCGGATAGCTGCTTGTGTCATAGCAGGTTTTGGCGCCATATTTCTGATAAATAATAATCGACAACAACCATGAGAAAACTATAATAGAAATAGTCATCGTACAAAAATATACGCCCACAACATGTATATATACAACCACAACAAGTATAAATACAACCACAACACGTATAGATACAACCACAACAAGTATAAATACGTTAACCATAAAGAGCAACCATGAAACATCATAATTATAATCACAACACATGAATATAATACATGAAAATTTCGGCCTACATGGACCGATATATATATATAGCACAACATTTCCAACATAGTAGAGTCGCACTTGATATATTTGTTTCTACAACAACAAAAGACTACAAGTTCTTGAACTACGTCCCACACCTCGGGACTAGGAAATAGTAAAAGCTAATATAATACTAGTCTATGTCTATGCTCCTCCTGGTGCTCTAGATGGTCCAGGAGCTCCAGATGCTCCAGGCTCTCCCCTCAAGCGGCGAATCTCACGATCCATCGCAACCACGATCTCCTCCAGATGTTGAACTCGTAACTGAGTAGAAACATCCCTGCTCTCCATCACTGTCAACCTCTCACGAAGCACTGCCAACTCCTCAATCTGCTCCTCGACAGCCTCAAGTCGAGTAGTAATGATCTCATCAACTCTATACTCCAACCTATCTACTTGCTCCTGCTGAGCACCCAACTGATCCTCTAATGTGACAGCTGTAGGGCTACTAGCCGCAGCCGCTCTAGAACTCTCACCTAACAGTAAACCCTCGATCTGCTTCTCAGCCGCCTCTAGTCGAGGAATGATATCCACATCAACCCTATAGTCTAAACTATCAATCTGATCCTGATGAGCCCCTAGCTGGCCCTCCAATGTAACATCTGCAGGCTCCCTAACAACAGTAGGCTCACTAGCCACAGTAGGCTCACTAGCAACGGTAGGCTCCCTAGCTGCTGCTGCTCTCGAACACTCCCCTACCTGGTACACTGGTGGTGGTTCTGCTGATTCTGACTCTGTAGTGGTAGGTGAATCTGGAGTGGTAAACCTTGCGCGCTTCCTGAGCGGCAAGAGTGAGGTGGATATAAGGGTAGCAGTAGGTATGGCTGGTGGTGGTGTAGGCACAGTAGGACTAGGTAGGGTCCTATAAGTAGAAGTAGGATAACGAACTCTCTTACTAGCAACCTGGATAGTTTTCTCCCTACGAAACATAAGTCTAGGTTCTGGTGGACTAGTGGTAGCAGGGGATGATGTATCATTGGGTGTACAGGTAATCTCGGGTGGTGCAATAGGGGCAACATAAGGAGTAGGAGCCGTCTCCTCATCCTCAAAAGGCTCTGTGTCATCATCTGATGCCAAACGTGGCAACTCAGGTACAATAGGGCTAGGTGGTGATGAACGGACAGTAGAAGACATATAGTCTTCAATAGGTGGTGGTGAACGGGCAGTAGAAGACATAGAGTCTTCACTATCGGAATCTGTGATGGTGTACAGTACAACAACATTTGGGTTTGCAGACATGGTTCTGTGATAATCAAGGTGAAATAAAATAAATAACTCGTAATGAACTCACCAAAAATAATGAACATGCACTTATGATGAAATGATGAGATGCTATGATAATGTGGTTATAGTCTAGGGTCAATGATACATCCTAGTTCTCTATAACCTTAGCTCTGGTACCAATCTGTCACACCCCCAATTTACCTGACTTGCAGCGGAATGGAATGCCTGAGGGTGTAACTGTCATAGCACCATAACAAGGAAATATTGAACGACCTAAAGTGTCGTTTGGAAAATACATATCGTTTGATTTATTGAAAAGCATCAAGTGCTACAAAACATAGGTCCCCAACGGTTGAAATGTTTACAGAAAACAAGTTCTGAAAATGTCAAACGATAATTTACACAAGTGCATGAAAATCCAAAATGTAGTGTATCATCCCTGGCACACCCTAATGACTCCATGCATGTAATATGATGATGATGCCTTAGTTACCTGAAAATACATTGCAAAAACGGTCAACACGAATGTTGGTGAATAATCATAGGTTTATGAAATAACATGTTTGTACGGCCACCACAAGTATAAATGCATGACAAAAGTCACGTAAAAATAGTACAATAGCCTTAAGCTCATGACACCGAAGCTATGACTGATGAAATTCTATGCCCCTCCCGAATGTTCTGCCAAACACTCAAATGTAAAAGACATGACATGCATCCGCTTACTGTTGGTACTCACTACCACGGATGGAGGCGTCACCCTCGATAGATCTATCCACTCACTCTCGCTTAGCGGTAAATTAACGGTTCATGATGTTACAGGGGACTTATCACATGGCAGAGAAGCTACTTAAGCTATGTACATAGGTTTTGATACTTGGGCTCGTACTAAAATGGTGCAATGTATTCTCCCCCGTGGGATTTGAAAACAATAAAAATGTATACGGGGCTATGAATACTCACCTCAACTGATGATACTGCGATGATATGTAATGAACAACAATGATCGGTTAACTGCCGCAACCTATAATGAATGATGCATGATCTCGTTAAGATCACCAAATGATGTTTATGAATGTCCATGCTCATGTTTCTATACCACTCTACTCTTTAGAAAAACACTTGTGTTATCAAAATATATAATCCAAGACTTTGGAAAATATTGCTATTAGAAAATATAAATGGCTAGTTATAATATATATACTTATATATATATAACGTAAGTTTCCATGTAAGCGTTGAAAAACTCGGGTTGCAATCCTTGAATTGATGAAAACATACTCATAATAACTAATACTACGTTAGTTATAAAGCTCGGTACTTGATATTACTTCTAGCTTGAAAATGTACTTCGTAGTTTTTGCGCCAAATTATATTAAAAGCTGTCAATTATAAAAGGGTTTTAGCCGATATTCAAACGAGTATATCTTTGTCGTTACTTGTCCGTTTTACTTGTTCTTTATGTCCACGGTTTCGTCTTAGTATGTAGTAATATATTTTGGAAAGCTCGGCTCCTCCGGGTTACGTCTAAAGCCTCTTTTTGACCGACGAAAAACGTCCAACAGCAACTATTTTTCCAGAAAATACTTTTCGTCAACAATCTTGCAAAAATCATAACTTCTTCGTTATAAACTCTTTTTAATCCGTTCTTTCGCCTACGGATTTGTTTTTGAAAGTATTTTCTAAAAATTTTGCCAAAGTTTCCTTGGTGTTTACTGATTTTCCAGATTTTTACAAAACGGGACAGCATGTCTAAAATAGGTTCCAAATCAAGTTTCCAAAGTTAAAAACCAATTTCTACCATCACCAATCCTCTTGTAATCACCACATGACTAATCTAAACTTACCATACACCTTCTTAGGGTGCCATGGACTCCTAACCAAGTTATTAGAGCTAGGGGATTCATAACAAGAAAGTTAGGGTTTGTATGTTTCTTTTTAGCCAAAATAAAGTGTAGTATAGCTACTTATACATGGTTTTTAGCATGATTCTTATGTAATACATGTAAAAATAGGATAATTCATGAAAAAAATAAAGATGAAAACTTACTTGACCAAATGAGATGATTATTGGATGATTATGCTTGATGTTCTTGTGTTTTTGTTGCTTGTATCTTGATTAGACTTGTAAAATGAACAACTTTTGTGTTTTACTTCATGAAAAATGATCACTTGATCTTGGTGATGTTTTTGGGTCGTGGGTTTGAGATGGGGAAGAAGAGAAAGATGAACTTGATCTTAGTTGAAAAGTGAGAATTATGATTTGTATAAATTTGGTAAAGTTATGTTTTAGTGTTTATTAGTATTATACTTAGGAAAATTAATGCCAAGGGTTAAAATTAGGGGCACATGGCCGGTTTTATCAAGGGGTGAAGGGGGGGGTTAGGGTACTTGGTAGTTAATTAGAAACCTTGTAAGAAATTTGCACTAGTTAGCGTTTTTAGTTACGATCGGGTATCGGTTTTATTAGAGATAAATGTTCACGAAGTATACCGGGATGAAATTAGTTATAATAATGTTAAAAACATATTAAAAATATGTTGGGTACATTTACTGAGTGATCGGGTGATTAATGTTTAGTTTTAACGAAAACCGTCGTTATATTCATACGCGTACGTTATAAATAAAATAAATTTCCAAAATATTGGGTAACTGAATGTTATAACTTTTATGATGTTAAAATGGATATAAAAATATGTCGGGACCATTGTGGGAATATTTAGATATATTCGTCGTGTATAAACCGAGTGTTAACGTTTATTATAATTACGTATACGTAAAAACGTTAAATGTACTGAATGTAATAATTTGAAAATCCTAAGAGTGGTATAACATGAAAATGCTGTTATGATGATATGCAGACTATCCCCAGTCCGTATGCAGTGTACTCAACACTAATGAAATGAATTCGCACCTAAACCAATCCGGTTACGCGAATTTGAATACCCGTAAACTAAATTTACGATGAACTGATTAATGCAAGCGAATGGTGAAAACTTTTCCGGAAATGAATAGTGTTTGGTGAATAGTAAATTTCCAAAAAGTTTCTCAGAATATCAAACTGACCTCGAAAACGATGAATAGTAAAATGATGAATAGTGTTTTGATGAATAGTGATTTATGAATAGTAAAAAGTCGAAGTTTCGGAAAATGACCTGAAATGGTAAATGACGTGAAATGGTGAGTTGTGACAACATTTTTGATTGTTTTCAAATCCCACGGGGGGAATACATTGCATCAATTATTTCAGTACGAGCCCAAGTATTCAAACATGTACATAGCTTAAGTTACCTTGCCATGTGTTAAGTCCCCTGTAACATCATGAACCGTTAATTTCAAGTACTAAGCGAGAGTGAGTGGATAGATCTATCGAGGGTGACGCCTCCATCCGTGGTAGTGGATACCAACAGTAAGCGGATGCATGTCATGTCTTTTACATTTGAATGTTTCGGCAGAACATTCGGGAGGGGCATAGAATTTCATCAGTCATAGCTTCGGTGTCATGAGCTTAAGGCTATTGTACAATTTTCATGAGATTTTTATCTTGCACTTTTACTTGTGGTGGCCGTACATCATTACATTTTACAAACCTATGGAATTCACCAACATTCGTGTTGACGTTTTAGCAATGTATTTCAGGTTATTAAGGTAGCTCATGAGACATGCATTTGGACCTTCATGGAGTCGCGGAGTCGACGCGTCTCATCATTATTTCATGCACTTATGTAAACATTTGATCTTGTACGACTTGTTTTTCATAAACATGCAACACATTTTGGGGACCTCATTTTGTAAACTCTGAATTATTTCAATGATCAAATGCAGTATTTTCCAAACGACACTTTAGGTCGTTCAATGTAACTGTAACTGTGGTGCTATGACAGACACCCCCAGGTATTCCATTCCGCTGCAAGTCAGGTAAATTGGGGGTGTGACAGATTGGCATCAGAGCTAAGGTTATAGCGAACTAGGATGTATCTTGGACCCTAGACTATAACCGCATCATCATAGCATCTCATCATTTCATCATAAGTGCATAATCATGATACATGTTGTTTTATACATCCCCTGTGCGAGTTATTTATACTCATATCCGTATATGTATATCATTTTATTGACCTGGTTCACAAGTGACATGTCTTCAGATACTCACCCTGATATCCTTTTATCGGATTCTGACATTGAAGATGCCTTGTCATCTTCCACTACCATTATACCATCAGTTGCACTTACACCACCATTAGTACTATTGATTTGCCATAGGAACAGAGTCTTCCTATCATTCAGCCCGTACATAGAATGCCTTTTGGTAGTGTATTCAGAATTTATCTTAATGGACTTATTAGGATGCTTATTGCAAGGAAGATAGTGTGTTTTCTTTCCATCACTAGTAGGGCACTTACTACTCAGGTACTATCACCACCATCAGTTACTTATTACACTATTGGTCTTCCCACAGTGTGTACTTTAGTTTTACCTTTTGGATGTCGCGAGGTAGCACGAAAGAGGGTAGTATTCCATTCACTAGTACCATCATTGTCATTTCCTTTTCCATTCCCACTTGCCATGAACTAGATGACACCTAGTAGAAAATACCAATAACACGGACTCAACAGAAACATCCGCAGATCCTTCAGGAATTAGGTTGATTTCGTTTTTGACGAATTAGAAGACTATTACCATTCGACAAGATTCACTCACGTATCCAATACACCATTCAAGCTATTTTACTATCATATGGGGAAATTGTTTTACAGAAAAATTTCTGAAGTAAGCTATTTTAATTCCATCCTATAAATTGATTTTTCTGTCATTACACCAAGTGTTTACTATTGTTACGCGAAGCAATTTTCATGTTACTTGAAACAAAACATCAGGACACCATTTTTATAACAATGCGTTGAACACCATCTAAAACTTTTGAGGAAAGTTATGATATTTTGACAAAATCCAACATCGCATCATTAGTCCTCAATTATACATAGCCTGATCACCTATGTAAAATTCAGGAAGGATTATGCCATGAAGGAAATAATTACCTTTTCAAAGGATTGTTGATAACAATCTTCATCCAAAAGTTTTGTAAACAAAGGAACTCATTCATAAACATCCATTTTGCCGAACTATCCCTGGATACTTACCCTACCTGTCACTCACTTAGCTATTAAGTTGAATTTTCCCATTGACTTCCCTAGAAGAGACTTTCCATATCAATTACATGCAGGATTCCTCAATACAATAGAAGCAACGAAAGGAGTACAGAACTAGTAACCAGGACTAGAATTATATAGTGAGAGAATTCATAACTCAACAACAATCCTCAGATACTGCGAGACTATCCTAATCACCATCTCTGACTTAGTTGTCCAATGTCATTTTTCAAGGGTACTAGCTATACTGAGCTACAGGATTGAACTCAATAAATGTCCGCAGGACAACACAATAGAAATAAACCAAGCTTCTAATTGAGACTGTAGAGCATTTCATTTAAACATGGCCTCATCCATACATAAACTTTCCTGCAGTAAGTTTTCACAAAGGACAATTGTTTGAATCAAGTATATCGATGTAATTTCCTCTAAGGCCTTATGTCACTAGAAATTTCAGATAACCTCACCTTCATACCAAGCAAGGGATCAAACCGGAACATATCTCCTCATCTACATGGGAAAACAGAATAGACATTCATCGACACAACATCAAGTGATACCTTCGTCTTGCCAATTACAACGATGAACTATTTCAGGACTTAAGTTAGTCTAAATACCTACGCTTGTAGTTATGCCAGATAACCACCAATAGACATTATCCAACTTCAGGAACTAAGTGTTAGACATCTATGCATTTAAGCGAACATTTCCTATTCTACCATTTTATCCTTGTTAGTGTTTTCACTTTTAAATAAAGTTGATGCGTTTACATAAATCACATACCTTGTGGCAAAATGATTTCTGAAATTCCTATTTTGAACAAGTACGATCCTTTTTGGTCAATCTTTAGCAACACTATGGTACAATGAGAAATATACAGAAACATCAAACTTTGGTAAGCAGTCTTAATCGCAACATGTTTGAAAACATTTTTCTACTTCATAACTACTGAAATTTTGAACCATCAGGAAAAACATTACTTAGTAAATCATTTGCTCCATTTTTCTAAGTTCGTTTATTCAGAAAAAGATTTCAACCAAAACTCACAATCGCGAGACAAATATCCAGAACCAACTTCCCTACAACATCGCTTATGCATTTAGGATATTGTGACTGGACAGTAAAGAATATTGGTATATGTGATGAAGGAATTAGGAAGGACATCACAAATTAATCACGAACTTCAGTAGTGGAGACCAAACCCACTAGACAAAGAAGGACATATGTCTTATCATCCGTTGGAACAAAACACAAGGAATCAAATTGTTACCTATATTCTATCCCTTCAGATAACGCCAAGTTCGAAGGACCGAACGTTATGGAATTAGTCACAAAGGTTTATTGTACCCATTTCAGTTGTTCCTGTTAAGGAAACCGTTTCAACTTGGACCTCAGGTAATCATTTCAGGATTTCCTTCAGAAACCCATTTAGATGTGAACATCACCTATCACCCTCAGACCGATGGTCAAAGCGAGAGAACAATTCAAACATAGGAAAGTATACTCAGAGCATGAGTGATTGACCCTAGAAATGGTTGGAACAATCAATTAACATAAATCAAATTCATCTACAACAATAGTTATCACACCAACAACGGGAAACTGGCAGAAGTTAGGTTGGTACATAACACACATCATTCGGATTGGATACCCTGAACAACAAACCATCCAGATTCAAGTGGGAGAACAAACTAAGTTAAAAGCATTGCCTTGGATTGGCATGATACAAATTGGATAACAAGAAAGGTTGAACCTTTAGCATATTGGACTATTTAAGATTCATTTTAGAATCGACCAACTAGCATACAAACTTGAGCTCTGGCAGAATTCAGCAGTATATATTACCAGTATCACATTTAAAACATTAAGAAGCGCAGACCATCGATTGATGGGCCACACTCAGAAAAAGCTCAACTCACAAGTTCAGTAGGCATTCATGAGATAACCAGAAATTTTCCACATGTCAAGAATCAGTTACAAGTTCAATAAGTCGTAAACCATTAAAACTTCAAGTTCTGCAGAGTTATGCAAAAAGTTCTGCCTAGGGAAAGGCATGTTATCGTTCAGAAAACTTGGAAAGTTACACCAATATACACTGGACCATTTATATTTCAGACAGGGTAGGCCTAGTGGCTGTTAGATTTGAACATTGCTAGAGAACAACAGGATTACACGAACATATTTCACATTTTCAGATCCCCAGAAATGACTTTCAGATGAGTCACTCATGATTCCATTGGAAGGGATCCAACCCAAATGACAATCTCAGACCTTGTAAGAGAACCAACAGAAATCATGGACCGTGTGGTCAAACAGTTGAATCAGAGTCGAATTCCGAACGTTAGAGTTCGCTGGAATTCTCGAATATCATCACCTTTTCACCAATACATTCTCAGAGACCAACATAAACTGAACTTCGGGACGAAGTTCCTTTTAGGGGGGAAGACTGTCACAACTCACCATTTCAGGTCATTTCCCGAACTTTGGAAAAACACTATTCATCAAACACTATTCATCAAAACACTATTCATCAGTTTACTATTCATCATTTTTGGTGTCAGTTTGACATTCCGAGAAGCATTCAGAAATTTTACTATTCACGGAACACTATTCATTGCGGGAAAAGATTTCATCATTCACATGCATTACACATTTCATCGTAAATTTAGTTTAAGGGTATTCAAATTCGCGTAACCGTATTGGTTCAGGTGCGAATTCATGCATTATCAGTAATAACACTTCATACGGACTGGGAATAGTCTGCATATCATCAGTAGGTCATTTACATGTTATACCACTCTTAGGATTTTCAAATTACTATATTCAGTATATTTAACGTTTTGCGAATTATGATTTCTAATTAAACGTTAACACACGGTTTATACACGACGAATATATCTAAATATTCCCACAATGGTCCCGACATATTTTTATATCCATTTTAACATCATAAAAGTTATAACATTCAGTTACCCAGTATTTTGGAAATTTATTTTATTTATAACGTACGCGTATAAATATAACGACGGTTTTCGTGAAAACTAAACAATAATCACCCGATCACTCAGTAAATGTACCCAACATATTTTTAATATGTTTTTATCATTATTATGACTTTATTTCATCCCGGTTAATTTCGTGAACGTTTATTGCTATTAAACCCGGTACCCGATTTTAACGAATAACGCGTAATAACACTTAACGCTACACTATATTTTCTAAGTGATCAAAACCGTTTTGGCTACTCCTTTTCACACCCAAAACCGGCCCAAGACCACACCCTTTAACCATGTGCATTAATTCCTAGTTTTAAACTAATAAACCTTAAATACATAACTTTACCAAAATTACAAAATCATAATTCACTTTTTGGTAAGAACAAATTTCATCTCATCTTCCCCATCTCCCTTCCATACCCACGACCCATAATTAAACCCATGATCAAGTGATCATTTTCCATAAATTAAAACACTAAACTTGTTCATTTTACAAGCCTAATCAAGAATCAAGCAACAAAAACACAAGAACATCAAGCATAATCATCCTATAATCATCTCATTTTATCAAGTAAGTTTTCATCTTTATTTTTTCATGGATCATCCTATTTTTACATGTATTACATAAGTATCATGCTAAAAACCATGTACAAGTAGCTATACCACACTTTATTTCTGCTAAAAACAAACATACAAACCCTAACTTTTTGGTTATGAATCCCCTTGCTCTAATAACTTGGTTAGGAGTCCATGGCACCCTAAGAAGGTGTATGGTAAGATAAGATTAGCCATGTGGTGATTACAAGAGGTTTGGTGATGGTAGAAATTGATTTTTAACCTTGGAAACTTGATTTGGAACCTATTTTAGACATGCTGTCCCGTTTTGTAAAAATCTGGAAAATCAGTAAACACCAAGGAAACTTTGGCAAAATTTTTAGAAAATACTTTCAAAAACGAATCCGTAGGCGAAAGAACGGATTAAAAAGAGTTTATAACGAAGAAGTTATGATTTTTGTAAGGTTGTAGACGAAAAGTATTTTTCTGAAAATAGTTGCTGTTGGACGTTTTTCGTCGGTCAAAAAGAGGCTTTAGACGTAACCCGGAGGAGCCGAGCTTTCCAAAATATATTACTACATACTAAGATGTAACCGTGGATATAAAGAACAAGTAAAACGGACAAGTAACGACAAAGATATACTCGTTTGAATATCGGCTAAAACCATTTTATAATTGACAGCTTTTATTAAATTTGGCGCAAAAACTACGAAGTACATTTTTGAGCTAGAAGTAATATCAAGTACCGAGCTTTATAACTAACGTAGTATTAGTTATTATGAGTATGTTTTCATCATTTCAAAGATTACAACCCGAGTATTTCAACGTCAACATGAGAACTTACGTTATATATATATAAGTATATATATATTATAACTAGCTATTTATATTTTCTAATAGCAATATTTTCTAAATTCTTGGATTATATATTTTTGATAATACAAGTGTTTTCCTAAAGAGTAGAGTGGTATAGAAACATGAGCATGGTCATTCATAACATCATTTGGTGATCTAAATGAGATCATTCATCATTCATATTAGGTTGCGGCTAGTGTGCGCGCCTTGTTTTTCAGCTCAGTACATGTTCATGGTACCATCATATTGGGTTACGACAGCTAATTGTTCATTGGTGTTCATTTCATTTCATCACAGTTTCATCAGTTAAGGTGAGTTTTCATAGCCCCGTTTTCAATTCAACATTTTTGATTGTTTTCAAATCCCACGGGGGGAATACATTGTGTAACACCCCCAATTCATGGATGCAGCGGAATTCAAACTGGGTGTTACTCGACGGCACAATAGTCACAATGATAGAAAACGAACTCCAATTGAGTCGTTTTGAAAAGGTTTATCATTCAAATTATATAAATATCAGAGATTACAAAATGAGGTCCCAATTGGTTCCATGTTTACAATGTATAATAAATGAGTTTTGAATGATAATAAAATTTATAGCCCTCTTGAGTATCCGTGCCCTTCCGTTCCATCCTTGATCGTCATGAACCTGAAATACATGCTTGAGAGGTCAACACAAAGGTTGAGTGATATTCATAGAGTTTGTTAAATCAATTGAACACAATATGTTGGTAGTGTGAGTTATAGGCTCACACCAATATTTGGAAAACAAAACAGGTAGGCTACGTTATTATACGCCCGGAACATGTATTATACACTAAGCTTATGACACCATAACGTTAACGTGTACCAATATCGATCGGCAGATTTATCCTGGTAGGTACTTTGCTAACATACCTAAATCTCAAATATTAATGCATTTGTTTGAACTTAGTCAATACAAATGGGATTCGTCAATCCCAATAGGCCTATTATTAATATTCGCGCTCACTATTGCTAGTGATTAAATGGTTCATAATCAAGGATATCGGTTTAGCAAGGCTGGTACTTAGTGATAATAAAACAATCAGGTAAGCATACAATTTAAAAACATTGTGCTCGGTTATAAATAGCATGTATTTCCCCCAAGGGTTTGTAAAACGATTAAGTAATCGAAAGTGGGGCTATGAACTCACCTTAAGTAAGATAGCAAGTAATGAATGTAACGGTTGAATCGTGAAGGTTTCTACGAGCAACCTATAATAGAATGTCGCGACTTAGGATTGGAGTAAAGAATATGAAGTAGTGCCTATATATATATCTTGCATTTAGTCCATGATGTGGTATGATGTATAATGTAAGTCTTTGAAAGAAATGATTCATGAAACATGTATGTTTATATATCGTTTACTACCGTTCGGGCCGACATAATTCAGAAGTCATGTTAGTAAGCGTTCGAGGAGCCAGGACACTTTAACTCATAAATCCACAACTCAACTCGACGGCTTACATAATGAACTCCTCACATGAGGCTCCCTACTATTGTAGTAGTTGATGAAATATATAGATATAAGTTTTGATCCGAAAGGTTACATGTCCGATATTTGAATAAACTTAGGAAAGTTTATTAGTACATGAAGATTGTTATTAGGGTATGTTTCATAAGTTTTGTACGACCATTTTCTCTTGGTAATATCTCATGGTTCCCTTTTAAGTGAAGTAGATCCAAATTGCTTGTTCAAGTTCTCGTCAACTCTTTGTTTCATGTTTACGCCTATGAAAGTTGGTATGGTCATTTCGTCATGGCCTAGCCATGCCCTTTGGTCCTTGTTTCAAGGTCATGAGACACAACCTTGGCTCTAGCCATGGTTTTGGTCTTGATTATAGGTCATAAGACCTCTTGTTCCTTTCAAAGTATAACCATAATCTTGTGACTTTCGCCTAAAAATGGGCTGTTTAGAATTTGAAGAATTTTATCACTCGGAAAGTGTTTTTAGGTCTCGAGCTTCTTTGTTCCTGAACGAAAACGGCGTTCCGGACAACTTTCGTGTTTTAACTTTTTGATGAATCGGAGCAGAAGTGGGACTTTCAAAACCCAAATTTGATCAGAATGGTATTTGGCAGTTTGCCGCAAAGTTTTGGTAACTTCAAATGGGCGTAACTTTTGACTCGTATACTCGTTTTAGGTGGTTCAAATTGCTATGGTTTCCTTGTTAAGTCCTCTACTGTAATATGTAATGATCCAACATCATATTTTTACCATTTTGATCAGGTCTTACCAAGAAAGTCACTAGTTTACTTGTTTTAGTAACTTATCTTGTCAATCAATAACAATAACTTGTTTTGCTCACTTTTATACATCATGGACATAACTACAAGACATAATATAGCAAGAATAACATGTAAATAACATGAACATGATTATTTAACAAGAATCAAGTTAGGGTTTGGCTCACAACTTTTGGCTTTCAAAGATGAAAGGAAGTTAACATGTAAGGATAGGACTTTGATAGACTTGCTTCAACCCACTTCACTTCATGCAATCTTTCTACTCTTGTAATCTTGAAAGAGAGATGATGAAAATTGAGGTGACTTGAGTGGATTCAAACTCAAGAGAAATCACCAAAGTTTCTAAGGATTTGAAGTAGTTTTGATGAATCAAAACTAAACTAGGGTTTATGTATGGATATTGCACTTGATTTCTTGGATGGAACTTGAAGTAAATGAGCTAAGGATGAGATGATGGTGTGTTTTTATGTGTGTGGGTCGTTGGAATGGCCAAGGAGGGGAAGGAGAGGCATTTATATGCAAATGAGGAGGTTACATTGTTGACTAGTCAACACTTGGAGGCCAAGTTGAACACATGTTCACATCTCATGACACAAGGCATAAGATCAAGCCACATGGGTGGTGAATCCCCCCTCCAAGGCTGTTCATGAGCTTGGAGAGCAAGGGTGTGGACTTTTCTTGGTATTATCCAAGATACTTGGTTAGTTTTGACTCCGGGAAATGCCAATCGTAAATGATTAAGCCTCAAAACGTAAAACCGGGTGTCGTAAAATTATGGAACTTGAAAGTATTGATAAACATGTCAATAAGTTCCATAAAAAAATATAAAATGAGTGGTAGGTTCCATTTGGGTGTAAAACCCTGCTAAAAACTGGAAACACGGGTCTAAAACGCGTAATACGTAAAACGTACGAATATTGCGTAAAATTGAGAAAAGTAAAATGTTACTTTTCTAATGTGATAAAAATGATTTAAAATGACTTATAATGTCTAGACTGAGCTCAGTCTAGTGTCGGTTGGTATTAAATGTCTTTTAGACATCAAACCGTAAGCCTAAAAATCACGAAATGACTTATAACATCAAGGGATGATTTTTGGTCAATGGAGGAGGGAAAGAATATGTTGACTTTTTCTAAAAAGTTGAAAACTCAAATCTTTTTAGAAACACGTTTTGTGGTCTAACGGTTAATCGCCCATACGGTTAAGCGTGCTCATGCGAGAGTAGTACTGGCTTGGGTGACCTGCCGGGAAGTCTTTGGTCATGTTTTTCTCAGTCATGATTAATTCTCAAATAAATCATGAGCGTGTCAAACATTTTTCTGATATGGGGTCACCTGACGGGGTCGAATTTCGTTGTGCGTAGAATTTCTGATTGACGTTTTACCCTAAAACGTGTAATTCCTTAATAACTTTCACGAAAATGATCTGACGAATGTCAAACATTTTATTTGCCATGGAAATGATTTATCACTTGAGAATATCAAATAAAAATCAACTTTCGGGAAAATTTCGGAAAGAAATGAATAGTAAAAATGAATAGTAACATGAATAGTGAATAGTGAATAGTGAATTTTCCGGGAATAGTAATTGACCTGAAATTGCGAATTGTTACAGTCTCCACCCCATATGAGAGCTCCGTCCCGGAGATCAATTTGCGTTGGAAGTAGAAACTTTGTTGGTAAAAAGATGTGGGTATTTCTTACGTATCTGGTCCTCTCGTTCCTATGTGTATTCAGGACCACGTCGTGAGTTCCAACGAACTTTGACAATTGAAATACGGCTTTGCTTGAGTTGTTTGACCTCTCGGTCCATGATTTCTACGGGCTCCTCAATAAATTGAAGATCTTCATTGAGTTGAATTTCATCGAGTGGAATCACGAGTGATTCATCCGACAAGCATTTCTTTAGGTTGGATACATGGAAAGTGGGGTGTACACTACTGAGTTCTAATGGAAGCTCAAGTCTGTACGCCACATGGCCAACCCTGGCTAGGATTTTGAATGGTCCGATGTATCTTGGGTTTAGTTTTCCTCGTTTACCGAATCGTATCAAGCCTTTCCAAGGCGATACCTTTAGCATAACCCTATCTCCGATTTGGAATTCTAGGGGTCTGCGTCGTGTGTCAGCATAACTTTTATGTAGGAAAGGTATGGTAATAGTCGAATATCAAAGGAAATTGATATAGCAGTCGAATATTAATAGGAATTGAGATAGTAATTGCAATCATAGCCTAGTAGGTAATCGGTTGTTGACTTCATACTTATGTTATTTCGGATACAATAAGCCCACTTGTTTATAATTCTTTATTTACATAGAGAGGCATCCCAAACAATGTAAATAAGGAAATATAAACTTATGGTTTGGTGATTTACAATGTCTTTATTTAAATGAAAAGGCATCCCAATCCATTCAAATAATTACAAATCATCCTACACAACATTCATAATTAGCCAGTGAGTTACAAGGTAGTGTATTACGAGATGACACTGGTGTAGCAAAAGTACAAGATGAATATTCAATCTTGTGAAGCTGATGAGGGTGCTTGTCATGTAACTAAGGATGATTTGAGCTTTAAAAGTGCATCAAGATGTGTTAATGAGCTTGTGTTTGTAACGGTCGTGAAGATAATGATGTGATATGTTGATGAACAAAAGTGCTTAATGTATGCTTAATGTTAATACTCTTAGGTATAGATGTTGAGTTTGCTTTAAAAATCTTAAGAGATTTTTAAAAGTTTATGATGGAATGGTATCCTTAGGACCTAAACAGGATAGTACTTCTACAGGATGAAGAGAAGAATTGGTAACTATCCCAAGATAGTAATTCGGATTATCTCATAAATGAAAATTTTCAAGAATGAATTTAGGTAGTAGAAATAAGGTGTTAAGATTTCGCTGAGTGGTAAGACACTATCGTGTCTCTAGATTGTTTTAATGTATTCTGGTGGTTTATCGTTTTCATGTAGGAAATCAATCTAAACATAACCCTAGTACAACTATTCTCAGTATTTGAAAATTTTAAGTCGAATATAGTTAGTCAGACTATATTCCACTGTCCCTAGGTTAAATATAGGTGACTAGTCTATATTTAGCCAAGGTTCGATAAAATTTTCAAATACCTAAATTAGGTATACTTTTGATATGTCCGTTGCTTTCGGGAAACTGTCCACTAAACAAAGGCGATGTCAAACCCTTCAATTGCAAGTCCCGGCCATACAAGACTTGTAACCCATGTTTTCACATTCCATTGCATAGAAGATAGTAAGGGTAGGTACGTATGGAAAGGAAGTTTTTAAGTAGTTCTAAAATAGAACATACTTGGCCAGGATCACGAACTTTTAATAATGAAGGTTTCATAAGAAAACTTTGGTGAATGTAGAGAAAGTTCAGCTTTTGTCGATGATGGATTAGTTTGTCCTTTAGAAATCTCATATTTCTTGTTTTGAAATCGATAGATTGTGACGGGTTTTTGATATCATAAGAAATGATATTGATGATGTGATGGAATAATTCTAGAGACCATTTGCACAAAACACAATGTCTCGGAAGTAGGTTAGACCATTGTGTAATTCACAATGTCTAGGAAGTAGGTTAGTCATTGTGTGACTCAAATCATTTGAGAAATGATTAAGACTATTGTATCATACAATGTCTTGGAAAATGAATGAGACCATTGTATCTCACAATGTCTTGGAAAATGAATGAGGCCATTGTATCTCACAATGTCTTGAAAAATGAATGAGACCATTGCAATCCGTTACAATGTCTTGGACATATAATGTTGGAGTAAGAACATGATTGGGAGAGTGTGGCTGTGCCGAAATGCCTTAGAATAGGCATACACAGATATGTTTAGTCCATTGTTTAGATAAATGATTGAAAATAAACCGAGTTTATATATCAATATACTAATATGTTCATGTAGCATAAAATGCCTAGTGTGTATATATCAATATACAAATATGTGTTCATGTAGCATAAAATGCCTAGTATATATCAATATACTTATATGTGTTCATGTAGCATAAAATGCTTAGTGTGTATATATCAATATACTTATATGTGTTCATGTAGCATAAAATGCCTAGTGTGTATATATCAATATACTTATATGTGTTCATGTAGCATAAAATGCCTAGTATATATCAATATACTTATATGTGTTCATGTAGCATAAAATGCTTAGTGTGTATATATATCAATATACTTATATGTGTTCATGTAGCATAAAATGCCTAGTGTGTATATATCAATATACTTATATGTGTTCATGTAGCATAAAATGCCTACGGGGAAATGCTGAATTATGTTTAGGGTACATATATCAATATGCAATTATGTTTGTGTAGCATAAAAATGTCTTCGGGGAAATGCTCAAAATGGGTATATATGAATATACTAATATGTTTGTGTATCATAACATGCTTACTAAGTCCATAATCGTCTGGAGGATGGAAGACACGGAGAGCGGAAGGCTATAAAATGTTTTTGTTTGTGATTGTAGTTATAGTTTAGGTCTCAATTAGACCCGTTTCTCTATAACCATGGCTCTGGTACCAATCTGTAACACCCCCAATTCATGGATGCAGCGGAATTCAAACTGGGTGTTACTCGACGGCACAATAGTCACAATGATAGAAAACGAACTCCAATTGAGTCGTTTTGAAAAGGTTTATCATTCAAATTATATAAATATCAGAGATTACAAAATGAGGTCCCAATTGGTTCCATGTTTACAATGTATAATAAATGAGTTTTGAATGATAATAAAATTTATAGCCCTCTTGAGTATCCGTGCCCTTCCGTTCCATCCTTGATCGTCATGAACCTGAAATACATGCTTGAGAGGTCAACACAAAGGTTGAGTGATATTCATAGAGTTTGTTAAATCAATTGAACACAATATGTTGGTAGTGTGAGTTATAGGCTCACACCAATATTTGGAAAACAAAACAGGTAGGCTACGTTATTATACGCCCGGAACATGTATTATACACTAAGCTTATGACACCATAACGTTAACGTGTACCAATATCGATCGGCAGATTTATCCTGGTAGGTACTTTGCTAACATACCTAAATCTCAAATATTAATGCATTTGTTTGAACTTAGTCAATACAAATGGGATTCGTCAATCCCAATAGGCCTATTATTAATATTCGCGCTCACTATTGCTAGTGATTAAATGGTTCATAATCAAGGATATCGGTTTAGCAAGGCTGGTACTTAGTGATAATAAAACAATCAGGTAAGCATACAATTTAAAAACATTGTGCTCGGTTATAAATAGCATGTATTTCCCCCAAGGGTTTGTAAAACGATTAAGTAATCGAAAGTGGGGCTATGAACTCACCTTAAGTAAGATAGCAAGTAATGAATGTAACGGTTGAATCGTGAAGGTTTCTACGAGCAACCTATAATAGAATGTCGCGACTTAGGATTGGAGTAAAGAATATGAAGTAGTGCCTATATATATATCTTGCATTTAGTCCATGATGTGGTATGATGTATAATGTAAGTCTTTGAAAGAAATGATTCATGAAACATGTATGTTTATATATCGTTTACTACCGTTCGGGCCGACATAATTCAGAAGTCATGTTAGTAAGCGTTCGAGGAGCCAGGACACTTTAACTCGTAAATCCACAACTCAACTCGACGGCTTACATAATGAACTCCTCACATGAGGCTCCCTACTATTGTAGTAGTTGATGAAATATATAGATATAAGTTTTGATCCGAAAGGTTACATGTCCGATATTTGAATAAACTTAGGAAAGTTTATTAGTACATGAAGATTGTTATTAGGGTATGTTTCATAAGTTTTGTATGACCATTTTCTCTTGGTAATATCTCATGGTTCCCTTTTAAGTGAAGTAGATCCAAATTGCTTGTTCAAGTTCTCGTCAACTCTTTGTTTCATGTTTACGCCTATGAAAGTTGGTATGGTCATTTCGTCATGGCCTAGCCATGCCCTTTGGTCCTTGTTTCAAGGTCATGAGACACAACCTTGGCTCTAGCCATGGTTTTGGTCTTGATTATAGGTCATAAGACCTCTTGTTCCTTTCAAAGTATAACCATAATCTTGTGACTTTCGCCTAAAAATGGGCTGTTTAGAATTTGAAGAATTTTATCACTCGGAAAGTGTTTTTAGGTCTCGAGCTTCTTTATTCCTGAACGAAAACGGCGTTCCGGACAACTTTCGTGTTTTAACTTTTTGATGAATCGGAGCAGAAGTGGGACTTTCAAAACCCAAATTTGATCAGAATGGTATTTGGCAGTTTGCCGCAAAGTTTTGGTAACTTCAAATGGGCGTAACTTTTGACTCGTATACTCGTTTTAGGTGGTTCAAATTGCTATGGTTTCCTTGTTAAGTCCTCTACTGTAATATGTAATGATCCAACATCATATTTTTACCATTTTGATCAGGTCTTACCAAGAAAGTCACTAGTTTACTTGTTTTAGTAACTTATCTTGTCAATCAATAACAATAACTTGTTTTGCTCACTTTTATACATCATGGACATAACTACAAGACATAATATAGCAAGAATAACATGTAAATAACATGAACATGATTATTTAACAAGAATCAAGTTAGGGTTTGGCTCACAACTTTTGGCTTTCAAAGATGAAAGGAAGTTAACATGTAAGGATAGGACTTTGATAGACTTGCTTCAACCCACTTCACTTCATGCAATCTTTCTACTCTTGTAATCTTGAAAGAGAGATGATGAAAATTGAGGTGACTTGAGTGGATTCAAACTCAAGAGAAATCACCAAAGTTTCTAAGGATTTGAAGTAGTTTTGATGAATCAAAACTAAACTAGGGTTTATGTATGGATATTGCACTTGATTTCTTGGATGGAACTTGAAGTAAATGAGCTAAGGATGAGATGATGGTGTGTTTTTATGTGTGTGGGTCGTTGGAATGGCCAAGGAGGGGAAGGAGAGGCATTTATATGCAAATGAGGAGGTTACATTGTTGACTAGTCAACACTTGGAGGCCAAGTTGAACACATGTTCACATCTCATGACACAAGGCATAAGATCAAGCCACATGGGTGGTGAATCCCCCCTCCAAGGCTGTTCATGAGCTTGGAGAGCAAGGGTGTGGACTTTTCTTGGTATTATCCAAGATACTTGGTTAGTTTTGACTCCGGGAAATGCCAATCGTAAATGATTAAGCCTCAAAACGTAAAACCGGGTGTCGTAAAATTATGGAACTTGAAAGTATTGATAAACATGTCAATAAGTTCCATAAAAAAATATAAAATGAGTGGTAGGTTCCATTTGGGTGTAAAACCCTGCTAAAAACTGGAAACACGGGTCTAAAACGCGTAATACGTAAAACGTACGAATATTGCGTAAAATTGAGAAAAGTAAAATGTTACTTTTCTAATGTGATAAAAATGATTTAAAATGACTTATAATGTCTAGACTGAGCTCAGTCTAGTGTCGGTTGGTATTAAATGTCTTTTAGACATCAAACCGTAAGCCTAAAAATCACGAAATGACTTATAACATCAAGGGATGATTTTTGGTCAATGGAGGAGGGAAAGAATATGTTGACTTTTTCTAAAAAGTTGAAAACTCAAATCTTTTTAGAAACACGTTTTGTGGTCTAACGGTTAATCGCCCATACGGTTAAGCGTGCTCATGCGAGAGTAGTACTGGCTTGGGTGACCTGCCGGGAAGTCTTTGGTCATGTTTTTCTCAGTCATGTTTAATTCTCAAATAAATCATGAGCGTGTCAAACATTTTTCTGATATGGGGTCACCTGACGGGGTCGAATTTCGTTGTGCGTAGAATTTCTGATTGACGTTTTACCCTAAAACGTGTAATTCCTTAATAACTTTCACGAAAATGATCTGACGAATGTCAAACATTTAATTTGCCATGGAAATGATGTAACAATTCGCAATTTCAGGTTAATTACCATTCCCGGAAAATTTCACTATTCACTTTTACTATTCATTTTTTTTCCCGAAACTTTCCCGAAAGTTGATTTTTATTTGATTTTATCGAGTGATAAATCATTTCCATGGCAAATTAAAAGTTTAACTTTCATAAGCTCATTTTCGTGAAAGTTATTAAGGAATTACACGGAATTACACGTTTTAGGGTAAAACGTCAATCAGAAATTCTACGCACAACGAAATTCAACCCCGTCAGGTGACCCCACATCAGTAAAATATTTTACACACTCATGATTTATTTGAGAATTAATCGTGACTGAGAAAAATATGACCAAAAACTTCCCAGCAGGTCACCCATGCCTGTACTACTCTCGCATGAGCACGCTTAACCATTTGGGCGATTAACCGTGAGACCACAAAACGCGTTTCTAAGACTATTTAAGTTTTCAACTTATTAAAAAAAGTCAACATATTCTTTCCCTCCTCCATTGACCAAAAATGATCCCTTGATGTTATAAGTCATTTCGTGATTTTTAGGCTTACGGTTTGATGTCTAAAAGACATTTAATACCAACCGACACTAGACTGAGCCCAGTCTAGACATTATAAGTCATTTTAAATCATTTTTATAACATTAGAAAAGTAACATTTTACTTTTCTCAATTTTACGCAATATTCAGCGTTTTACGCGAATTACGCGTTTTAGACCCGTATTTCCAGTTTTTAGCAGGGTTTTACACCCAAATGGAACCTACCACTCATTTTATATTTTATTATGGAGTATAATGACATGTTTAACCATTCTTCCAAGTTTCGTATTTTTACGATATCCGGTTTTACGTTTCGTGGCTTAACCATTTACGGTTAGCATTTTACGGAGCCAAAACTAACACCATATCTTGGATAATATCATCACAAGTCCACACCTTGTTCCCCAAGTGTATGAACCGCCTCTAGGAGGGGGGATTCACACTATGTGGCTCAATCTTATGCATTGAACCCTTAGATTTCATCCAAGTGTTAACCTTGGCCTCCAAGGGTTGACAAGTCAATGGAAGTAACCTCCTCATGAGCATATAAATACTCCTTGTCCCTCCTTGAACGTCCACAACACACACACAAACACCATTCCATTTTCTAATTCACTCCAAGTATTATCCAAGAGAATCAAGAGCTTAAACAACATAAAAACCCTAGTTAGAATATCATTCACCAAAACTCTTCCAATCCCTAATTTACTTGGTGATTTCTCTTGAGTTTAAATCCACTCAATTCACCTAAACCTTCATCATCCATCTTTCAAGAATACCAAGGGTAGAAAGATTGCATGAAGTGAAAAAGGGTTGAAGCAAGTCTATCAATGTCCTATCCTTACATGTTAACTTCCTTTCATCTTTGAAAGCCAAAAGTTGTGAGCCAAACCCTAACTTGATTCTTGTTAAATAATCATGTTCATGTTATTTACATGTTATTCTTGCTATATTATGTCTTGTAGTTATGTCCATGATGTATAAAAGTGAGCAAAACAAGTTATTGTTATTGATTGTTACAACAAGTTACTAAAACAAGCAAACTAGTGACTTTCTTGGAAAATCACGACCAAAATGGTAAAAATATGATATTTGATTATTACATATTGTGGTAGAGGACCTAACAAGGAAACCATAGCAATTTGAACCACCCAAAACGAGTATACGAGTCAAAAGTTACGCCCATTTGAAATTACCAAGATTTCCGGCAAAACTGCCAAATAGCTTCCTGATCAAATTTGGGTTTTGAAAGTCCCACTTCTGGTCCGATTCATCAAAAAGTTAAAACACGAAAGTTGTCCGAAACGACGTTTTCGTTCAGGTACAAAGAAGCTCGAGCCCTAAAAATGCTTTCCGAGTGATAAAATTCTTCAAAATCAAAACAGGCCATTTTTAGCCAAAGTCATTACATATAAGTTATGGTTTATGAAGACCAAAGGGGTCTTATGACCTATAAACAAGACCACCACCATGGCTAGAGCCAAGGTAGTGTCTCATGACCATGGAACAAGGACCAAAGGTCATGGCTAGGCCATGACGAAATGACCAAGCCAACTTACAAAGGCGTAAACATGAAACAATGAAATTAGAGATAACATGAACAAGCAATTTGTATCTACTTCACCTAAAAGGAAACCATGAGATTTTACCAAGACAAATGGTCATTAAAGACTTATGAAACTACCCCTAATAACAATCTTCATGTACAAATAAACTTTCCTAAGTTTATTCAA
The DNA here is from genome assembly GCA_030686995.1 of Artemisia argyi. NCBI lineage: Eukaryota > Viridiplantae > Streptophyta > Magnoliopsida > Asterales > Asteraceae > Artemisia > Artemisia argyi. Next base: position 217,768,644 of record CM060685.1, on the reverse strand, counting down.
ATATCGGACATGTAACCTTTCGGATCAAAACTTATATCTATATATTTCATCAACTACTACAATAGTAGGGAGCCTCATGTGAGGAGTTCATTATGTAAGCCGTCGAGTTGAGTTGTGGATTTACGAGTTAAAGTGTCCTGGCTCCTCGAACGCTTACTAACATGACTTCTGAATTATGTCGGCCCGAACGGTAGTAAACGATATACAAGACATGCATGTTTCATGAATCTTTTCTTTCAAAGACTTACATTATACATCATACCACATCATGGACTAAATGCAAGATATATATATAGGCACTACTTCATATTCTTTACTCCGATCCTAAGTCGCGACATTCTATTATAGGTTGCTCGTAGAAACCTTCACGATTCGACCGTTACATTCATTACTTGCTATCTTACTTAAGGTGAGTTCATAGCCCCACTTTCCATTACTTAATTGTTTTACAATTCCTTGGGGGGAATACATGCTATTTATAAATCGAATACAATGCTTTCTAATGTATGCTTCACGACGATGTTTTATTATCACTAAGTACCAACCTTGCTAAACCGAAATCCTTTATTATGAACCATTTAGTCACTAGCAATAGTGAGCGCGAATATTAATAATAGGCCTATTGGGATTGACGAATCCCATTTGTTTTGATTAGTTCAAGCAAATGCATTAATATTTGAGACATTAGGTATGATGGCAAAGTACCTACCGGGATAAATCTGCCAATCGATATTGGTACACGTTAACGTTTTGGTTTCATAAGCTTAGTGTATAATACATTTTATGGGCGTATAATAACGTAGCCTACCTGTTTTGTTTTCCAAACATTGGTGTGAGCCTATAACTCACACTACCAACATATTGTGTTCAATCGATTTAACAAACTCTATGAATATCACTCAACCTTTGTGTTGACCTCTCAAGCATGTATTTCAGGTTCATGACGATCAAGGATGGCACGGAAGGACACGGATACTCAAGAGGGCTATAAATTTTATTATCATTCAAAAACTCACTTAATGTGATGTGTAAACATGGAACCAATTGGGACCTCATTTTGTAACCTCTGATATTTATATAATTTGAATGATAAATCTTTTTAAAACGACTCAATTGGAGTTCGTTTTCTATTATTGTGACTATTGTGCCATCGAGTAACACCCAGTTCGAATTCCGCTGCAACCATGAATTGGGGGTGTTACAAATGATTTATCACTTGAGAATATCAAATAAAAATCAACTTTCGGGAAAATTTCGGAAAGAAATGAATAGTAAAAATGAATAGTAACATGAATAGTGAATAGTGAATAGTGAATTTTCCGGGAATAGTAATTGACCTGAAATTGCGAATTGTTACACATTGCATCAATTATTTCAGTACGAGCCCAAGTATTCAAACATGTACATAGCTTAAGTTACCTTGCCATGTGTTAAGTCCCCTGTAACATCATGAACCGTTAATTTCAAGTACTAAGCGAGAGTGAGTGGATAGATCTATCGAGGGTGACGCCTCCATCCGTGGTAGTGGATACCAACAGTAAGCGGATGCATGTCATGTCTTTTACATTTGAATGTTTCGGCAGAACATTCGGGAGGGGCATAGAATTTCATCAGTCATAGCTTCGGTGTCATGAGCTTAAGGCTATTGTACAATTTTCATGAGATTTTTATCTTGCACTTTTACTTGTGGTGGCCGTACATCATTACATTTTACAAACCTATGGAATTCACCAACATTCGTGTTGACGTTTTGGCAATGTATTTCAGGTTATTAAGGTAGCTCATGAGACATGCATTTGGACCTTCATGGAGTCGCGGAGTCGACGCGTCTCATCATTATTTCATGCACTTATGTAAACATTTGATCTTGTACGACTTGTTTTTCATAAACATGCAACACATTTTGGGGACCTCATTTTGTAAACTCTGAATTATTTCAATGATCAAATGCAGTATTTTCCAAACGACACTTTAGGTCGTTCAATGTAACTGTAACTGTGGTGCTATGACAGACACCCCCAGGTATTCCATTCCGCTGCAAGTCAGGTAAATTGGGGGTGTGACAAAATGTCATCCTAGAAACTGGGTTTGAACAGAGATACAAGGGACAGCTCTTGTGGTCGGGTGAGTTGATTGATATCCATGCTCGGAGGTTGAATAAAGAATGGTATGGAGTAGAACAGCGGTTTTGGACGGAGATTTCAATGCTTTCTAGTCTCAAGCATAAAAATCTGGTTTCTCTTGTTGGGTTTTGTGATGATAATGATGAGAAGATCATCATTAACAAGCGTGAGACCAGGGGAAGTCTGGATAACTATTTAAGTGACCCGATGTTGTTGACATGGGTGCGACGATTGGAGATATCTGTCGGTATTGCGCATGCATTGAGCTACATTCATTATGACGAGCCTCACGATTTCAGCGTAATACACCGGCACATCGAGAGTTGCAGAGTTCTATTAAATGATGAATGGGAACCCAAGTTATCTGATTTTGAATGTTCCATGAAGATAAAAGCTTCTCAAAGGCACCATTCATTTCAAACTAATAGACTTGAGTATGTGGAAGGGTGTGGAGACCCAACATATATTGAGACTAAAAGTGTGAACCACAAATCAGATATCTACTCCTTTGGAATTGTATTATTTGAACTACTGTGTGGTAGGAAATCAATAAGTGAGCATCCGGATAATAAGTATTTGACTACACTGGTCTTTTTCATTATAAAAAGAAAATACTAGATGAAATAATTGATCCGGTTTTATGGAAACAAATGAATCCGCAATCATTCAATGTTTTCGCAAAGATAGCGTATGACTGCTTGAATGAAGAAAGATCTCGACGCCCGGATATAAGTGAGGTTGTCACAAGGCTTAAGAGCGCGTTGAAACTTCAAATGGAACATCAAAATGTTGTAAGACATTTTTTTCTTTCATCTTTCTTTTCTAAATAATATATATTTATTGATAATATTAACATAAGTAAAATTATTAACTTATTACTGTATTTCTGATATTAAAGGAACATTCAATAGTTGCGGCCACAGTTGAAGATACATCATCCAATCATGACAAGGTAATTATTTACTTAGGGGGTGTTTGGGATTACTTATTGAAAATAGATTAATTGTTGTGAAAACCATAATCAGATAATCCACTGTTGCAAAACGTGTGTTTGGATCTAATCATGTTGTATAATAACGCAATAATCAAATAATCAGTTTTTTAAGTGTTTGGCAAATTAGATTATTTATGACTTAACATGCTAATTAATGACTAAAATAGACATCTACACTATTAAGTTATTTTAATTTAACTTATAAGAAAGTCATCGAGATTGTTTTATCAAATAAGTTATACATATTAAATAACCATATAAATTATATATACGAAATAATAACTTAACAAAAGTTATTGTTGTAACGTACTCCGTATATAACTTAAATGATTATCTTTTATAACCATTCTATTCATTCAAAATAATCATTTTTATATAATATTATACGTAACTATTATCCATAACTCTCTCATCCACATATTGATGAGCCTGCCATCAGCGTAGGAACAAAATATTAAAGAAAAGTGATTTAAGAAGGGTAACTTTGGAATAATGCCATACCAACGCAAAAAATCATTTGTCAATTTTTCTTTGCTAAACACTTCAAATGAATTATTTGCATTTTTGAATCACGATAATCAAATAAGCTGCACCGAAACGCAACCCTAAACACCCTCTTATTACTATTGTTGCAAGTCACTGGATTTTAGATAAGTGAACTCCATATACTCGTGTCATTTTTAGAACACTTGGTAATGTTGTCTTGTTTGGTACATATAGGGATCTTTGACCTCCATATCTACACGTGTTGAGTCCCACGTCAGCAACAAGACAAAGTCTTTCCTCAAAGATCTTTCTCACTTAAAACTCAGCTTGCAAGATATACTATCTGCAACCAACAATTTTGCTGATGAGAATATTATCGAATATTTTAAGCTTGGAGTGATTTACAAAGGCCGTCTCTTATGTTCTGAACAATTCATTGATATTATTGCGAAGAGGTTCTATTTAGAATATATAAAAGATGAGAGCAAAAAGATTTGGACCGAAGTTTCGATGCTTTCTAGTCTCAAACATAAGAATCTTGCGTCTCTTATTGGGTTTTCTGAGAACAAGGGCAATAAGATTATCATATACAAGAAGGAGGCCAACCGAAGTCTCAAAACATATCTAAGTGACAAGACCCTCACATGGATGCAAAGGTTGAAGATATGCGTTGGTGTTGCGAAGGCATTGAGTTACATCCATTATGATCATGGACGAGATTTTAGTGTCATACATTGCAACATCATGAGCTCAAATATTTTACTGGATGACAAATGGGAACCCAAGTTATCTGGTTTTGAACTTTCGTTGAAAAACATAGTAGCTCGGAGGCACCGTCTTCTTCTTACTCGTGATATTGTTAAGAATGTATACATGGACCCAAAATATGAAAAGACTAGCGGGGTAACCCACAAATCGGATGTGTATTCATTCGGTGTTGTATTACTAGAAGTCTTGTGTGGAAGGAGTGAAAATGATGACAAAGATGAAGGCGAAAATGAACTTGGAGATGAGTTGAGAGAGGGGTTATTAAGTCAGCTGGCAAAATCTCATTTGGAGGATATGATTGATCCACATTTACGAAAGCAGATGGAACCCGAATCATTGAAAATATTCTCAGAAACAGCATATGGCTGCATAAAAGAGGAAAGAGCAGATCGTCCACATATAGATCAGGTTGTCATAGGACTTGAGAAAGCGTTGAAACTTCAATCAATGTATGAAAATCCGGTAAGAAAATTAACTTGCTTATCAACTTTATATGATAATAACTCTTACATTTATCTACTAATGTCCTCGTCTTTTGCAAATATTATTTTAGGAACTTTCAAGGAATGCAGTTGACAATACATCATCCAATCACCTGAGGGTAATTTACTTCATCATTCTAATTAATAAACAAAAAAGTAAATTACACGTGGTTAGGGGCTTTTTACATATTACATTTGATCCCTATTACATAATCCTGGTCTAAAATGATAAACGACCGTTAACAAATTTATTGATATGACAAGGCCAACTCCACACCACAGGATCAACACCCAAAACCAGAAATCAAAACACCATATGCACCAACTACCATGGACCTGCACACTAGTCACAAATAACAATTCATTTTTAAGCATAAAAACAGTAATTGATATAGAAGCTAGCGGAATCCATTGGCTGACAATAAAGTGTTGTTGTATCACTTTTTTCTATTAACATCACAATTAGTAAAGATTGTGAATCTTTTTCACTCAATAATTTACTTAAGTATGTTGTCGTATTTTGAATGTCCACAATGTTGCAGTTGAAGAACTTGGAACACTTGAAGATTGGACTTAATGATATCAAGAAGGCAACAGAGAAGTTTGCCGACAAATATTGCATTGGGTCAGGCGGATATGGTATGGTATACAAGGCACAACTCAAGCATTTTGATAGCAGTAATTCATCTTCCATTGAAGGGAAGAATAGATACGATCTTCCCAAGAAACGTACGGCTTACAAATTTTTACCTTTTACCCAAAAAAAGAAGAAGAAACGTAGCACAGTAGCCATAAAACGCATTCACAATCGAGAAGGAGAACAAGGGTTTATTGCAGAAACTGAGGTTCTGATTAGCTGTAAACATGAGAATATAATCTCTCTTCTTGGTTTTTGTGATGAGGATCATGATCACATGATCCTTGTCTATGAGCTTGCTTCTAAAGGGAGTCTTGAGGATTATCTGGGAAACAGTGAAAAAATGACAAATATTACATGGATGCAACGCTTGAAAATATGTCTTGGTATTGCACATGGCTTGAATTACATTCACACCAACACAGATCAAGACAAACAAAAGATAATACACCGTGACATCAAGAGTGCAAATATTCTATTGGGCGAAAATTTGGAACCGAAGATTGCTGATTTCGGGCTCTCCAAATTCCACCCAGCAGATCAAGAGGTCAGCACTCTCAATACCGACACGATTGCAGGTACAAATGTGTATTTGGATCCAGAATATCAAGGGTATGGAAGATTAAATAAAAAATAAGACATTTACTCTTTTGTAGTGGTATTATTTGAGATCTTGACCGGGAAGGTGGCCTATGATCGTATTTTCACCGACATTGATGGGAGCGGGATTGCACCCATTGCAAGACATCATTTTGATAAGGGAACACTAATGCAAATTGTTGATCACAAGATAAAGGAAGAAACCAATGAACATACCTTTTCTCTTACCAAAGGACCCAATAAAGAGTCTTTGGAAGTATTTTCAAAAATCGCATTTCAGTGTCTAGCAGTGACTCAAGCCGAACGTCCATCAATAGATGATGTCATCAATGAACTTAAAAAAGCGTTATACTGTCAGGTGCGCAACTTTTTTGAATAACTTTATAATCTCTTCATTTATTCTTCATAGTAGTATGTGACATTTTATACATTTTACTTTGTGCAAGTAATATTTTAATCCTCAAACTTTTACTGAATTAAGGATCTTGCCATTTATCCTTTTTAGTCCTTAATTTTTGTGACATATTGTTTTAATCTTAAACTTTAGCAAGCTAGATTTACAACCGTAACCCTGAACTTATAGACTTTAAAGGAGTTACTTATGAAATCGACTGATCGTCCGATGATTCGCAGGAGAACCACAAGGACAGCCTCAAACTGTCACTTCAAGGAATAAAGTTGGCCACAGAAACTTTCAATCAAGACAATCTCATTGGACATGGAGATTTTGGGAATGTGTACAAGGGTCACACTCATGGGCATAACTTCATTGCTGCAAAGCGGTTGGGTAGGAAATCTGCTAAAGGAGAAGCTGAATTTATGACAGAACTTGAAATCCTTATGCAGTATAAACATGAAAATGTAATTGGTCTTGTAGGCTACTGTGATGAAGAAGATGAGAAGATTATTGTCTATGAGTATGCGTCAAGAGGAAGTCTTGATAAGTACTTGAGCGATGATAGTCTTACGTGGGTGATGCGGCTTAAAATATGCATCGATATTGCAATCGGGTTGAAGTTTCTTCATGGAACTGTTTCAAGTCAAGAAATGGTAATACATAGGGACATCAGCAGCAGCAACATTCTACTGCTTGATGATTGGAAAGCAAAAATTAGTGATTTTGGGCTTTCCTTAGTATGTCCAACAAATCAGGATGTAGACTATGTCATCGACAATGTTACAGGCACAATTGGCTATCGTGACCCACTGTACACAAAAACAGGCTTCTTAACCAAAGAGTCTGATATATTCTCATTGGGTGCGGTCTTTTTTGACATATTGTGTGGGAAACTATCATCCGAAAAGCTAGATGATGAGTATCTTTATTTACCCTTTTTGGCTAAACAACACTATTATGTTGAGAAACTTGATAAGCTAGTGTTCGAGGGTATCAAAGAACAAATTGTGCCAGAGTCATATATTACCTTTACAAGGATTGCCCTTAAATGCTTACATCACAGGAGAGAAAGACGACCAACAGCTGATGAAGTGGTCATACAACTCAAGAAAGGATTGGAATTTCAGGTTAGTTTCTATATTTTGATAAAATTGGCTAACTTTTGATTCATATATATCTAAACTATGGCCTTTAACTGTTTTATAAACTGTAAGAAAGTAACCGTATGAAACATGTTACATGAGTTTATTAACTGATTAATGTATGTACAGGAGGATTATGAGAAATGGGAGCCCAAATTGCCTAAAGACTATAAAGAAGTAATCCAGATGTCAAAGTTCCCTGATGATTATTCTACCATCAAAAAAGAGGATCTTTACAACATTTTTTCGAAGGGAATCCTCCTTCAACAGGACAAAGTGGTAATCACTTCATTATTGTATCTCGTTTATTTGGTGTTTCACATTTTCTATGTATCTTCTCCGTATTGAGAGATAATTCAAAATCAGACATGCATTTAAACATCATACACACCGAGTCTGATTGCAATTCGTTTGTATAACAGTTGTTGTCGTTCATTGGTACTGGAGAAAGAAATGAAATGGTTTCAGCCACAATGTTTTCCTACATAAACAGTTGTCCACATGAGTAGAAATCTCTTCCAGAATCAAGGTTATTCTCTCTACCTCTCCACCTTTGTTAGTTTTAAGTGATAAGCAAACATATGCATTATTGGTAGAAGTATGTTATGCTTTGTAATGTTAAAGTATAAGCTTATTCTCTTTACCGTGTATGACAAGTTGTTTATGGTAGCATAATATGATTATTAATTATATAATTATAATTATGATATAAAAGGATCAAACTTAAGAACCCCTTTGACTAAGTGCACATATTGCCCTGGTAATAACAAGATTAGTTCGGCATACATACATACATACATATCAACAATGAGAACTGATGTTGTACATGACAAAATAGATTTTAATACTCACTATATGGTTGGGAACTATAATTTTATAAACCTTCTAATAAGGTAGCTGAGGTTTGCCCCTGTTTTGGGTCCTCTGTTCTCATGACCGTGAAATATAAATTTTGCTAGCATCTTGATAGTGTTTTTTATAATATTCATACCTTTATTTAAATAAAGATTTGTTTGATACAATAAATTCTAATATAGAAGTGTATGGAAATAAAGGCTATGACTGATTTAGACTTGGATGCTTATAATATGTGCAGGTTTGGGACAGTGGTGGAGATGTTAGATATTTCTGACTTGAACATCGAAATCAAGACAAGAGCTCAATTTTTATCTCCAGATGTTGTCTATGGGGTCTATTTAGTCTTCAAATTTTGTGATTCAAGAAACTTTTCAGGTAAACCTATGTATGTTAACCTAAATTATAGAAAGGGACATGAAAGTCTACATGCATATTTCGCAACATGGAGAGATAAGCAGTGGATGATGATTGAGTTGCATCGTTTCTTGAATCAAAACGAAGATGTCGGTTTTGAGTTTCTACTTGAGAGTTTTTCATCGTACTATATTGGAGATGTTGTTGTTCATGTTGAAGGCATTGAATTTCGAGCAATTGAAAAAGTAATTTTTTGAAATTATTCCTTGGTTCCAGTCTATGTTCTATTCTTTAAGTTGTATAAAGGAGATATGAATGCATAGTAACAAAGAAATAAATAAATAAATAAAATCATGTTCTAAGTTGCATATTTATAATAACTGCATGCAGGTGAAACATGAAGGAATCGGAAAATTAGCAGAAGTCCAACAAGTATTGAAATCAAACTACGATATGGATTGGGTGCGTCAACTGCCAACTGACTTTAAAGAAATATTCAAGATAGACAGAAATTACGAAGAGTTGTTCTGGTTGGGAAACATAGACAGGATGAAGCTTCTTATAGTTTCTGCAAAGGCAGCTTTATACAACGTGTCTAAAGAGCACCTTTTTACTTCAAAATCAATATCCCAGTCCAGGTTTGCTTTTTTGAACCAACTTTGTTACAGTTCAACTCAAATCACTTAAGGATTTATTCTTCTTTTTAGTCTAATTCAAAACTGAAAATTGTGACTTGGCAAAGCTTTCATTTCTTGAATTTTGTTTTATATGTCTTTAAATATACTTTATTTATTTTATTTTTTATAATTTTTATTTTGTTTAATATATATATATATATATATATATATATATATATATATATATATACATATATATATGGGTTAAGTCTATATAATAGCAACATACTTTTAGAAATGTACAAATATCATACGTGTACTTAAAAAACTACCAATATCGTATACGTACTTTCAAATTCCGTTCTGTTATCATCTCAAACTTAATTTTAACATATAAAAGTCCATGTCATCTGTCATGTGTACATGCCACATCGCAACATGCCTCATCCTTAAGTGCTATGTTGGATTTCTTTTAGCTAGTGATCTGCTCTTCCATTTTTAATGTACAAAGAATGTAATTTTGCTTTTAATACAGTCGAAGTTTATATTTATTTATAGAAGCTTATTAAACAAAAAGTACTCTTAAACAAATGAAATAAACAAGATAAAGGCATTTGTTTGTTAGAATATGTAAACATGTGGATCCAATATGGGACGGCAACAACCTGTCATTGTAGTATCATCATGGCTATATATCAAATTGAAAATTGAATATGTTGTATGGAAAGTTTTTTTGTTGTTCGATAGAGACAGATATCATCACATACCTAACACAATCGTGAAATACGTGAACTGCTCTCTCCTTCGATCTTTTGATAGCTTTGATTTTTGATGGTTAGGGTTCCTGCCAGTTTGCGTATTTAACGTGCATGTGCGGTAAAAATATGAATAATATAAGTCAAATATACTACATATTTAGATTAACCTCCACATCACTAATAAAAATAACTAAAAATGCCACATAACTCATTTAAGTGGTGACTGGAAATGCCACATCATATAAGGTATGATATCGGAACAAAATTTGAAAGTACGTATACGATTTTGATATTTTTTGAAGTTCACGTATGATATTTGTACATTTTTAAAAGTATATTACTATTATACAGACTTAACCCTATATATATATATATATACATATACATATATATATATATATATATATATATATATATATATTTGTAAAGTATGTAATCATAAAAGATATCTTACATGCAGATTTCAAGAGGTGATTGAGCTTTTACCACAAAAAGTATTTCATATCAAATGCACGATTAAAAGTCAAATGTTGTCACCCTATACAGAATATGCGTGTTACCTTGTGTTCAAGCTTTCAGATAAATATGAGGGGCTGCATTGTCCGGTAAATGTACGAGATGTACTCCACCAAGAAAACAACAAGACTGAATTTCTTTATTTTATAACCCCAAGCCCGTTGAATATACATGATACTACTCGGGTTCCAAAACAAAGGAAAGATGGATGGATGGAGATTCAACTGTGGAAATTTTACTCAAATTCTGAATTTAAGGACGACTCTCTTTCAATTGATATGAAATTTACAAGTCATGAAGGACCTATTTCTGGTCTCATTGTTTGTGGCCTTGAGTTTCGGCCAATGTAAAAGAATTGTTTGCTTTTTTTAGGATTATATGTGAAGGTTTATCTAATGTACTGTATGTTTTTGTGAAAAGCAAAATGGGTTCCGCCGAAATTTTGTTTAAACTTACCATGTGTATGTATGTTTTTGTGACAGCTAAGATTGGGTTGAGAAATGTGTTGTTTAGACAAGCGTGATATATAAAGGCCAATCCCATTATTTTCATATATGTTGATGGTCAATTTATATTCAATATTGATGCTGGTATGACTTTTACCAGTTTTAGGGATAGTCAGTGTATTCGCGAAACGAGGACTTATAAACCAGTTGTTACACAAATTCTTTTGACAATGTTCATTTAAGAAAAATCTAGGTTTCTCAGAAAGATCTATAGCTTTTAACTGTTATAAAATCTTCTAATGAACAAACTTCTAGTCAATAGCATAGCCGAATTGTACCATATGTACCTCTACCGTGATATAAAGTGATTATCATTTCTAGAGGTAGGCAATTGACTCGTTTATTCGGGTTACGTTTTATCTCTAACAACTCAAACGAGTTTAATAAACAAGATTAACTACTAAGACAATAGAAAGAAAGTTGAAAGTGTAAATTTGAACTTACATTTATGAACTGTACATTTTTCAATCATTGTGTTTGGCAGCAATCACTTCCCAAAAGGGCAACGATGCATGGTGGTACATTTTTCAAAAACTTCGTAATGGAGAGGAACGAAATATCATAACTTTGCATTTAAAACCCTACCGGGTAACCCGGTAAATCTCTCATTTTTATTTATTTATTTATTTATTTATTTATTTTATTTATTTTGTTTTTTTTCCAAAAGGTAAATTTATTAAGGAAAAAGAAAGCCCAAAGGCAAAGTACAAGAAAAAGCACAAAGCAACATGGCAGTTAGGACACATCCCTAACTTGCCAGCTTTGGCTCAAAAGCTCATGGCCTTGGACATCATCCCATGCTCAGATGCATACTTACTACAAAACCATCCAAATAAACGAAATAACAAGATACAAATGAGTGCAGACCATTGGACCTCCCAGCATACTTCTGAATCCATAAAGGGACCAACCTACATACTCCAATCCATCACAATACACTGAAAATAACCAATGATCTGAAACCTCTTAACACTATAGAAGAATACATAGACCAATATATCACAGCCATGAGCAAAACAACAAAACTATCAAACCAAGAATAGCAACCTTCAGCAGAAACAGCAAACATCAGAGTAACATTGCAGCCTGCATAATCACATCCAAAACAGTAAGAAGTTGGGGAGTGCCAATGTAGCAGATTAGGGGAAATAGGCTCCTTAAAAATCTACCCAAAGTAAAAACCACAAGGGAAAAACCTTAGGGTAGGAAAAGAGTGCTACTTTCCCCTAATCCTCCCCTCAACCAATGGTGTTAGAAAATCTCAGCAACCTGCACTCAGGAGATCAACAAGGTTGCCCAGGAACCGGCAGAGAAAGAGAATAGCACCACCAGTTAAGATTCCCACAATGGTCAATATACCACCAAACCTGTCTAATAACCTCCCAACATATCCAACAGTCATATCAAAGTTAGTACAACATAAAAGAAGTGTACAATCCCTGGATCATCACAGTCATAAATTTCATTGCACTTCAAAAAACCAGTCCCATCATGTGAACTATTTGTCCACTCACTACTTAAAAGCTTACTATCCATCAGCATCATTAACATTTCCAAGCTCACCATCAATAACCATATCATCAGCTAACAACTCCTCCAACATTCTTTTATACTTAAGCCTTCTATCAATTGGAAACTTCCAAATTTCATAAGCTCTAACAACATCAGGGGTAACTTTCAAACTTAATCCCATAATCCTAAACCTCACGGACTCCATAATAACATTTAACAGATCTTCTTCATTCCTACCATATCCACCAAAAAGCCTTTAGTTTCTTTCCTGCCATATAAAGTAAACAACAGCCTCCAAGACTAACCTTTGAACAACACTCTAAATAGTATTCCTTGCAGGCCTATTCACTATATTAGATATAACCTCAGCCCAATTATTAGACACACCATCCAAATTTGACATCACTTTTAACCTTTCCCAAAAAAAACTTTTAACCTTTCCCAAAGCCTTTTAGTATAATAGCAGTTAAAAAGTAGGTGAGAATGGGAATCCTTACATTGGCTGCAAAAAGGACATTTCATGTCTTGTATGTTAAATCACTTTGATAGCATGTCCTGTGTCTTGAGCCTGCCCTTGATAGCCATCCAAAGAAAAACAGAGTGTCTAGGCACACACTGGGAGAACCATACATGGTTGAACCAGAAAACCTTGGGAGCATTTGGCTTCAATTCCTTCCACACTTCTTGCACAACAAACTTCTTTTCCTTGCCTTTCTTATTAATCCAAACGGCCTTATCTTCAATACCTGCATTAACACTAGGAACAGGGGTGTTAATTAAATCAACAATATTGTCATTCCAGCTTCTTGGCCATCTCCAATCACCATTCTTTATTAAGTCTGCAACCTTCTCTTTAAAGCTGACTCTAGCATTCCTAAGGTCTTCATGATTAACCAGATCACATAACGGTCCCTTATCATTCCATTTGTCAAGCCAGAAATTGCACCTATAACAGAATTTGTTTCCAACTCCAAGAGGTATTAGTATGGGTCTCAACAGTCCACACACTCTTACCTCTAAGCCAATGAATTTTCACCCACTTTACCCATATAGATTCCCTATCAGAAATAACGTTCCAAAGGTGTCTTGCCATAAGAGCCTCATTCCACTGATGTAGTGATTTAAGACCTAAATCTCTCATATTGTTAATATGCCTTTCCTATAAACATCTCCACCCCTGTACTATTATGGCTTCACATCAAATACCAGTGCATACAACTTCAAAGCTTCCTGCCACAAAAGAAAATAGAAACTTTATCTCATGAACATATTTACCTCATATTACGTTTCTAACTGCAAACCACCATTTCTAAAACATATGACCGAAGAAAGGTAGATAGCCGTACCTTAGAAATAGGAGTATCGTCTGTATTTGGCTGCATACCAATTGATGTAGTGTTTGCAAGTATCATACCACCTTCTGGGCGGTACGATCTGTGCAGTATCATCAGTAAGAGAAAACTTTAGTTGGTGTATTAACTATGCATGTAAGAGGGTGTTTGGATTTCAATTTTGCAAGTGGTTATTTGATTATTGTGACTTGAAGTCCCAATGATCAAATTTTTATGTTTTGATAAACAACTCACATCCAAATACCCTCTAAATATGACGAGAACCGTGCACTTGGCTTTCACCCATACTGAACTGATAAGAATGCAATAAAACTAGTGTAATGTTTTATTTGCGATCAAGTACGAGTACAAGGAATGGTAATGTGAGCGCTAGTAGAATCTAACCATAAGTCCGATTGGCTATCACAATCCTTGCACCCTTCGCTTTTGCTCGATAAGCAAGATCTTTTCCAGCACCGCCAGCAACAATAACCACAAATAGTCTACCAGCCAAGGGTGATCCTGTTGCACCATTTTGAACGCCTGAACCTTGAACCTGTAAACAGTTGCAACAATTTAGGATTTAAGTAAACCTCAAACGGGTCAAATGGGTTAAATGGGTTGAAAGTCACACGTGAAATATAATATGAAACTTTTATAAGTGGACAAAAGGCACGGTTTTTGTAACACCCCCAATTCATGGATGCAGCGGAATTCGAACTGGGTGTTACTCGACGGCACAATAGTCACAATGATAGAAAACGAACTCCAATTGAGTCGTTTTGAAAAGGTTTATCATTCAAATTATATAAATATCAGAGATTACAAAATGAGGTCCCAATTGGTTCCATGTTTACAATGTATAATAAATGAGTTTTGAATGATAATAAAATTTATAGCCCTCTTGAGTATCCGTGTCCTTCCGTGCCATCCTTGATCGTCATGAACCTGAAATACATGCTTGAGAGGTCAACACAAAGGTTGAGTGATATTCATAGAGTTTGTTAAATCGATTGAACACAATATGTTGGTAGTGTGAGTTATAGGCTCACACCAATGTTTGGAAAACAAAACAGGTAGGCTACGTTATTATACGCCCGGAACATGTATTATACACTAAGCTTATGACACCATAACGTTAACGTGTACCAATATCGATCGGCAGATTTATCCCGGTAGGTACTTTGCTAACATACCTAAATCTCAAATATTAATGCATTTGTTTGCACTTAGTCAAAACAAATGGGATTCGTCAATCCCAATAGGCCTATTATTAATATTCGCGCTCACTATTGCTAGTGATTAAATGGTTCATAATCAAGGATATCGGTTTAGCAAGGCTGGTACTTAGTTATAATAAAACAATCAGGTAAGCATACAATTTAAAAACATTGTGCTCGGTTATAAATAGCATGTATTTCCCCCAAGGGTTTGTAAAACGATTAAGTAATCGAAAGTGGGGCTATGAACTCACCTTAAGTAAGATAGCAAGTAATGAAGGTGATGGTTGGATCGTGAAGGTTTCTACGAGCAACCTATAATAGAATGTCGCGACTTAGGATCGGAGTAAAGAATATGAAGTAGTGCCTATATATATATCTTGCATTTAGTCCATGATGTGGTATGATGTATATTGTAAATCTTTGAAAGAAAAGATTCATGAACATGTATGTTTTGTATATCGTTTACTACCGTTCGGGCCGACATAATTCAGAAGTCATGTTAGTAAGCGTTCGAGGAGCCAGGACACTTTAACTCGTAAATCCACAACTCAACTCGACGGCTTACATAATGAACTCCTCACATGAGGCTCCCTACTATTGTAGTAGTTGATGAAATATATAGATATAAGTTTTGATCCGAAAGTTACATGTCCGATACTTGAATAAACTTAGGAAAGTTTATTTGTACATGAAGATTGTTATTAGGGGTAGTTTCATAAGTCTTGTATGACCATTTTCTCTTTGTAATATCTCATGGTTCCTTTAAGTGAAGTAGATCCAAATTGTTTGTTCAAGTTATCGTTAACTCTTTGTTTCATGTTTACGCCTAAGTAAGTTGGTATGGTCATTTCGTCATGGCCTAGCCATGACCTTTGGTCCTTGTTCCAAGGTCATGAGACTCAACCTTGGCTCTAGCCATGGTTGTGGTCTTGATTATAGGTCATAAGACCTCTTGTTCCATTTAAAGTATAACCATAATCTAGTGACTTTCGCCTAAAAATGGGCTGTTTAGATTTTGAAGAATTTTATCACTCGGAAAGCGTTTTTAGGTCTCGAGCTTCTCTATTCCTGAACGAAAACGTCGTTCCGGACAACTTTCGTGTTTTAACTTTTTGATGAATCGGACCAGAAGTGGGACTTTCAAAACCCAAATTTGATCAGAATGGTATTTGGCAGTTTTCCGGAAATCTTTGGTAACTTCAAATGGGCGTAACTTTTGACTCGTATACTCGTTTTAGGTGGTTCAAATTGCTATGGTTTCCTTGTTAAGTCCTCTACTGTAATATGTAATGATCCAATATCATAATTTTACCATTTTGGTCGTGGTTTTCCAAGAAAGTCACTAGTTTACTTGTTTTAGTAACTTGTCTTATCAATCATGTACAATAACTTGTTTTACTCACTTTTATACATCATGGACATGAATACAAGACATAATATAGCACAAATAATATGTAAATAACATGAATATGATTATTTAACAAGAATCATGTTAGGGTTTGGCTTACAACTTTTGGCTTTCAAAGATGAAAGGAAGTTAACATGTAAGGATAGGACATTGATAGACTTGCTTCAACCCTTTTTCACTTCATGCAATCTTTCTACCCTTGGTATTCTTGAAAGATGGATGATGAAGGTTGAGGTGAATTGAGTAGATTTAAACTCAAGAGAAATCACCAAGTATGTTAGGGTTTGGAAGAGTTTTGGTAACCTAAGATCAACTAGGGTTTCTACCTTGAAGAAACACTTGAACCTTGCAAGAAATTAGAAGGAAATAAAGCTAAGGATGGATGGTTATGGTGGTGGAGGTGCACGGCATAACAAGGGATGGGAGGGAGTATTTATAGGTCCATTTAGGAAGCTTACTAGGAAAGTGTTACAACTTGGTGACCAAGTTGTAAATAAATGATGATCTAAGGGTAATTTCATGAGATGAAGCCACATGGGATGACTCCCCCCCCTCCTAGGTCGGTTTGGAGTGCTTGGAGAGCAAGGGTGTGGACTTTTCTTGGTATTATCCAAGATACTTGGTTAGTTTTGACTCCGGGAAATGCCAATCGTAAATGATTAAGCCTCAAAACGTAAAACCGGGTGTCGTAAAATTATGGAATTTGAAAGTATGGTTAAACTTGTCAAAACACTCCATAATAAAATATAAAATGAGTGGTAGGTTCTATCGGGTGCTAAAACCCTGCTAAAAACTGGAAACACGGGTCTAAAACGCGTAATACGTAAAACGTACGAATATTGCGTAAAATTGAGAAAAGTAAAATGTTACTTTTCTAATAGGATAAAAATGATTTAAAATGACTTATAATGTCTAGACCGGGCTTAGTCTAGTGTCGGTTGGTATTAAATGTCTTTTAGACATCAAACCGTAAGCCTAAAAATCACGAAATGGCTTATAACATCAAGGGATGATTTTTGGTCAATGGGGGAGGGAAAGAATATGTTGACTTTTTCTAATAAGTTGAAAACTCAAATAGTCTTAGAAACGCGTTTTGTGGTCTAACGGTTAATCGCCCAAACGGTTAAGCGTGCTCATGCGAGAGTAGTACAGGCATGGGTGACCTGCTGGGAAGTCTTTGGTCATGTTTTTCTCAGTCACGATTAATTCTCAAATAAATCATGAGTGTGTCAAACATTTTTCTGATGCGGGGTCACTTAACGCGGTCGAGTTTCGTTGTACGTAGAATTTCTGAATGACGTTTTACCCTAAAACGTGTAATTCCTTAATAACTTTCACGAAAATGATCTGACGAATGTCAAACATTTAATTTGCCATGGAAATGATTTATCACTTGAGAATATCAAATAAAAATCAACTTTCGGGAAAGTTTCGGGAAAAATGAATAGTAAAAGTGAATAGTGAAATTTTCCGGGAATGGTAATTAACCTGAAATTGCGAATTGTTACAGTCTCTACCCCTTACGGGGAACTTCGTCCCGAAGTTCTTTGTGTGTCATATGTTGGAGTGGTGTCGATAAAGATGTGTGGTTACTTATGAGGACTATAGTCTGGGATTACCAGTGGTGTAGTTTGATTTGTCGTTTCAGTGTATGGTGTAGGACGAGGTTTACTTTTATGTAGGAAAGGTATGGTAATAGTCGAATATCAAAGGAAATTGATATAGCAGTCGAATATTAATAGGAATTGATATAGTAGTTGCAATTATAGCCTAGTAAGTAATCGGTTGTTGTACCTAGTGTTTATTGACGTCATACTTATGTTATTTCGGATACAAATAAGCCCACTTGTTTATAATTCTTTATTTACATAAAGAGGCATCCCAAACAATGTAGATAAGGAAATATAAACTTATGGTTTAGTGATTTACAATGTCTTTATTTAAATGAAAAGGCATCTCAATCCATTCAAATAATTACAAATCATCCTTCACAACATTCGTACTTAGTCGGTGAGTTACAAGGTAGTGTATTACGAGATGATACTGGTGTTGCAAAAGTACAAGATGAATATTCAAACTTGTAAAGCTGATTAGGGTACTTGTGGTGTAGCTAAGGATGATTTGAGCTTTAAAAGTGCATCAACATCTGTTAATGAGCTTGTGGTTCCAACGATTGTAAAGATAATGATGTGATATGTTGACGAACAAAAGTGTGTAGTGTATGCTTAACATTAATACTCTTAGGTATAGATGTTGAGTTTGCTTTAAAAATCTTAAGAGATTTTAAAAGTTTATGATGGAATGGTATCCTTAGAACCTAAACAGGATAGCACTTCTACAGGATGAAGAGAAGAATTGATAACTATCCCAAGATAGTAGTTCGGATTATCTCATAAATGAAAACTTTCAAGAATGAAATTTGGTAGTACAAATAAGGTATTAAGATTTCGCTGAGTGGTAAGACACTATCATGTCTCTAGATCGTTTTAATGTATTCTGGTGGTTTATCGAGTTCAAGTAGGAAATCAACCTAAACATAACCCTAGTACAACTACTCTCAGTATTTGAAAATTTTAAGTTGAATATAGTTAGTCAGACTATATTCCACTGTCCCTAGGTTAAATATAGGTGACTAGTCTATATTTAGCCAAGGTTCGATAAAATTTCCAAATACCTAAATTAGGTATACTTTTGATATGTCCGTTGCTTTCGGGAAGCTGTCCACTAAACAAAGGCAATGTCAAACCCTTCAATTGCAAGTCCCGCCTATACAAGACTTGTAACCCATGTTTTCACATTCCATCGCATAGAAGATAGTAAGGGTAGGTACGTATGGAAAGGAAGTTTTAAGTAGTTCTAAAATAGAACATACTTGGCCAGGATCACGAACTTTTAACAATGAAGGTTTCATAAGAACACTTTGATGAATGTAGGGCTGAACTTCAGCTTTTGTAGGTGATCGATTTGTTTGTCCTTTAGAAATCTCATATTTCTTGTTTTGAAATCGATAGATTGTGACGGGTTTTTGATATCATATGGAATGATATTGATGATGTGATGGAATGATTATAGAGACCATTGCGTAAAACACAATGTCTCGGAAGTAGGTTAGACCATTGTGCAATTCACAATGTCTGGGAAGTAGGTTTGACCATCGTGTGACTCAAAACATTTGAGAAATGATTAAGACCATTGTATAATACAATGTCTTGGAAAATGAATGAGACCATTGTATCTCACAATGTCTTGGAAAATGAATGAGACCATTGTATCTCACAATGTCTTGGAAATGAATGAGACCATTGTAATATACAATGTCTTGGAAATGAATGAGACCATTGTAATATACAATGTCTTGGACATATAATGTTGGAGTAGGAATATGATTGGGAGAATCTGGTTGTGTCGAAATACCCTAGAATAGGCATATGCAGATATGTTTAGTCCATTGTTTAGATAAATGATTGAAAATAAACCGAGTTTATATATCAATATGCTAATGCTTACGGGGAAATGCTCAAAATGGGTATATATGAATATACTAATATGTTTGTGTATCATAACATGCTTACTAAATCCATAATCGTCTGGAGGATGGAAGACACGGAGAACGGAAGGCTATAAAATGTTTTTGTTTGTGATTGTAGTTATAGTTTAGGTCTCAATTAGACCCGTTTCTCTATAACCATGGATCTGGTACCAATCTGTAACACCCCCAATTCATGGATGCAGCGGAATTCGAACTGGGTGTTACTCGACGGCACAATAGTCACAATGATAGAAAACGAACTCCAATTGAGTCGTTTTGAAAAGGTTTATCATTCAAATTATATAAATATCAGAGATTACAAAATGAGGTCCCAATTGGTTCCATGTTTACAATGTATAATAAATGAGTTTTGAATGATAATAAAATTTATAGCCCTCTTGAGTATCCGTGTCCTTCCGTGCCATCCTTGATCGTCATGAACCTGAAATACATGCTTGAGAGGTCAACACAAAGGTTGAGTGATATTCATAGAGTTTGTTAAATCGATTGAACACAATATGTTGGTAGTGTGAGTTATAGGCTCACACCAATGTTTGGAAAACAAAACAGGTAGGCTACGTTATTATACGCCCGGAACATGTATTATACACTAAGCTTATGACACCATAACGTTAACGTGTACCAATATCGATCGGCAGATTTATCCCGGTAGGTACTTTGCTAACATACCTAAATCTCAAATATTAATGCATTTGTTTGCACTTAGTCAAAACAAATGGGATTCGTCAATCCCAATAGGCCTATTATTAATATTCGCGCTCACTATT
This sequence comes from Artemisia argyi, assembly GCA_030686995.1. Classification (NCBI taxonomy): domain Eukaryota; kingdom Viridiplantae; phylum Streptophyta; class Magnoliopsida; order Asterales; family Asteraceae; genus Artemisia; species Artemisia argyi. The sequence continues at coordinate 217,747,615 of CM060685.1, read as the reverse complement.
GCTAGTGATTAAATGGTTCATAATCAAGGATATCGGTTTAGCAAGGCTGGTACTTAGTTATAATAAAACAATCAGGTAAGCATACAATTTAAAAACATTGTGCTCGGTTATAAATAGCATGTATTTCCCCCAAGGGTTTGTAAAACGATTAAGTAATCGAAAGTGGGGCTATGAACTCACCTTAAGTAAGATAGCAAGTAATGAAGGTGATGGTTGGATCGTGAAGGTTTCTACGAGCAACCTATAATAGAATGTCGCGACTTAGGATCGGAGTAAAGAATATGAAGTAGTGCCTATATATATATCTTGCATTTAGTCCATGATGTGGTATGATGTATATTGTAAATCTTTGAAAGAAAAGATTCATGAACATGTATGTTTTGTATATCGTTTACTACCGTTCGGGCCGACATAATTCAGAAGTCATGTTAGTAAGCGTTCGAGGAGCCAGGACACTTTAACTCGTAAATCCACAACTCAACTCGACGGCTTACATAATGAACTCCTCACATGAGGCTCCCTACTATTGTAGTAGTTGATGAAATATATAGATATAAGTTTTGATCCGAAAGTTACATGTCCGATACTTGAATAAACTTAGGAAAGTTTATTTGTACATGAAGATTGTTATTAGGGGTAGTTTCATAAGTCTTGTATGACCATTTTCTCTTTGTAATATCTCATGGTTCCTTTAAGTGAAGTAGATCCAAATTGTTTGTTCAAGTTATCGTTAACTCTTTGTTTCATGTTTACGCCTAAGTAAGTTGGTATGGTCATTTCGTCATGGCCTAGCCATGACCTTTGGTCCTTGTTCCAAGGTCATGAGACTCAACCTTGGCTCTAGCCATGGTTGTGGTCTTGATTATAGGTCATAAGACCTCTTGTTCCATTTAAAGTATAACCATAATCTAGTGACTTTCGCCTAAAAATGGGCTGTTTAGATTTTGAAGAATTTTATCACTCGGAAAGCGTTTTTAGGTCTCGAGCTTCTTTATTCCTGAACGAAAACGTCGTTCCGGACAACTTTCGTGTTTTAACTTTTTGATGAATCGGACCAGAAGTGGGACTTTCAAAACCCAAATTTGATCAGAATGGTATTTGGCAGTTTTCCGGAAATCTTTGGTAACTTCAAATGGGCGTAACTTTTGACTCGTATACTCGTTTTAGGTGGTTCAAATTGCTATGGTTTCCTTGTTAAGTCCTCTACTGTAATATGTAATGATCCAATATCATAATTTTACCATTTTGGTCGTGGTTTTCCAAGAAAGTCACTAGTTTACTTGTTTTAGTAACTTGTCTTATCAATCATGTACAATAACTTGTTTTACTCACTTTTATACATCATGGACATGAATACAAGACATAATATAGCACAAATAATATGTAAATAACATGAATATGATTATTTAACAAGAATCATGTTAGGGTTTGGCTTACAACTTTTGGCTTTCAAAGATGAAAGGAAGTTAACATGTAAGGATAGGACATTGATAGACTTGCTTCAACCCTTTTTCACTTCATGCAATCTTTCTACCCTTGGTATTCTTGAAAGATGGATGATGAAGGTTGAGGTGAATTGAGTAGATTTAAACTCAAGAGAAATCACCAAGTATGTTAGGGTTTGGAAGAGTTTTGGTAACCTAAGATCAACTAGGGTTTCTACCTTGAAGAAACACTTGAACCTTGCAAGAAATTAGAAGGAAATAAAGCTAAGGATGGATGGTTATGGTGGTGGAGGTGCACGGCATAACAAGGGATGGGAGGGAGTATTTATAGGTCCATTTAGGAAGCTTACTAGGAAAGTGTTACAACTTGGTGACCAAGTTGTAAATAAATGATGATCTAAGGGTAATTTCATGAGATGAAGCCACATGGGATGACTCCCCCCCCTCCTAGGTCGGTTTGGAGTGCTTGGAGAGCAAGGGTGTGGACTTTTCTTGGTATTATCCAAGATACTTGGTTAGTTTTGACTCCGGGAAATGCCAATCGTAAATGATTAAGCCTCAAAACGTAAAACCGGGTGTCGTAAAATTATGGAATTTGAAAGTATGGTTAAACTTGTCAAAACACTCCATAATAAAATATAAAATGAGTGGTAGGTTCTATCGGGTGCTAAAACCCTGCTAAAAACTGGAAACACGGGTCTAAAACGCGTAATACGTAAAACGTACGAATATTGCGTAAAATTGAGAAAAGTAAAATGTTACTTTTCTAATAGGATAAAAATGATTTAAAATGACTTATAATGTCTAGACCGGGCTTAGTCTAGTGTCGGTTGGTATTAAATGTCTTTTAGACATCAAACCGTAAGCCTAAAAATCACGAAATGGCTTATAACATCAAGGGATGATTTTTGGTCAATGGGGGAGGGAAAGAATATGTTGACTTTTTCTAATAAGTTGAAAACTCAAATAGTCTTAGAAACGCGTTTTGTGGTCTAACGGTTAATCGCCCAAACGGTTAAGCGTGCTCATGCGAGAGTAGTACAGGCATGGGTGACCTGCTGGGAAGTCTTTGGTCATGTTTTTCTCAGTCACGATTAATTCTCAAATAAATCATGAGTGTGTCAAACATTTTTCTGATGCGGGGTCACTTAACGCGGTCGAGTTTCGTTGTACGTAGAATTTCTGAATGACGTTTTACCCTAAAACGTGTAATTCCTTAATAACTTTCACGAAAATGATCTGACGAATGTCAAACATTTAATTTGCCATGGAAATGATTTATCACTTGAGAATATCAAATAAAAATCAACTTTCGGGAAAAATGAATAGTAAAAGTGAATAGTGAAATTTTCCGGGAATGGTAATTAACCTGAAATTGCGAATTGTTACAGTTTTGACCCAACAGCCCAAATTACCACTTCTAATAGAAAGTACAGAAAGAAACCTTGATAGCAGAAACAGCGCCTACATAGTCTGTATTACACCCATATAACGTCCCATCTTTTGGTCTTCTGATAGCGTAGTTGACTGCTCCTATTGACTGTAGCATACAATCAATAACAGAATACATAAAAAGCCGTAATTTAATAATCATCTACATCAGCCTCAACGCTTAAGGTTTCTTTAAAAATGAAACTTACCTTTGCAACCGGATCAACCTCATCACAACATTGAAGTAAAGATTCTTTGTGAGGAATGGTTTCAACTGCATCAAAAAATGATACATTTTTCTAATCTGAATAAATACAAATACGGGGTTTTCTCCATAAAATATCAACGTTCTTCCACATTTGTGACCTTTTAGTCATTGTATGGTTATATAACATTTGATTCAATAAAAGATGGCTTTGTATGCCCTTTGGGCATTCGGTACCAGGTTATCCGATGGTCAATATGATTACTTTAAATAAAAAAAGTCAACTTTATTTATATAAATTTCAAATTTGTATATACCAGTCGTTATATGACCCAACCAGTACAACAAAGCCACCTTTCAATAACTTGCCACATAGAAAGTTAAATAAGTACGAAGGCACATATATGAGAGGATGTAGATATAATATGAGAAAAAAGACCCTTGAAACCGAAGCTCACTAGCTATAATAAAAAGATGAAAACTCAACCTGAACCCCGCGAAATCTGTAGATGAGTAAGTATCAAGAAAAGTATTTACATTATCCACCAACAAATGTACATAAACTCCATTATAACCAACTGATCGGAAAGCTTTATTGTACAACAAAGGTGATTTACTATGTCCAACTGGCTTCCCAATAATACCGAATACTTTTGTGTCAGGACCTAATTGTCTGAAATTAAACAAGTCCAAAAGATTCCTAATTGTGGGTTGTCCGGGTGCAGATACCTTTCCATGCTCAAGGGTGCCAAATGACAAATATCCACCGAATTTGGGGCAGAGTACTCGAGACATCAGACTTTCACCCATTACCATTGCTATTAATGGAACCTAAATGATTAATTAAGGTACTTAAATAACCACGCAAGCTAATAAAACTGCGAAAAAAATAAATCTAATTTACAAATTTCATTACATGCATGACTTACGCCGCTTACTTGAGAATTAGCAGTAATGTGAAAGACTTGTGCCATGCCAGTTATATCTATAGCGGTTGTTGCAAACTTGACAATGTCAGCTCCTGTTGACTGCAATTTGGCCACAAGGTTCCCAAGCTCTTCTATCGAAGGAGTATTTTGATAATTGTGGGAAGAAACTATTAGTTTGCACTTTGTAGGCTTGTCCACATGGATTAAGTTGTTGAAATCATCAATGGTCTGCATTTGCGTTACGAATAACAGTATAGTACTTTAGACGAGCCTATGAGCATGAATAGATGCATTTAATGTCAAGAAGAAGGAACCTTAAGCTCAACATCGATGTGATCAGCTCCTAATTCCATTGCTAATCGAAGAGCAGCCAATTGACTTTGTTCATCTCCGTCGTACTGACCACCTTCCCATGTTGGGCTAGAAAATAACATAGAATCAGAAACCTTTTTGGGAAAGATAAAGTGTTACAACATCATGCAATATGGACTAGATTAGGGGGATGTTTGGTAATGCTTATTAAAACTGCCTATGCTTTCATGAAATAAGCAATTGCTATAACAGAAAGCAATGATGCAAAAAGTGTGTAGATAGGCTTCTACAGTAATGAAACCAGATAATCAGATATCGCATTTGTGTAAGTTTTCGGCAATCAGCTAATTAGGGATTTATTACATAAAATAATCAGCCTATAATCATATCCAAACACTTATTACTGCTGATCTACTGTATCAAAACGCAACAAGGGGTGTTTGAGATTACTAAGTTAAACAGCTTATGCTCATAACAAGAAGATCAACTTATTCAAAACAGCATATTTCACCCCTGAGGTTAAACTTACAATACTGAATCCACTAACAATAACCAGTTCAAACTAAACAATCTGAAACTTCTTACTGAAAATACCTTATTTCACCCCTAAACTAAGTAGATAAGCATAGTCAAATTTATGCATCAGCTCAAAAAACACAATAAGCAGATAATCTGTTATAAAAACAATCCAAATTCTGAAACAATCCCATCACATGTTAGATGGTTTACCGGGTCATTCTGTCGGTTTTAAGGGCCTAGGCAACCGACAAAGAAAAACCGTTCAGAGTGGTAGTCACGCTTATAGCAAGCAATAAAGATGGGGTAAAGGGGCGGCGGGAAAGAAAAGTGCAGTTTATAGAGTCGGAGAGCTAGTAGAGCTCATAGGTTTCTACCTGTGACTAACTTAGTGTGCTTTTGGTAGCAGCAGCCTTACCAACAATCTATCTTTCATAAATAAGCACTCGCATTACGGTGCGAGATCTGCCAAGCTAAGCTCAATCACAACCCCACTGGCTCAAACAAAGGCTGGATCGGTTCACTGAATGCCAACAAAATATAGCAAGTCCTCTAGCAAATTAGGTACACGAAAGCCACAGGTACCTCTAGAAGCCATGATCCATGGGACGCGCAAGTCCCACTAACAGAAAGAGAACTAGACACCTCAAACTCACCAGCTCACTAACGCAATCTCTGAACAGGACTTTCGTCTTATTTCAATAGACTTGGCAGACCAAGTTTTCGAGAGAGAGAGATCGAAAAAAAAAAAAAAAAAAAAAAAAAAAAAAAAAAAAAAAACTGCATTCAAATCATAAGAGTTCTAACAATATCATAAGCATAAGCCCTTTTTCATCTGAAAACACTTATCCATTAGCAACTCTCAATTCCCAAATATGCCCCTAAATATTATTGTACTTGCATATACTCCACATTTCATCCTAAACTTAAACTGCTAATTACAAAGAGCTTATTTACCATAAACTAAGTAGATAAGCATAGTCACATTTCATCATCTGCTTAAAAAAAGCAATAAGAAGATAAGCTGTTTACATAAGCGAAAATCCCACACTCCCCACATCACATGTCAAACAATTCAGTATACTAATAACTCCAACATTCATATCACGATAACAGTTGCGAATACCGAAAATTTGTCGCAAAAAACTGCACCTGCAAGGAAAAAGAGTAGGCAAAGGACTTAATTTATAAAGGGTTTGATATCATATCTATCAGTAAAACCTTTCTTGTTTCAAACTATCCTATCTAACTTCAACTTAAGTCAGCACCATACAATTCAGCATCTCCCATCAGCTTAGTTCACCCTCAAGGCCTCAAATAAACATATAATCATGTCCAGACACTCAACCCTTATCCACAATAACAAAACGCAATAAGGGGGTGTTTGGGATTACTACTTCATACAGCTTATAAGCAGATGATCAGCTTCTTATTTCACTGTAAGAGCAAAATTGTAATATCAAATTCACCAATACTAATCAGCTCAAAATAAGCAATCTCAAAGTGCCCAAACACTCAAAAACAAAATACTAATAAACCCAACATTCATATCATAGAAACAGTTTCGAATATCGAAAAACAGTCCGAAAAAAGAATCTTCTGTAAGTAAAAAGGGTTGTAACAATTCGCAATTTCAGGTTAATTTCTATTTCCGGAAAATTTACTATTTACTTTTACTATTCATGTTACTATTCATTTTTACTATTCATTTCTTTCTGAAATTTTCCCGAAATTTGATTTTTATTTCATATTCTCGAGTGATAAATCATTTCCATGGCAAATTAAATGTTTGACATTCGTCAGATCATTTTCGTGAAAGTTATTAAGGAATTACACAGAATTACACGTTTTAGGGTAAAACGGCAATCAGAAATTCTACGCACAACGAAATTTGACCCCGTCAGGTGACCCCACATCAGAAAAATATTTAACATACTCATGATTTATTTGAGAATAAATCATGACTGAGAAAAATCATGGCCAAAATAAACTTCGGCCGTGAAAAACTGGAATTTTCAGTTTTAAGCGTTTTTACTCAGCCGTAACCTTAGCCTATACCTGCACCGCGTTTCTAAGATAATTTGATCTTTCAACTTATTAAAATAAGTCAACATATTTTTCCCTCCTCCATTGACTAAAAATCATTCCTTGATTTTATAAATCATTCCTTGATTTTTAGGCTTACGGTTTGATGTCTAAAAGACATTTAATACCAACCGACACTAGACTGAGCCCAGTCTAGACATTATAAATCATTTTAAATCATTTTTATCATATTAGAAAAGTAACATTTTACTTTTCTCAATTTTACGCAATATTCGTACATTTTACGTATTACGCGTTTTAGACCCGTGTTTCCAGTTTTTAGCAGGGTTTACCACCCAAATGAAACCTACCACTCATTTTATATTTTATTATGGGACATATGGACATGTCTAACAATACTTTAAAGTTTCATAATTTTACGACACCCGGTTTTACGTTTTGAGGCCTAATCATTTACGGTTGTCATTTCCCGGAGTCAAAACTCATCCTAATACTTAGGATATTATCAAGCCAAGCCACCTCACCTCCTTATCCCTTGTGAACCGCCATAAGGGGGGGGGGAGTCATCCCTTGTGTGGCTTGATCTTAGGCAAGGTTGGCTTAGATGTGTTACATGTGTTGAAGCTTGTTAAGAAAGCTTTGACTAGTCTTGAAATGTAACCTCCTCATGAGACTATAAAAGCCCCCCTTCCCCCTCGTTATGCCATCCATCACCACACCCCATTTCACTCCACACTTAGCTTTATTTCTTCCAAGTTCTAGCAAGGTTCAAGTGATAGTTCAAGTAGAAACCCTAGTTTGATCATAAGTTACCAAAACACTTCCATAACCCTAGTATACTTGGTGATTTCTCTTGAGTTTCAATCCACTCAATTCACCTCAATCTTCATCATCCATCTTTCAAGAATACCAAGGGTAGAAAGGTTGCATGAAGTGAAAAAGGGTTGAAGCAAGTCTATCAAAGTCCATTTCCTTACTTGTTACTTCCTTTCTTTATTAGAAAGCCAAAAGTTGTAAGCCAAACCCTTACATGCTTCTTGCTAATTTATCATGTTCATATCATTTACATGTTATTCTTGCTATATTATGTCTTGTATAAATGTCCATGATGTATAAAGATGAGTAAAAGATGTTGTTATAATGAATTGTTGAAACAAGTTACTAAAACAAGCAAACTAGTGAATTTCTTGGTAAGACCTGATCAAAATGGTAAAAATATGATATTTTATTATTACATATTGTGGTAGAGGACCTAACAAGGAAACCATAGCAATTTGAACCACCTAAAAAGAGTATACGAGTCAAAAGTTAGGGCGATTTGAAGTTACCAAAGATTTCCGGCAAACTGCCTAAAAAGCTTCTGTGACAGAACCTAAAAGACGCAAAAAGAGGCCTTTCTGGTCCGATTCATGAAAAAGTTAAAACACGAAAGTTGTCCGGAATCTCGTTTTAACTGAGGTACAAAGAGGATCGAGCCTTGAAAACACCTTCTGAGTGAGATATTTCTCAGTTTCTTAACAGCTAATTACATATATACAAGTCACTATACTATTGTTATACTTTCAAAGGAACAAGAGTTATTATGACCTATAACCAAGACCACCACCATGGCTAGAGCCAAGGTTGTGTCTCATGACCTTGGAACAAGGACCAAAGGTCATGGCTAGGCCATGACGAAATGACCATACCAACTTACATAGGCGTAAACATGAAACAATGAATTAGGCGATAACTTGAACAAGCAATTTGGATCTACTTCACTTAAAAGGGAACCATGAGATTTTACCAAGACAAATGGTCATACAAGACTTATGAAACATACCCTAATAACAATCTTCATGTACTAATAAACTTTCCTAAGTTTATTCAAATATCGGACATGTAACTTTTCGGATCAAAACTTATATCTATATACTTTATCAACTACTACAATAGTAGGGAGCCTCATGTGAGGAGTTCATTATGTAAGCCGTCGAGTTAAGTTGTGGATTTACGAATTAAAGTGTCCTGGCTCCTCGAACGCTTACTAACATGACTTCTGAATTATGTCGGCCCGAACGGTAGTAAACGATATACAAAACATACATGTTCATAAATCTTTTCTTTCAAAGACTTACAAATATACATCATACCTCATCATGGACTAAATGCAAGATATTTATATAGGCACTTATTCATATTCTTCACTCCGATCCTAAGTCGCAACATTCTATTATAGGTTGCTCGTAGAAACCTACACGATCCGACCATCACCTTCATTACTTGCTATCCTACTTATGGTGAGTTCATAGCCCCACTTTACATTACTTCAATGTTTTACAAACCCTTGGGGGGAATACATGCTACTTTTAAACCGAACACAATGCTTTGAAACTGTATGCTACCTGATTGTTTTATTATTACTAAGTACTTACCTTGCCAATCCTAGGCCCCATCATGAACCATTTAATCACTAGTATTAGTGAGCGCGAGTATTGTGAATAGGCCTATTGGGATTGACGAATCCCATTTGTTTGAGCAGATTAGTTCAAACGAATGCACTATATTTGAAAACATTAAGTATGACGGCAAAGTACTTACCGGGGAAACATAACCGCCGATTGATATTGGTACCCGTTAACGTATTGGTTGCATGAGCTTAGTATATAATAATAACTGTTTTGTTTTCTAACATGAGTATGAGTCTAATTAACTCTTACTACCAACATATTGTGTTCAACCGTTAAACAAACTCTATGAATTTCACTCAACCTTTGTGTTGACCTCTTAATCATGTATTTCAGGTCCATGAAAATCAAGAATGGAGCGGAAGGGCACGTACCGAAGGAAGAATGCTATAAACTATTATGTCATTCGATAAAAACATCATAGACTTTATATTGATGTGTTTTGAAACAATGGAACCTTTTGGGACCTTACTATGTAAACTCTGATATATTTGAATAAATATGAATGACAACTCTTTTTAATACGATTCGTTTAGAGATCGTTTTCTATTATTATGACTGTTGTGCCGTCGAGTAACACCCAAGTTGACTTCCGCTGCATCATGAATTGGGGGTGTTACAGATTGGTACCAGAGCCATGGTTATAGAGAAACGGGTCTAAGTGAGACCTAAACTATAACTACAATAACAAGAAAAAACATTTTTAAAGCCTTCCGCTCTTCGTGCCTTCCATCCTCCAGAAGATTATGGACTTATTACACACGTTATGCTACATGAACATATTTGTATATTGTCATATGCACATTTCCTTAGTTTGAGCATTTTCCATAAACATTTGATTATTTTTGACGTCATAATACTAATTGTAGACATCATGTCCGCACCTCCATCTCCCGATCATCTTCCTGCTATGCCTGAATATTTACCAATTCTTCCTGGACCCGGTGATCCTTACTTTGAAGCAATTGATTACGACGATGAGGAAGAACCTTATGAGGATCTAGACAATGAAATAGTTTCGGACGAAGATCCTGAAATGGATATGGACATAAACATCGATGATTACGAAGAGGATCATGAAATGGATGTTGACATCGAAGGCATCGATGACATTGAGGAAGCGGAGGAACAAATAGTGGTGCCACATCTATCACCCTTAACATCTCCACCTCCGGTTTCACCAATTTCATCCGAATCTAACCGTACCACTCCAGCTCAAGTTCCGAATTCTACTCACCAAACCGGCGAAACATCTACATCTACACATATGTTCGCGAACTCAGCTCAATACGAAATCTACTCTTTGAAACAAGCTCTTAACCTAACCCAACTCAAAGTTCAAAATATGGCAAGTCAAATGAACGACTACATATCCAAGGTAAATTCTGCCAGAATGGATGCCATGAATGCTCGAGACGAACTATATTGGTTTAAGCTTGACATGAGCTACGTGAAGAGTGACTCGACTCATGTTGGGGAAGTAGTCTTAAATCCTTTGACGGGCTTGGATAATGTCAAGGATAGACTCACTTTGGTTGAGAGGGCCCAAGAACAGGATGCGGTTCAAATTCACAAACTACTTAACCGCCTAAATACCGCCGAAATCCGGTTAGATGTTGCAAACTTTGACAGGTATCAACTTAAGAATGATTTGTGTGGGATGCAAACTCAAATGAGTTCCATACAACAAAGGCTATACCGAAAGGATGTCAAAGAATACCGTCCAAATGAAAGTGTAGATGTGTTAGCAACACGCGGAAATAATAATCCGACCGGACCACAACAACCTCCCAACCGACGTTAGACTAGTGTTATAGTACTAGTTAGCTTTTGTACAACGTTGTAATTACTAACTGAAAGTATCAGTTAGTAAAGTTTTGAATGAACTTGTAATAAGTTCGATTTTGTAAAACAACGTTATATGAATAAAACTCTTGTTTTATATACTATCATGTGTTATGCTTTTAAGTTTCAACATTATTATCCTATCATTCTTATCAAATTGTGCTCATTTCACAACTCTCTAATTTCAACGTATCTTTTGAACAATAGAATCATGGCGCCAAAGAAAAAGACCCCACCAACGATGACACAAGCTGCCATCCGCAAACTGGTAAAGGATAGTGTCAATGCAGCGCTTATCGCGGAACGAGCAGCCGTAGCTGCAGCAGCTGCCGAAACCGCCACAGCTGCTGGTGCTGCTGATGCTGCAGCAGCCGCTGATGCTGCAGCAGCTGCCGATGCTGCAGCAGCCGCAGAAGCCACCACTGCTGCGGAAGCTGCTATAGCCGCAGAGGCTGCCAGAATTGCCAGTCTTAACCCTGGAGGACCTACCCCTCCGGTGACCAATGTTACTACAGTACCAAAGGGTTGCTCGTTCATTTCCTACCTGAAATGTGAACCTATCAAATTCAAGGGTACTGAAGGGGCTGTAGGTTTGACCCGTTGGTTCGAAAAAGCAGAGTCAGTATTCTTAGTCAGTAAATGTACTGAGGGTGAAAAAGTTCAGTATGCCACGAGTACTTTGTTGAATGAGGCGTTGTCCTGGTGGAACTCAATTGCTCAACCCATGGGCATTGAGAATGCCTACAAAATTACTTGGGCTAATTTGAAACAAATGATGATCAAGGAATACTGTCCTCGCAGTGAGATGCAAAAGTTGGAAGTTGAATTCTGGGATGATACGGTTAAGGGAAATGATATCATGACCTACAACCGTAGATTCCAGGAATTAAGGATACTTTGTCCAACAATGGTTTCCACACAGGAAAAATTGTTGGAAAGGTATATCTGGGGACTACCATTAAGCATACAGGGGAATGTGACTTTGGCAAATCCCAAGGAACTTGATGAGGCTATGCGGATGTCCCGTAGCCTCATGGATCAAGTGGTACGTATGTCGGAAACCCGAAAGCAAAACAACCCCAACAACACCAACAACAGCAATGTCAACAACCCCAACAACTCCAACTACCGTAACAACAACAACAACAAGAACAACAACAACAACAAACGACCATGGGATGGTAACCGTGGGAACAACAACAACAACAACCCAACCCGAAACAACAACCATCACAATCAACAGAACAAGAGACAGGAAGCCGCGACGGCTTATGTTGCTGCACCAGCTGGTGGTAAGTACGGTGGTAATCTACCACAATGTACCAAGTGCAATTACCATCATGAAGGTCCTTGCCCGGCCAAATGCCACAAGTGCCAAAAGCCCGGACATCTTGCCAAAGATTGTAGAGGCAAGGGTATAGCTACTGGGGCTAACACACAGCCCATAGTTACATGTTTCGGGTGTGGTGAAAGGGGACACTACAAGAACAACTGTCCTCAAAACCAAGGACCCCAAGGCGGAGGTGCTCGTGGTAGAGCCTATGTCATGGGAAAAGAAGAACCACACCAGGACCCGAACGTGGTTACCGGTACGTTCTTACTCAATAATATTCCTGTTAAAGTCTTATTCAATTCTGGTGATGATATGAGCTTTATATCTACTAGAATTGCGCCTTTACTTGATATTCCATCAATCACTTTAACCACTAGTTAGAGTATTGAGCTAGCTACCGGTGACTTAGTAAATACCAATACCGTAATCCCAAACTGTACCCTTGATCTCTTAGACCACCCCTTTGACATCAATCTTATGCCAATTGAACTCGGAAGTTTTGATGTAGTTATTGGCATGGATTGGTTGTCTAAACATCAAGCTAACATTATTTGTGGTGAAAGAGTTGTGCACATTCCATGTGACAATGAAACTTTGATCATTCGTGGTGATCAAAGTGGAACTCGAATAAACATCATCTCATTGAGAAAGGATGTTATGCTTTCTTAGCCCACGTAACAGAAAAGAAAACTGATGAAAAACATCTCGAAGATGTTCCTATTGCCCGTGAGTTTCCTGAAGTCTTTCCAGAAGACTTACCCGGACAACCACCAAATCGTCAAATAGAGTTCAGAATTGATTTAGTACCAGGAGCGGCGCCAGTTGCCCGCGCACCATACCGGCTAGCACCTTCAGAGATGCAAGAGCTATCAAATCAATTACAAGAACTTTCGGACAAGGGATTTATTCGACCCAGTTCCTCACCTTGGGGAGCTCCAGTTTTGTTCGTGAAAAAGAAAGATGGGTCATTACGAATGTGTATTGACTATCGTGAGCTAAACAAATTAACCATAAAGAACCGTTACCCACTACCAAGAATTGATGATTTATTCGATCAATTACAAGGTTCAACCTATTACTCAAAAATTGACCTACGTTCAGGTTACCACCAAGTTAGAGTTCGTGATGAAGACATTCCAAAAACAGCCTTTAGGACACGATATGGTCACCATGAATTTCAAGTGATGCCCTTTGGGTTAACTAATGCACCGGCAGTATTCATGGATCTCATGAATCGTGTGTGTAAGCCATATTTGGACAAGTTCGTGATCGTATTCATAGACGACATTCTCATATATTCCAAAAACGAAGAGGAACACAAAGAACACCTGAGAACAATTTTAGGACTACTCAAGGAAGAGAAATTGTATGCAAAGTTTTCCAAATGCGAATTTTGGATTCAATCCGTACAATTCCTTGGGCATGTGATTGACAAGACCGGTTTACATGTCGACCCCGCTAAAATTGAAGCTATCAAAAATTGGCCAACACCTACCACACCTACAGAAATTCGTCAATTTTAGGGTCTAGCCGGGTATTATCGAAGGTTTATTGATGGATTTTCTTCAATAGCAAAATCTTTGACCAAGCTAACTCAGAAAAACAAGAAATACGTGTGGGATGAAGAAGAAGAAAATGCTTTCCAAACCCTTAAACAAAAACTTTGTAGTGCTCCTATCCTAGCATTGCCAGATGGGATCGAAGATTTTGTAGTCTATTGTGATGCATGGTACCAAGGTTTAGGTGCCGTGTTGATGCAACGTGATAAGGTCATGGCTTATGCATCAAGACAACTCAAAGTTCATGAAGAAAATTACACCACTCATGACTTAGAGTTAGGAGCCGTAGTCTTTGCACTAAAAATCTGGAGGCACTATCTATACGGTACTAGATGTACTGTGTACACCGATCATAAAAGTCTACAACACATTTTGAACCAAAAAGAACTAAACATGAGACAACGTCGTTGGTTGGAATTACTTTGTGATTATGACTGCGACATTCGTTACCACCCAGGAAAAGCAAACGTAGTAGCCAACGCCCTAAGCCGAAAGGAACGGGTTATACCACTACGAGTCCGAGCCTTAGTTTTAACCATAAATTCAAACTTTCCTACTCAAACCCTTCACGCTCAAGCTGAGGCGGTGAAACAAGAAGACATCCAAAAGGAAGAGTTGGATGGCATGATACAAAAGAAATTCGAAACCCGTTCAGATGGAACTCTATGCTTCCAAGGTCGAAGTTGGTTACCACTTTATGGTGGCTTACGAGACTTGATCATGCATGAATCACACAAGTCTAAATACTTCATACATCCAGGATCTGATAAAATGTATCATGATCTTAAGTTACTTTATTGGTGGCCGAACATGAAAGCCGACATTGCAACATACGTTAGCAAATGTCTTACCTGCTCCAAAGTAAAAGCCGAACATCAAAAACCATCCGGTCCATTGCAACAACCAGAGATTCCTATGTGGAAATGGGAAAGAATTACTATGGACTTCATTACCAAGCTCCCAAGGACATCAAGCGGTTATGACTCCATCTGGGTCATAGTTGATCGTCTCACAAAATCCGCACACTTTATACCAATCAAAGAGACTTACAAAATGGAACAACTAACCCGACTGTACGTCAAAGAAATAGTCTCACGACATGGTGCACCGATATCCATCATATCCGACAGAGATGGTAGATTTACTTCCAATTTCTGGCAGTCACTCCAAGACGCCTTTGGAACAAACCTAGACATGAGTACAGCGTACCATCCTCAGACCGATGGCCAGAGTGAACGAACCATTCAAACACTTGAAGACATGCTTCGAGCTTGTATAATAGACATTGGAAAAGGATGGGATACTCATTTACCATTAGTCGAATTTTCCTACAACAACAGCTATCATACAAGTATTAAAGCTGCTCCATTTGAAGCACTTTACGGTCGAAAGTGTCGTTCACCTGCTTGTTGGGCTGAAGTGGGAGAAGTTCAACTCACTGGACCAGAACTCATACGAGAAACAATGGAAAAGATTGTACAAATCAGAAGTCGACTACAAACCGCAAGAGATCGACAGAAAAGTTATGCCGACACACGACGCAGACCCCTAGAATTCCAAGTCAGAGATAGGGTTATGCTAAAGGTATCGCCTTGGAAGGGTTTGATACGATTCGGTAAACGAGGAAAACTAAACCCAAGATACATCAGACCATTCAAAATCCTAGCCAGGGTTGGCCCTGTGGCGTACAGACTTGAGCTTGCATCAGAACTCAGTAGTGTACACCCCACTTTCCATGTATCTAACCTAAAGAAATGCTTGTCGGATGAATCACTCGTGATTCCACTCGATGAAATTCAACTCAATGATGATCTTCAATTTGTTGAGGAACCCGTAGAAATCATGGACCGAGAGGTCAAACAACTCAAACAAAGCCGTATACCAATTATCAAAGTTCGTTGGAACTCACGACGTGGTCCTGAGTACACATGGGAACGAGAGGACCAGATACGTAAGAAATACCCACATCTTTTTACCAACGAAGCTTCTACTCCTAACGCAAATTGATCTCCGGGACGGAGCTCTCATATGGGGTGGAGACTGTAACAATTCGCAATTTCAGGTTAATTTCTATTTCCGGAAAATTTACTATTCACTTTTACTATTCATTTTACTATTCATTTCTTTCTGAATTTTTCCTGAAAGTTGATTTTTATTTCATATTCTCGAGTGATAAATCATTTCCATGACAAATTAAATGTTTGACATTCGTCAGATCATTTTCGTGAAAGTTATTAAGGAATTACGCAGAATTACACGTTTTAGGGTAAAACGGCAATCAGAAATTCTACGCACAACGAAATTTGACCCCGTCAGGTGACCCCACATCAGAAAAATGTTTAACATACTCATGATTTATTTGAAAATAAATCATGACTGAGAAAAATCATGGCCAAAATAAACTTCGGCCGTGAAAAACTGGAATTTTCAGTTTTAAGCGTTTTTACTCAGCCGTAACCTTAGCCTATACCTGCACCGCGTTTCTAAGATAATTTGATCTTTCAACTTATTAAAATAAGTCAACATATTTTTCCCTCCTCCATTGACTAAAAATCATTCCTTGATTTTATAAATCATTCCTTGATTTTTAGGCTTACGGTTTGATGTCTAAAAGACATTTAATACCAACCGACACTAGACTGAGCCCAGTCTAGACATTATAAATCATTTTAAATCATTTTTATCATATTAGAAAAGTAACATTTTACTTTTCTCAATTTTACGCAATATTCGTACATTTTACGTATTACGCGTTTTAGACCCGTGTTTCCAGTTTTTAGCAGGGTTTACCACCCAAATGAAACCTACCACTCATTTTATATTTTATTATGGGACATATGGACATGTCTAACAATACTTTAAAGTTTCATAATTTTACGACACCCGGTTTTACGTTTTGAGGCCTAATCATTTACGGTTGTCATTTCCCGGAGTCAAAACTCATCCTAATACTTAGGATATTATCAAGCCAAGCCACCTCACCCCCTTATCCCTTGTGAACCGCCATAAGGGGGGGGGAGTCATCCCTTGTGTGGCTTGATCTTAGGCAAGGTTGGCTTAGATGTGTTACATGTGTTGAAGCTTGTTAAGAAAGCTTTGACTAGTCTTGAAATGTAACCTCCTCATGAGACTATAAAAGCCCCCCTTCCCCCTTGTTATGCCGTCCATCACCACACCCCATTTCACTCCACACTTAGCTTTATTTCTTCCAAGTTCTAGCAAGGTTCAAGTGATAGTTCAAGTAGAAACCCTAGTTTGATCATAAGTTACCAAAACACTTCCATAACCCTAGTATACTTGGTGATTTCTCTTGAGTTTAAATCCACTCAATTCACCTCAATCTTCATCATCCATCTTTCAAGAATACCAAGGGTAGAAAGGTTGCATGAAGTGAAAAAGGGTTGAAGCAAGTCTATCAAAGTCCATTTCCTTACTTGTTACTTCCTTTCTTTATTAGAAAGCCAAAAGTTGTAAGCCAAACCCTTACATGCTTCTTGTTAATTTATCATGCTCATATCATTTACATGTTATTCTTGCTATATTATGTCTTGTATAAATGTCCATGATGTATAAAGATGAGTAAAAGATGTTGTTATAATGAATTGTTGAAACAAGTTACTAAAACAAGCAAACTAGTGAATTTCTTGGTAAGACCTGATCAAAATGGTAAAAATATGATATTTTATTATTACATATTGTGGTAGAGGACCTAACAAGGAAACCATAGCAATTTGAACCACCTAAAAAGAGTATACGAGTCAAAAGTTAGGGCGATTTGAAGTTACCAAAGATTTCCGGCAAACTGCCTAAAAAGCTTCTGTGACAGAACCTAAAAGACGCAAAAAGAGGCCTTTCTGGTCCGATTCATGAAAAAGTTAAAACACGAAAGTTGTCCGGAATCTCGTTTTAATTGAGGTACAAAGAGGCTCGAGCCTTGAAAACACCTTCTGAGTGAGATATTTCTCAGTTTCTTAACAGCTAATTACATATATACAAGTCACTATACTATTGTTATACTTTCAAAGGAACAAGAGTTATTATGACCTATAACCAAGACCACCACCATGGCTAGAGCCAAGGTTGTGTCTCATGACCTTGGAACAAGGACCAAAGGTCATGGCTAGGCCATGACGAAATGACCATACCAACTTACATAGGCGTAAACATGAAACAATGAATTAGGCGATAACTTGAACAAGCAATTTGGATCTACTTCACTTAAAAGGGAACCATGAGATTTTACCAAGACAAATGGTCATACAAGACTTATGAAACATACCCTAATAACAATCTTCATGTACTAATAAACTTTCCTAAGTTTATTCAAATATCGGACATGTAACTTTTCGGATCAAAACTTATATCTATATACTTTATCAACTACTACAATAGTAGGGAGCCTCATGTGAGGAGTTCATTATGTAAGCCGTCGAGTTAAGTTGTGGATTTACGAATTAAAGTGTCCTGGCTCCTCGAACGCTTACTAACATGACTTCTGAATTATGTCGGCCCGAACGGTAGTAAACGATATAAAAAAACATACATGTTCATAAATCTTTTCTTTCAAAGACTTACAAATATACATCATACCTCATCATGGACTAAATGCAAGATATTTATATAGGCACTTATTCATATTCTTCACTCCGATCCTAAGTCGCAACATTCTATTATAGGTTGCTCGTAGAAACCTACACGATCCGACCATCACCTTCATTACTTGCTATCCTACTTAAGGTGAGTTCATAGCCCCACTTTACATTACTTCAATGTTTTACAAACCCTTGGGGGGAATACATGCTACTTTTAAACCGAACACAATGCTTTGAAACTGTATGCTGCCTGATTGTTTTATTATTACTAAGTACCTACCTTGCCAATCCTAGGCCCCATCATGAACCATTTAATCACTAGTATTAGTGAGCGCGAGTATTGTGAATAGGCCTATTGGGATTGACGAATCCCATTTGTTTGAGCAGATTAGTTCAAACGAATGCACTATATTTGAAAACATTAAGTATGACGGCAAAGTACTTACCGGGGCAACATAACCGCCGACTGATATTGGTACCCGTTAACGTGTTGGTTGCATGAGCTTAGTATATAATAATAATTGTTTTGTTTTCTAACATGAGTATGAGTCTAATTAACTCTTACTACCAACATATTGTGTTCAACCGTTAAACAAACTCTATGAATTTCACTCAACCTTTGTGTTGACCTCTTAAGCATGTATTTCAGGTCCATGAAAATCAAGAATGGAGCAGAAGGGCACGTACCGAAGGAAGAAGGCTATAAACTATTATGTCATTCGATAAAAACATCATAGACTTTATATTGATGTGTTTTGAAACAATGGAACCTTTTGGGACCTTACTATGTAAACTCTGATATATTTGAATAAATATGAATGATAACTCTTTTTAATACGATTCGTTTAGAGATCGTTTTCTATTATTATGACTGTTGTGCCGTCGAGTAACACCCAAGTTGAATTTCGCTGCATCATGAATTGGGGGTGTTACAAGGGTGGGCAAAGGGGTTAATTTAACAAGGGTCTGAATACTTTCTCTGACATTAAACCCCTCTAGAAAAGGTTTCAAACTATCCAATCTAATCTCAACAAGATCAGCACCATAAGACTTAGCCAAATTCATAAGAACCAACATCTGGTCAATATCATCAGCCATAATTGGTGCACATATCAATCTGCTGTTATTCCTTCTTACTCCATTTCCATTTTCACCGCCCATTTTCTCAACAGCAGCTGCAGGTGTCACCTAACAACAACAACAAAAAAAGTCAAAAACAATAAAAATAAGTAAATATATGAAGTTAATGAAAATGGGTCTTTTTTAAAGATTGGTTTCCTTTGACTTACCTGATGTGGGTTTCTAATTCATCATCCCCCATTATTATTAATCTCACCTGCACCCAACAAAAACAATATTTTTTTTTAATAAATTGATGAAATTGATGTAAATAAAAGATGGGTTTTGTGAAAAGATTGGAAATATTACATAAAAATGTCAACTTTTTGTGAATTAAAAGTTAATTGTGCGGGATTGAAATGTTAGGGTTTGGGTTTTGATTTGGGGGGAAATTGAATTTGGTTTTGGGATGGTGAAATTTTTCGGAGGTTTTTTTAGAGGGGAAATTGATTTTGGTTTTGCACGTGTTTTTGGGGATTTTTTTTTTTTTTTTGAGTTAACTACATTTTTGTCCTTGTGGTTTGGTGCTGATTTCACTTTTGGTCCATTTTATCAAAAAGTTGCGATTTTGATCCAAAATTGATAGTTTCATTCCACTTTTGGTCCAATTTTCTAACAAAGTTAATTCAGTTAGTTAAGTCTAATTGTAAAGTGGCAACATTAGTCCTTTAACCTAATTGACATTTGAAACGTTAGTCCTATATACCAAAGATCGTTTGCAACGTTAGTCCTTTAAAGAAAATTTTCTAAAAAAAAATCGAAAAAAATTCTAAACAAGTGCTTTTTTTTTGAATTTTTTTTTCCAAAAAAAAAAATCGAAAAAAATTTTGAAATTTTTTTCGCATTTTTTAGAATTTTATTTTAGAAAAAAAATTTAGAAGTTTTTTTCCGAATTATTTTTTGGGAAAAAGAGCTTTTGGGCAAAAACTTTTTTTTATAATTTTTTTTGGATTTTTTTATTAGAAAAAAAAATATAAATTTTTTTTTCTTAAAAAATTAAATTTGAATTATTTTTTGTGGAAAAAAAAATTTCAAAAAAAACATTTTTTTCGAATTTTTTTTTTCGAATTTTTTTTAAAGGACTAACTAACTGAAAGGACTAACGTTGTAAACGATCTTTGGTATAAAGGACTAACGTTGCAAATGATCATTAGGTTAAATGACTAGTGTTGCCACTTTACAATTAGACTTAACTAACTGAACTAACTTCGTTAAAAAATTGGACCAAAAGTGGAATGAAACTATCGACTTTGGACTAAAACCACAACTTTTTGAAAAAATAGACGAAAAGTGAAATCCGCACCAAAACACAAGGACCAAAATTGTAGTTAACTCTATTTTTTTTTACTATTTGTAACTTTGTAAGTATATTTTCTAGCAAAGATTTCAATATTGGGCTTGTATTCATCACTTTTTTCGATTTTGCAATATTGAGATTGTAAGATTGGATTGGATTTTAAAATACTACTATAATGTTTTTAATCATTTGCCCTTTTTTAAATAACCTCCTACTAGTATTATTTCGTTATCATTGTTGTTTTACGGACTGGCGACTGCGGATTCAGGGACGAAGAGTTATATTGCGAAAGATACAAAAACGTTAAGCTGATAAATATTGAGAAAGTTATGACTTTTATTTTTGTCAAATATTTTGTTATAATGTTAGAATATTAGTCTGACTTTATCAAATATAAGTAGATTTAATGGAAATAACTCTTGGTACTCGAATAAAGCCTCATTTTGGTTCGGGAATGCTTTTACGTATTTGTTTACATCGTCGTTTTGAAAGTGAAACTAGCAAGAAAATGGTAATTATTGGACAAATATGTATGTTTTAATAAACAATATTTATTTTCTTCTCGTTTCAAAAGGAAGAAATATAAGCTCGATATCCATTTATGATTTACCAACTTTTAAACCAAAAATGGTTATAATAGCTTAAGTTCGTTTTTAATATCATTCGTAAGAGTAAACTCCAAAAGCCGTTCATTTAGTTTTTTCGTTTTCAAATAAACCATGCATGTTAAAAGAAATCATTCATGTAATATGCTATATATAAGGAATTATTAATTTATATTTTATATGGGGTCTAAAGAAATTATCAAAAATGTATTATCTTATAATTTTAGCGAATTATTAATTTAGCACCCTATCCTCGAGTTGGGACCGGCAAAAAATATTATCTTAGAGAGTTTATTAAATAATTGAGTATTAATTTATCGAGTTTCTACTGTATCTTTTTAAAGGATGATTTATGCAAAAAGTCTTTCTCGGAGATGATTTTTGTGGAATTCTTTGCATCGTAAGGACAATTCAATACAATGTCACGGTTTCTTGCTCAAATAGTTCACAAAATAAACATACTAAAATACATGTCTTTGGTTATTGAACTAATCTACTGTACGTCCATCTTATTTGTACACAACTCAACTCATACAAACAGTTGCATAAATTAGCTACCATTACTAAACCAGAACTTGAAGTCACGCGATTCATAAAACATTAGTACAATAACAACATAATGTTGTGCAAAAAAAAAAAGAAAAAGAAAAAACTATTTTCCTTAGGTTATGTAACCATTAGTAACCATTTGTGCCATACGAATCTTTCCCTCATCCTCCAGCCGTTCAAACATTAGGAAAAGTGGTGCACTCCTACCAACCACATACATCGCTAAAAGACTTTCATCAAGAGTAAGACCATGTAAATCTTTCATTTGAGTCATTACTATGCCCATAATCTCATTCGCCGCATTGAGTCATTGCTTAGCCACTTTTGTTTCCACACAAGTTTCATATAGCTCACTTTTGGTACATTTTTAACTTGGTAACGCAAGTTATGAACATTTCCTGAGTTCTCACGTTACTCCCACGTTACAACTCAAGTTGGTATATCAACTCAAGTTATAACTTGAGTTATGCCAAGTTATGACTCCCTTGCCAAATTATAACTTGAGTTATACCAAGTTATTATGGTTTGCATTATTTTTTTTAAGTGGTCCAAAAATGTGGTGTTATTGGGTGTTTTGATTTCCTGGTGTTTTTTGGTGTTATGTTATTTGGTGTTGTGCTGACATGGCGCTGAATTATTTCATAACTCAAGTTATGATTCCTCATGGTCGTCTTAGCTTCTAAACTCATGTTTATATGGATTTCTTCAATGTTGTCTTCACCTTCAACAATGTCTTCTGCTTCAAAACTCGTGTTTATTTTGATTTATCCGACGTTCTCTTCACCTTCAACAATGTCTTAATGCATTTCTTAAAGAAAAAACACTAGTTGCCTCATTATAGCCCATTTGCTATAAAATATCACATTATCACAAACTAATTGTAATAATTAACTATAAATCTTATGAAATTCCAACACTATAAAATTAATAATTTAACCAACATATGCTATAAAATATCATTATTTAGTAAACTGATAAAAATGATTTTTTTTTTTTTTTTTTGGTGTATTGAATCGGTGAATTAAAAATGAGTTTTTTTTTAACTACAATATAAACATCTTTATTTTTTAATCTTTCATGAATAGTTTAATGGCAAAAAACTTGTGATCCTAGTCACTAAAATATGGGAAGTGTCATGTTCATTTTTTGCTAAGTACAAATACTTTAAAACCGGCTACGCCAAACTCATAAAAAAAGAAAGGTTTATCTTATTTAAGTCGGTTTGACGATGTATTCAATCTCCTTAAATTAGTCACTTGAAAACGAAAAACTGTTGTAACACAAAAAGAATAAAAATAAGAGAAATGATAAATGAGCCAAAATAGATAGACTTAAAAATGGGCCTAAGAATAATATAACGACACATGTTATATATTTATTTCATTTCAAAAATGTTTTTGTTATTCCTAAATTACCCTAATGAAAGGTTTTACTGTTTTTTTTTCTTTTATCTCATGAACCAATTTGTGGGGTCATTTTTCTACCCTTGTTTGGTGATCGTGTTCCTGCCATTGAGTTCATAGTTTGGAACCCCTTAGATCTCAATACTCTAAATTGAAAAACAATCCTTATTAGTACCAAGATCATGTATCTATTCATCCATATTAGTTGATGGTGAATTCATGATTTTATTGGATCGTATGAGTGTGTGTTGTTATTAAAAAGTAAAACTGATTTTGTAACATTCAGGGATTACTATTATTCTTCATGTTTTTGCCAGTTGCTATCCATTTACGCTTATATTACCACCAATGAATTAGTGATATAATTGATCATATTATTTCGAAGAGGAAAGGAAACTCCATTCATCAAACTACTTCCATATGATGTCTTTACACAAAGGACATTAGATCCCTAATTTATGTGTTTATATACAGACTATTTATTTGTTTGAGATGCCTCATATGATGTACCAACGTTTAGCCGCTTTTCTTTGTGTTTAAACTTTAAATATGCATGGCAGGTAAGTAACAAAACAAAGAAAAAGGTTTAAAAGTTTTTCGAAGAACCATATCGTTAGATGAGTGTTTTTGTTCGTAAATAAATCTATACTACATATAATACACAAAAAACACACACACACACACACACACACACACACACTCTCTCTCTCTCTCTCTCAAAATTAAGATGTACAACTTTTAAAGCATAGGATACAAAACTTTAAAACACAAAAACACTTTTTATTTTAGTTTTAAATGAGCAATTAATGTGATCCAGATTTTTTAATGAATACAAATTCTAAAGCAAAAGGTACAATTTCCTTTTGCACAATTACACTCATAAATTAACTGGTAAATAAATATAATTATGCAATTATTAAAATACCCTTTACATAAGAAATACAAATTATCAATCATATTGTACAACCAATTTAAACACAATTTTGCGTTAAATGTCACTAATACAAATAATAAAGCATATTATATAAATATTGAAGCTCGAACGTGCAAGGGCCAAACGGACTCATATTATATGAATTACTTTAAAAAAGATGACGAAATAAATTCTTTAGTTACATAAAATAGTACTTTTACATAAACTATGTTTTTTTTTTTCTTTTTCTTTTTTTTTTTTTTTTAATCTTTTCTTCTAATTTTGTTTGGGGAAATGTTACATGCTTTGTGATGTAGGCAATTGCCTACTTTTTTTTAACAAAAAAAGAACACCACTTTTACAAACACTACAATTACACCCTTTACAAAACACTCCTCATTTCCACCTTTTGTCACTAACATATCTTCTTCAATACTCTTTACCACCATCAGTCATTTTTTGAGCGCCAAAATCTCCCGCCAAAAAAAAACTTGCAAGAGCATATTATATATGGTTGTATTGTTGTATGTGGTTCCAATTTTAGACTAATCAAAGGACCGATCCAAATCACTAACAAAAATTTAATAAGTTTTTCAAGAACCGATCCATATCAAGAAGAGGAAATCATATCAGGTTTGACTATATTATTCATCATATTCTTCATTGTTGAATTTATTCTTTTTTCTTCTCTTTGAAATATTTTTTAACTAGGTTATTTATCTTAATTTTCTTAGTTTTTATTCTTAATAGATGAAAATAATGATGAATTTGAGCATACGCTAATCGATGATATTGACAACAATGGTATCTCATGCAAGAAGATTTTACACATATTTACAATCGATCTTTAAGGTATACAATACTAGGAAGAACATTTTCCACTTTAGATGATGCATATGATTTTTACAACCGGTATGGTCTATCCAAGGGTTTTGGTATTTGAAAGCATCAACTTTATAGATACAACGACACAAACAAAAGTTTATCGATGAATATTCTCATGTAACAAGGAAGGTTTTAAGGATATGAATGATAAGAGACAGTTACACGATGATGTAAAACGTTGTTATATTATGCGAACCGGTTGTAAAGCGCTAATGCAAGTGACATTATCAAGTCAAGGTGAGTGGAAAGTAGACAAGTTTAGTGATGAACACAATCATCCTTTTGATTATCCATCAAAAGTAATCAAGCAATGGTCTGATAGCATCTTTCATCATTCCAGTGAATGCAAAGATGTTGTAACATTATTGTCAAAAGCAGGGATGAAACCTTCTGAAATCACTAAAATAGTTAATGCGTTTAGAGGTGGTGAAGAGGATCAACTCACTTGAGCTCAATGTTCTGCTTTTGTTAGTGAAGAGAGAAAATGTAACTTAGGCAAAGAATGTCATGGAATTATTATGCATTTTAAAGAAAAGGCTGAGGTGGATAAATATTTTTTCTTTGCAATGAACATAAATGAAGATGGCGTAGTACAAAATATGTTTTTGGCAGATGGTAGATCAAGAACATCGTATTGCCAATTCGATGACGTTGTTGTTTTTGATGTAACTTATAGGACAAATAAGTTTAGTTTTCTGTTAGAATTAAAAGTGACGATCATTATTGAGTCAAATAGTTAGTTAAATATACTCATGTAATAGTTAGTAAATGCTAGTCCATTATATTAATGTAAATGCCTAAATGGCTTGGCCCAAAAGAAAGCCCACACTATTACAAATTTGGGATTTCGTCACACATGCTGTTTTTTGAACGGCCACACAGTCAGATATTTATGTGACTAAATATATCGGAATAAAATAAACAACCACTCTTGGTCCAACTTGTGTGACCATTTCAGAATTTAATTGTCACACATTTGAATTTTTATGTGACTAGAGGTAACTGGTCAATTTTTTTTAAGTATTTAGTCACTTATAATGGGACGTGTGACAGAAACAAATAAGTTTGAAACATTAGTCATACTATATATATACATATGTGACAAATATATGTCACACAATTGAACAGTGTGACCAAAATCCGTATATAGTCACATGAAATAATTGTGTATGTGGCTAAATCATATAGGCAAGTTAGTCACACATTATTTAAAAGTGACTACTATTTTTTGCTGAATATTTAGCCACACATGAATTTGAAATGTGTGACAACTGAAAAGTAATTTGAAGTATTAGTCACGATATGCATTTAAAAGTGACAAATATATGTGACACACTTGAACAATTTGACCAAATGTCATATATGGTCACACTTTTATTTTTATAGTTCAAATGTTTTATAAATTGATTTTACACAATTTCTCAAATTTTGATATCTCCCTCACATATTTTCACTACTCCCGCCCACTTTTTCCCCCAAAATCAAATATTTTCACTACTACTGCCCACTTTTTTCCCCAAAATCAAATTGCCCTCTACACATCTTTATCTTTTTTATCAGATCTCACATCATCTTCTTAATTTATCCCCAAATAAACACACACAAATCTTCCACCATTTTCTCATTCACGCACAACACCTAATCTAATACTGCCTTTCTCCGTCAATTCCCTAGGACATTCGCCTCTTTCCTAGATAACCATTGATTTTCTCCTGTTCGTGTGACCAGTCACCATGGATTGCTAGCTACATCTCCCGAGTAAGTTTTTACGTGTATAACTTATTATTGCCAATTTAACAATTATTACAGCTTATACATATATAAAAATTGGATGTTGAAATTAGGGTTTTTGTATAATTTTTGGGCTTTTCTAATTGCTGGTTTTTTAAAATCAATTTTAGGAGTTCTTATTAAATTTGCGTTTTTTTAGTGAACCTGGTGAGGTTAACCTTTTGGGTTTATGGGGTTGGTTTGTTGATGATAGTTGTATTCGAGTGAAAATCTCCTGGATTAGGACAATTAACAGTGAAGCAAGTATATGAAGACATGCCCATGGTTATTTTCATGAAGTTAAAATGGTATCAAATTACTTGTGGATTCATGAATGCGTACAAGTTGATTATGAAGTTTATATTTTGGGGCCGAAATTATAGTTTAGGATCTTATAGTAGTGTTTCGTTATCATCATTATTCTGTTGTTCTCTTAGGAGTCTTAGGCAATCTTGTATCTCTGTTGTTGAGTAATTAAAAAAAATTAATTATGACTTGAAATCACATCTAAAGTAGAAACAAAAAATAAAGCCAAACTTTTATCGAAGATTAAAAATGAAATAAAACAGTTATCGATCGATCTAATACCTATTCCTTAATGAGTAGGTTGTGGTATAAGCTGTAACAATTCGCATTTTCAGGATATTTACTTTTCCCGAAAAATTTCACTATTCACTTTTACTATTCATTTTTCCCGAAAAATTTTCCCGAAACTTGATTTTTATTTCTTGGGCTGAAGTGATAAATCATTTCCATGACAAATTAAAAGTTTGACATTCATAAGCTCATTTTCGTGAAAGTTATTAAGGAATTACACGAAATTACACATTTTAGGGTAAAACGTCAATCAGAAATTCTACGCACAACGAAATTCAACCCCGTCAGGTGACCCCACATCAGAAAAATGTTTGACACACTCATGATTTATTTGAGAATTAATCGTGACTGAGAAAAACATGACCAAAGACTTCCCGGCAGGTCACCCAAGCCGTACTACTCTCGCATGAGCACGCTTAACCATTTGGGCGATTAACCGTTAGACCACGAAACGAGTTTCTAAGACGTTTTGAGTTTTCAAACTTATTAGAAAAAGTCAACATAATTTTTCCCTCCTCCTTTGACCAAAAGTCATTCCTTGATTTTTAGGCTTACGGTTTGATGTCTAAAAGACATTTAATACCAACCGACACTAGACTGAGCCCAGTCTAGACATTATAAGTCATTTTAAATCACTTTTATCACATTAGAAAAGTAACATTTTACTTTTCTCAATTTTACGCAATATTCGTACGTTTTACGTATTACGCGTTTTAGACCCGTGTTTCCAGTTTTTAGCAGGGTTTTACCACCCAAATGGAACCTACCACTCATTTTATATTTTATTATGGGACATATGGACATGTCTAACAATACTTTAAAGTTCCATAATTTTACGACACCCGGTTTTACGTTTTGAGGCCTAATCATATACGGTTGTCATTTCCCGGAGTCAAAACTCTTCCTAATACTTAGGATAATACCAAGCAAAGTCCACACCTTGTCCCCCAAGCTTAGGAACTGACCTAGGGGGGGAAATTCAGCCTTGTGTGTCTTGATCTCATGCTAGGAGCCTTAAGATGTGAACATGTGTTCAACTTGGTCTCCAAGTGTTGACTAGTCAACAATGTAACCTCCTCATTTGCATATAAATGCCTCTCCTTCCCCTCCTTGGCCATTCCAACGACCCACATACATAAAAACACACCATCATCTCGTCCTTAGCTCATTTACTTCAAGTTCCATCCAAGAAATCAAGTGCTATATCCATACATAAACCCTAGTTTAGTTTTGATTCATCAAAACTACTTCAAATCCTTAGAAACTTTGGTGATTTCTCTTGAGTTTGAATCCACTCAAGTCACCTCAATTTTCATCATCTCTCTTTCAAGATTACAAGGGTAGAAAGATTTCATGAAGTGAAGTGGGTTGAAGCAAGTCTATCAATGTCCTATCCTTACATGTTAATTTCCTTTCATCTTTGAAAGCCAAAAGTTGTAAGCCAAACCCTAACATGATTCTTGTTAAATAATCATGTTCATGTTATTTACATGTTATTCTTGCTATATTATGTCTTGTAGTTATGTCCATGATGTATAAAAGTGAACAAAACAAGTTATTGTTATGGATTGTTGAAACAAGTTACTAAAACAAGCAAACTAATGAGTTTCTTGAAAAACCACGACCAAAATGGTAAAATTATGATATTGGATCATTACATATTACAGTAGAGGACTTAACAAGGAAACCATAGCAATTTGAACCACCTAAAACGAGTATACGAGTCAAAAGTTACGCCCATTTGAAGTTACCAAAACTTTTCGGCAAACTGCCAAATACCATTCTGATCAAATTTGGGTTTTGAAAGTCCCACTTCTGGTCCGATTCATCAAAAAGTTAAAACACGAAAGTTGTCCGGAACGACGTTTTCGTTCAGGTAAAAAGAAGCTCGAGCCCTGAAAACGCTTTTCGAGTGATAAATTTCTTCAAATTCTAAACAGCCCATTTTTAGACAAAGTCATTATATATAGGTTATGGTTTATGAAGACCAAAGGGGTCTTATGACCTATAATCAAGACCACCACCATGGATAGAGCCAAGGTTGTGTCTCATGACCTTGAAACAAGGACCAAAGGTCATGGCTAGGCCATGACGAAATGACCATACCAACTTTCATAGGCGTAAACATGAAACAAAGAGTTGACGAGAACTTGAACAAGCAATTTGGATCTACTTCACTTAAAAGGGAATCATGAGATATTACCAAGAGAAAATGGTCATACAAAACTTATGAAACATACCCTAATAACAATCTTCATGTACAAATAAACTTTCCTAAGTTTATTCAAGTATCGGACATGTAACTTTTCGGATCAAAACTTATATCTATATATTTCATCAACTACTACAATAGTAGGGAGCCTCATGTGAGGAGTTCATTACGTAAGCCGTCGAGTTGAGTTGTGGATTTACGAGTTAAAGTGTCCTGGCTCCTCGAACGCTTACTAACATGACTTCTGAATTATGTCGGCCCGAACGGTAGTAAACGATATACAAAACATACATGTTTCATGAATCATTACTTTCAAAGACTTACAATATACATCATACCACATCATGGACTAAATGCAAGATATATATATATATAGGCACTTAATCATATTCTTTACTCCGATCATAAGTCGCAACGTTCGATTATAGGTTGCTCGTAGAAACCTTCACGATTCAACCGTTACATTCATTACTTGCTATCTTACTTAAGGTGAGTTCATAGCCCCACTTTCGATTACTTAATTGTTTTACAAACCCTTGGGGGGAATACATGCTATTTATAACCGAGCACAATGTTTTTAAATTGTATGCTTACCTGATTGTTTTATTATCACTAAGTACCATCCTTGCTAAACCGAGATCCCTTATTATGAACCATTTAATCACTAGCAATAGTGAGCGCGAATATTATTAATAGGCCTATTGGGATTGACGAATCCCATTTGTATTGACTAAGTTCAAACAAATGCATTAATATTTGAGATTTAGGTATGTTAGCAAAGTACCTACCGGGATAAATCTGCCGATCGATATTGGTACACGTTAACGTTATGGTGTCATAAGCTTAGTGTATAATACATGTTCCGGGCGTATAATAACGTAGCCTACCTGTTTTGTTTTCCAAACATTGGTGTGAGCCTATAACTCACACTACCAACATATTGTGTTCAATCGATTTAACAAACTCTATGAATATCACTCAACCTTTGTGTTGACCTCTCAAGCATGTATTTCAGGTTCATGACGATCAAGGATGGAACGGAAGGGCACGGATACTCAAGAGGGCTATAAATTTTATTATCATTCAAAACTCATTTATTATACATTGTAAACATGGAACCAATTGGGACCTCATTTTGAAATCTCTGATATTTATATAATTTGAATGATAAACCTTTTCAAAACGACTCAATTGGAGTTCGTTTTCTATCATTGTGACTATTGTGCTGTCGAGTAACACCCAGTTCGAATTCCGCTGCATCCATGAATTGGGGGTGTTACAGATTGGTACCAGAGCCATGGTTATAGAGAAACGGGTCTAAGTGAGACCTAAACTATAACTACAACTACAAGCAAAACCATTTTTATAGCCTTCCGCTCTTCGTGTCTTCCATCCTCCAGACGATTATGGACTTAGTAAGCATGTTATGCTACACAAACATATTAGTATATTCATATATACCCATTTTGAGCATTTCCCCGAAGACATATAAGTATATTGATATATACACACTAAGCATTTTATGCTACATGAACACATATAAGTATATTGATATATACACACTAAGCATTTTGTGCTACATGAACACATATAAGTATATTGATATATACACACTAGGCATTTTATGCTACATGAACACATATAAGTATATTGATATATACACACTAGGCATTTTATGCTACATGAACATATTAGTATATTGATATATAAACTCGGTTTATTTTCAATCATTTATCTAAACAATGGACTAAACATATCTGTGTATGCCTATTCTAAGGCATTTCGGCACAGCGACACTCTCCCAATCATGTTCCTACTCCAACATTATATGTCCAAGACATTGTAACTAATTACAATGGTCTCATTCATTTTCCAAGACATTGTGAGATACAATGGTCTCATTCATTTTCCAAGACATTGTGAGATACAATGGTCTCATTCATTTTTCGAGACATTGTGAGATACAATGGTCTCATTCACTTTTCAAGACATTGTGAGATACAATGGTCTCATTCACTTTTCAAGACATTGTGAGATACAATGGTCTCATTCATTTTCCAAGACATTGTGAGATACAATGGTCTCATTCACTTTTCAAGACATTGTGAGATACAATGGTCTCATTCATTTTCCAAGACATTGTGAGATACAATGGTCTCATTCATTTTCCAAGACATTGTATGATACAATGGTCTTAATCATTTCTCAAAT
This sequence comes from Artemisia argyi, assembly GCA_030686995.1. Lineage (NCBI taxonomy): Eukaryota > Viridiplantae > Streptophyta > Magnoliopsida > Asterales > Asteraceae > Artemisia > Artemisia argyi. The sequence goes on along the minus strand of CM060685.1, from coordinate 217,715,394 downwards.
GTTTTGAGTCACACAATGGCCTAACCTACTTCCCAGACATTGTGAATTGCACAATGGTCTAACCTATTTCCGAGACATTGTATTTTGTGCAAATGGTCTCTAGAATTATTCCATCACATCATTAATATCATTTCTTATGATATCAAAAACCCGTCACAATCTATCGATTTCAAAACAAGAAATATGAGATTTCTAAAGGACAAACTAATCCATCATCGACAAAAGCTGAACTTTCTCTACATTCATCAAAGTTTTCTTATGAAACCTTCATTATTAAAAGTTCGTGATCCTGGCCAAGTATGTTCTATTTTAGAACTACTTAAAACTTCCTTTCCATACGTATCTACCCTTACTACCTTCTATGCAATGGAATATGAAAACATACGTTACAAGTCTTGTATGGACGGGACTTGCAACTTAAGGGTTTGACATCGCCTTTGTTTAGTGGACAGTTTCCCGAAAGCAACGGACATATCAAAAGTATACCTAGTTTAGGTATTTGAAAATTTTATCGAACCTTGGCTAAATATAGACTAGTCACCTATATTTAACCTAGGGACAGTGGAATATAGTCTGACTAACTATATTCGACTTAAAATTTTCAAATACTGAGAGTAGTTGTACTAGGGTTATGTTTAGGTTGATTTCCTACATGAACTCGATAAACCACCAGAATACATTAAAACAATCTAGAGACACGATAATGTCTTACCACTCAGCGAAATTTTAACACCTTATTTGTGTTACCTAATTTCATTCTTGAAATTTTTCATTTATGAGATAATCCGAACTACTATCTTGGGATAGTTATCAATTATTCTCTTCATCCTGTAGAAGTACTATCTTGTTTAGGTCCTAAGGATACCATTCCATCATAAACTTTTAAAATCTCTTAAGATTTTTAAAGCAAACTCAACATCTATACCTAAGAGTATTAATGTTAAGCATACACTACACACTTTTGTTCATCAACATATCATAACATTATCTTCACAACCGTTGGAACCACAAGCTCATTAACAGATTTTGATGCACTTTTAAAGCTCAAATCATCCTTAGTTACACCACAAGCACCCTTATCAGCTTTACAAGATTGAATATTCATCTTGTACTTTTGGAACACCAGTATCATCTCATAATACACTACCTTGTAACTCACCGGCTAAGTATGAATGTTGTGTCGGGAATTCTTGAGTAGGATGATTTATAATGTCCTTATTTGAATGGATTGGGATGCCTTTTCGTTTAAATAAAGAAATTATAAATTATCGAACCATACATTTATATTCCTTTAGTTACATTGTTTGGGATGCCTCTCTATGTAAATAAAGAATTATAAACAAGTGGGCTTAATTATATCCGAAATAACATAAGTATGAAGTCAATAAACACTAGATACTACAACAGATTACCTACTAGGCTATGATTGCAACGACTATCCCAATTTCCATTAGTACGAGGTTTACATTTTGGTTTTCATAATGATAGTGCAATAACAAACAAACTCATTGCGAGGCCATGTAACCATATGCATGTGCAGTCGTACCAAACTCATTACGGGGCCATGTAACCATACGCATGCGCAGTCGTACCAAACTCATTGCGAAGCCATGTAGCCATATGCGTGGGCAGCCGTACAATTCAAACAGGACTTGGTCCAACCACATGTTCAACGCTTATTCCATGATTCGATTCTTATATCAATTGCTATTGATACTTGACAAACTATATCAATTTCCATTTTGATATTTAACTATATCAATTTCTGTACAACTACTATATCAATTTCTATTAATAATCGACTGCTATATCAATTTTCTTTGATATTCGACTATTATATGGATCTCTACTGATATTCAACCATGTTATCAATCTCTATTGACACACCATATTCTGAGACAAATCAAACTACATCACTAGTAATTCCAGACTTTGGTCCTCATAAGTAACCACACATCTTTATCGACACCACTCCAACATATGACACACAAAGAACTTCGGGACGAAGTTCCCCGTAAGGGGTAGAGACTGTAACAATTCGCATTTTCAGGATATTTACTTTTCCCGAAAAATTTCACTATTCACTTTTACTATTCATTTTTCCCGAAAAATTTTCCCGAAACTTGATTTTTATTTCTTGGGCTGAAGTGATAAATCATTTCCATGACAAATTAAAAGTTTGACATTCATAAGCTCATTTTCGTGAAAGTTATTAAGGAATTACACGGAATTACACATTTTAGGGTAAAACGTCAATCAGAAATTCTACGCACAACGAAATTCAACCCCGTCAGGTGACCCCACATCAGAAAAATGTTTGACACACTCATGATTTATTTGAGAATTAATCGTGACTGAGAAAAACATGACCAAAGACTTCCCGGCAGGTCACCCAAGCCGTACTACTCTCGCATGAGCACGCTTAACCATTTGGGCGATTAACCGTTAGACCACGAAACGAGTTTCTAAGACGTTTTGAGTTTTCAAACTTATTAGAAAAAGTCAACGTAATTTTTCCCTCCTCCTTTGACCAAAAATCATTCCTTGATTTTTAGGCTTACGGTTTGATGTCTAAAAGACATTTAATACCAACCGACACTAGACTGAGCCCAGTCTAGACATTATAAGTCATTTTAAATCACTTTTATCACATTAGAAAAGTAACATTTTACTTTTCTCAATTTTACGCAATATTCGTACGTTTTACGTATTACGCGTTTTAGACCCGTGTTTCCAGTTTTTAGCAGGGTTTTACCACCCAAATGGAACCTACCACTCATTTTATATTTTATTATGGGACATATGGACATGTCTAACAATACTTTAAAGTTCCATAATTTTACGACACCCGGTTTTACGTTTTGAGGCCTAATCATTTACGGTTGTCATTTCCCGGAGTCAAAACTCTTCCTAATACTTAGGATAATACCAAGCAAAGTCCACACCTTGTCCCCCAAGCTTAGGAACTGACCTAGGGGGGGAAATTCAGCCTTGTGTGTCTTGATCTCATGCTAGGAGCCTTAAGATGTGAACATGTGTTCAACTTGGTCTCCAAGTGTTGACTAGTCAACAATGTAACCTCCTCATTTGCATATAAATGCCTCTCCTTCCCCTCCTTGGCCATTCCAACGACCCACATACATAAAAACACACCATCATCTCATCCTTAGCTCATTTACTTCAAGTTCCATCCAAGAAATCAAGTGCTATATCCATACATAAACCCTAGTTTAGTTTTGATTCATCAAAACTACTTCAAATCCTTAGAAACTTTGGTGATTTCTCTTGAGTTTGAATCCACTCAAGTCACCTCAATTTTCATCATCTCTCTTTCAAGATTACAAGTGTAGAAAGATTTCATGAAGTGAAGTGGGTTGAAGCAAGTCTATCAATGTCCTATCCTTACATGTTAATTTCCTTTCATCTTTGAAAGCCAAAAGTTGTAAGCCGAACCCTAACATGATTCTTGTTAAATAATCATGTTCATGTTATTTACATGCTATTCTTGCTATATTATGTCTTGTAGTTATGTCCATGATGTATAAAAGTGAACAAAACAAGTTATTGTTATGGATTGTTGAAACAAGTTACTAAAACAAGCAAACTAATGAGTTTCTTGAAAAACCACGACCAAAATGGTAAAATTATAATATTGGATCATTACATATTACAGTAGAGGACTTAACAAGGAAACCATAGCAATTTGAACCACCTAAAACGAGTATACGAGTCAAAAGTTACGCCCATTTGAAGTTACCAAAACTTTTCGGCAAACTGCCAAATACCATTCTGATCAAATTTGGGTTTTGAAAGTCCCACTTCTGGTCCGATTCATCAAAAAGTTAAAACACGAAAGTTGTCCGGAATGACGTTTTCGTTCAGGGAAAAAGAAGCTCGAGCCCTGAAAACGCTTTTCGAGTGATAAATTTCTTCAAATTCTAAACAGCCCATTTTTAGACAAAGTCATTATATATAGGTTATGGTTTATGAAGACCAAAGGGGTCTTATGACCTATAATCAAGACCACCACCATGGATAGAGCCAAGGTTGTGTCTCATGACCTTGAAACAAGGACCAAAGGTCATGGCTAGGCCATGACGAAATGACCATACCAACTTTCATAGGCGTAAACATGAAACAAATAGTTGACGAGAACTTGAACAAGCAATTTGGATCTACTTCACTTAAAAGGGAATCATGAGATATTACCAAGAGAAAATGGTCATACAAAACTTATGAAACATACCCTAATAACAATCTTCATGTACAAATAAACTTTCCTAAGTTTATTCAAGTATCGGACATGTAACTTTTCGGATCAAAACTTATATCTATATATTTCATCAACTACTACAATAGTAGGGAGCCTCATGTGAGGAGTTCATTACGTAAGCCGTCGAGTTGAGTTGTGGATTTACGAGTTAAAGTGTCCTGGCTCCTCGAACGCTTACTAACATGACTTCTGAATTATGTCGGCCCGAACGGTAGTAAACGATATACAAAACATACATGTTTCATGAATCATTACTTTCAAAGACTTACAATATACATCATACCACATCATGGACTAAATGCAAGATATATATATATAGGCACTTAATCATATTCTTTACTCCGATCATAAGTCGCAACGTTCGATTATAGGTTGCTCGTAGAAACCTTCACGATTCAACCGTTACATTCATTACTTGCTATCTTACTTAAGGTGAGTTCATAGCCCCACTTTCGATTACTTAATTGTTTTACAAACCCTTGGGGGGAATACATGCTATTTATAACCGAGCACAATGTTTTTAAATTGTATGCTTACCTGATTGTTTTATTATCACTAAGTACCATCCTTGCTAAACCGAGATCCCTTATTATGAACCATTTAATCACTAGCAATAGTGAGCGCGAATATTATTAATAGGCCTATTGGGATTGACGAATCCCATTTGTATTGACTAAGTTCAAACAAATGCATTAATATTTGAGATTTAGGTATGTTAGCAAAGTACCTACCGGGATAAATCTGCCGATCGATATTGGTACACGTTAACGTTATGGTGTCATAAGCTTAGTGTATAATACATGTTCCGGGCGTATAATAACGTAGCCTACCTGTTTTGTTTTCCAAACATTGGTGTGAGCCTATAACTCACACTACCAACATATTGTGTTCAATCGATTTAACAAACTCTATGAATATCACTCAACCTTTGTGTTGACCTCTCAAGCATGTATTTCAGGTTCATGACGATCAAGGATGGAACGGAAGGGCACGGATACTCAAGAGGGCTATAAATTTTATTATCATTCAAAACTCATTTATTATACATTGTAAACATGGAACCAATTGGGACCTCATTTTGAAATCTCTGATATTTATATAATTTGAATGATAAACCTTTTCAAAACGACTCAATTTGAGTTCGTTTTCTATCATTGTGACTATTGTGCTGTCGAGTAACACCCAGTTCGAATTCCGCTGCATCCATGAATTGGGGGTGTTACATAAGCACTTTACTCTTTAGACTGTTTTTAACTTCTTTTATTATCCTGTCCCTCTTGATGATAATTCTAACTTATTTTTTGTTCTTACACACTTCAGGAATCTGTCAAAACGAAGCATCCTCAACTTCATTATGAATCAAAAGTATATATGCTTCTCCAAGGAGGAAGTGAGTCTCTCTCTCCCCCTGTTTATGTTCATATATCACCAATAATGTATAGAACCAGATATCCAAGCACATGCTTTTTTCCGCATCTTATCACTCTTTCTTTGAACTATAGTATTTATTTTGGTGTTCATGCAAGAACAGCAATGAAAAGCCAAGCTGCTCAAAACTCTGACATAATATCTGATAAATTTAAAATGAAGCCGGAATACCGAACCTTAAGTGGTTTGGAGTCAAGGGAGAGTATAATATCATGGTTATTGACCTTCTTGGACCAAGCCTTGAAGATCTTTTCAACTATTGCAATAGAAAGTTAAGCTTGAAGACAGTTTTAATGCTTGCGGATCTGTTAGTAAGTGCTCATAAACATTCATAAAAGACAGTTTTAATATCAAAACCGTTATTCATTTATTCCAAACTTTTGCAGATAAACTGAGTTGAGTACATACATGCAAGGGGTTTTCTTCATCGTGACATAAAGCCGGATAACTTCTTAATGGGCTTGGGCCGCAAAGCAAATCAGGTAGTTATTTGGCTTATTGATAGGGGTCAAATGAAGAAAATTATATGACTTAGCTCAAAATTAAACGGGTCAAATTGGTCAAACCGTGTAAATGTGGCCTACTTTATGCTCAAATGTCATTTCTCTATATATATTATAGCGCACCACTTCGGTGCCTTCTCATTGGCTGAACTTATAAAAATAGTTTCTTACTGGATTCTGTCTTTAGCCCATTTTCGCACCTGAGGCCCAATAACGAACGCACGTATACTATATTTTTCTTTTCTTTTATTACGCTTACTTCGTCAACTGGATAACTATAACGTTATTCTCCACCGCCTTAAACACGATCGTATTTTCACAGGTACGGTTTCGTTATGTTGTTTGTGTATATGCACACTCTTATGTTGTTGTTTTTTTTTTACGTTTGTATGGTGTATACCAGGTCCAAAAGTGCTCGACTTTGGTCCAGGCGTTGTTCGAGATGTTCATCACGATTATTCTGGTGGGGGTGTGCAAACATTGGGTAACCTTTGCGTCACAGACAACGCGCATAATGTTGATATGCCTTCGCCTTTAATATCATCTCGGCAGCGAATTTTTAATGTTAGAGCCAACCAGCAAGTACATGGTAATACGGTATGATGTAAAAAAACCACTCTTTGGTTTATACGTATGCATGAGCTTCGTAATAACTATTATGTTATTGCTGTTTATGAATTACCATCGGAGGCTGTAACACCGAATACGGTTTTGGGTGGTTGTAACAGTAGCAGAAGACGTCCTCATCAACAACCTCAAAGAAAGCCAGAGTTTTCGCCTGCCTGTAGCAGACGTGCATGCCTTATAGACACAGGTAGTTTCATCATTAAACATCCGGATATTAAAAACAATGTTCATTTGTTACATCAGTTAACTAATGTAATTATGATCAAATGACTTTTTACGATATATGTTTATATAAACTCTTTTAATTTTTTTTTAAGGAAAACAAGAATCTCACAGGCACTGCTCGCTACCCGAGTGTCAACACACAGTCACACACCTTGGTGTTGGTGAGTTGTTGATAACAATTACTATATTTTGGACAAAGTTTTTGATAGAAGATAATAACGAAATCAATCTAACACACTACAGAACAAAGAAGACGAGATGATCTTGAATCTCTTGGTTACGTTCTTATGTATTTTCTAAGAGGAAGCCTTCCCTGGCAAGGACTTAGAGCAGGAAACAAGAAACAAAAGTACGACAAAATAAGTGAAAAGAAGATGTTGACTCCAATAGAGGTACCACTATTAAACTACTTTTGGCTACAGAATGTGATTTAAATGCAGACAAAGTCATCTGTTAAGATGAAAAAATAGTTTAATTTCTTGAGTGGAACAAATGAAAAATTACATTGGTTTGCAATAACATTAATAGAAATTTTGCTGAACAGGTGTTAGTGGAACTAAGATATTATAGTCAAATAATCAGTTTTGATAAGTACAGGAGACCATCCTATACGAGCCATACCGGAGGTAATGCTTTTTTGCACTTATATATTGTATTTGTTAAAGAGTGTTAACAGACTTGGCCTTATGATTTTCTTTTTGTTTCTCACTTTACAGCTGCCCATGTTTGTGTTAATACTGCTAAGATGGATTTAGTGCTGCTCACGAATTTCAAAGAAAATGTGCTATGTATTTACTACTGCCGTTACAAAAGTTACTACTGCTAGTGTATTAGTTACAACTATTAGTTATAAGTTAGTACTGTTGGTTCATATAGTTACAACTATTAGTTATAAGTGTTGTAATCCTACCAGGACTCCTTAGTGTATAAAAGGAGGTCCAATATTATCTTTGGTTTAGTTATATACATTCCAATTTTATTGTATTTGAATTTGTTTTTATATATATTGATTTCTTAATGTGACCATAAGATGCATAAGGTCACACTTATTAACACTTTTGGCTACTTTATGCTTAATTGTATGTGACTAAATACCCAAAGCAAACATGTTTTGTGTGACTAAATATTACAAAAGGCCACACAAACATAAAATTTATGTGACCATTGGATGATAAATAGTCACACAAAATACACATTTCTTAGCTTTAAACAACATATGATCACACTTATTAACATTTTTGGCCACTTTATGCTAAACTGTATGCGACTAAATAACCAAAACAAAGATGCTTTGTGTGACTAAATATTACAAAAGGCCACACAAACATAAAATTCAAGTGGCCATTGGATGAACAATAGTCACACAAAATACACATTTCTTCACTTTAAACAGCATATGGTCACACTTATTCACACTTTTGGCCACTTTTTTTTTAAAATTGTATGTGGCTAACTCAAAAAAAATAAAAAATACCTGTTGTGTGACTAAATCATCACAAACGTTACATTTATTGTATATTCATGTGGCCACAGGACGGGAAATAGTCACACAAAATATACATTTACTTGAATATATCATCTCAAATGTCACATATATTATATATTTATGTGGCCAAAGGACGAACAATAGTTACTCTAAAAAAACATTCGTGTGACTATAAGGTGTTTACGGTCACTGATAATGACTAATCCAACAAAACTTGTGCCTAATTTGTCACACATATTCGGGGTTTCGGTCACTCTTTTTCGATGGAAAAGGCCACGAACTCAAGAATGTGACCATATGCCACCTACGGTGGCGGGACCTATGGTGACACACAACAAAAAAAACTTGTGTGACTATATGCATATCGTCAAACATTTTTGGCGCGACCAATAGCAGTTTTTGTACCAGTGCCAAGAGTAAGCCCATTGAGGCCTAATGTAAAGACTATATAAACCCTCTCAGGCTTGTTAGGAGGGGGAGTTCATGTTAATCAAAGGTTTATTTTACACATAGTGCTCTCCACCTTCTCTCTCTACTTTCTCTCTCTAGTTCTTCTATCTCTCTCTAACATCATAATCTTAGGTGATAAAGCTTGATCTACGGTCCTACAAGTGGTATCAGAGCCTGAATCAACTTGAAAAACTACTCAATGAAGAAGAACTTCATACATGTAACTGCAAAGAAGCTCTTAAAGTGATCCAAACTCAATTTCAGAGTATCTTTAACCCTTGGATAATGAAGCAGTCAAAGTTTATCGATGCATTTTACCAAAGATTTTGGGTAAGCTATGCGACCTTCCGAACTAAATGCATCAATCAAATGGGTGACCTTGAAAAGATACTTGAAACTGAGGAAGCTGAGTTAAATGAGATTGAGAAGCTGAAACGGGAAAGAGGGCAGAACGAAACAGAGATGCAGTTTAAAGAAAGAGAGCTAATTGAAAGAGAGATGCAGTTAAAGGAAACAAAGGTGATTGAAAAAGAGACAGAAAGATGTTCAAACAGAAGAGGAAACAGTCAATGAGGATGATGCATCAGATGTTAGTTTGGTTTTCACGGGCAGTGATTCATCTTCAGAACAACAGGTTGAAAGCAGCAGTCCAAGCTATGATTCGGAAGATGATGGTGCACACAGGAATGAAGTTGTTTGGGATACAGAAGATGATCATATCACACCTTCATTTGACACAGAGTATTGGCTAGGGTACAACATTCAAACAATAATGATAATGTTGTTGTGTTCGATAATGTGTTTGCTCATAATCAGACACATCCTGAGCATTCTGAGTCTATTAGTGACACATATGTGGTGGAACAAAATGATAGTAATATTACTTTTGCTACTCCAGATATGGATCCTAATAGAGGTGAGCCTGCCCAGGATGGATCTACTTATGAACAAGATCGTGCCTTATTTGTTTCATTAATCAATAATTTCAAACATGAACATGAAAAGTGCAAAGAGGACAATCGCAAAGCTAAGCAAGTGAATGTCTTATTGACAAAAGAGCTTGAGAGATTTAAGGAAATGGAAAAGAGTTTTGAAAATGTTACAAAAACCAAAGCTGAACTTGAAATTGAAATATCAAACCTTATATCTCAAGCTCGGAAGTTTGAAATGAATGAAGAATCTGTCAAACCACTTTTAAAACAAAAAGAAGCACTTGAAGTTGGTTATAGAGAAGCTGTTCGTCGTGAAAAATGTTCCATTCAAAAACTGGATGAACAAATGGTTCTTAACAACATTAAGGTTGAAGCACTTTTAAAAGAGAACTCTAATTTAAAAAGTGAAAATTCAAGGCTTCAAAAAACAACTTCAAATTTTGAGATTGTTAAAACAAATCTTGAGAATGAAAACCAAGAGTTTTTGAAACGAACAAACGATCTTGAAAACAAACTTGGAAAATTGGGACAGACTACTCAGACTATCAACATGCTACCTACTAAAGATGAGGAAGTTTATAAACAAACATCTGGAATTGGTTTTGTAAATAGTGCTCATGTGAAAAATGAAAAACCGTATTTTTTTAAACAAAATGCAAAAGTTGACACCTATTGTGTATAACGCTGAAGACATGGGGAAAGAATTGTCAGCTGACCTTTTGTATGAGTCTCAAGATGGTTTAGAATATGAAGAGGAAAAGCGTTTGAAAGTAAAACAAAGAAAAACCCCATTCTCGGATGTAACACCCCCAATTCATGGATGCAGCGGAATTCAAACTGGGTGTTACTCGACGGCACAATAGTCACAATGATAGAAAACGAACTCCAATTGAGTCGTTTTAAAAGATTTATCATTCAAATTATATAAATATCAGAGATTACAAAATGAGGTCCCAATTGGTTCCATGTTTACAATTTACATTAAATGAGTTTTGAATGATAATAAAATTTATAGCCCTCTTGAGTATCCGTGTCCTTCCGTGCCATCCTTGATCGTCATGAACCTGAAATACATGCTTGAGAGGTCAACACAAAGGTTGAGTGATATTCATAGAGTTTGTTTAATGTTTGAACACAATATGTTGGTAGTGTGAGTTATAGGCTCACACCAATGTTTGGAAAGCAAAATAGGTAGGCTATGTTGTTATACGCCCATAAAATGTATTATACACTAATCTTATGACACCATAACGTTAACGTGTACCAATATCGATCGGCAGATTTATCCCGGTAGGTACTTTGCTAACATACCTAAATCTCAAATATTAATGCATTTGTTTGAACTTAGTCAATACAAATGGGATTCGTCAATCCCAATAGGCCTATTCACAATATTTGCGCTCACTATTGCTAGTGATTAAATGGTTCATAATAAGGGATCTCGGTTTAGCAAGGTTGGTACTTAGTGATAATAAAACAATCAGGCAAGCATACAATTTAAAAACATTGTGCTCGGTTAAAAATAGCATGTATTCCCCCCAAGGGTTTGTAAAACATTGAAGTAATGTAAAGTGGGGCTATGAACTCACCTTAAGTAAGATAGCAAGTAATGAATGTAACGGTTGAATCGTGAAGGTTCTATGAGCAACCTATAATAGAATGTCGCGACTTAGGATTGGAGTAAGAATATGAAGTAGTGCCTATATATATATCTTGCATTTAGTCCATGATGTGGTATGATGTATATTGTAAGTCTTTGAAAGTAATGATTCATGAAACATGTATGTTTTGTATATCGTTTACTACCGTTCGGGCCGACATAATTCAGAAGTCATGTTAGTAAGCGTTCGAGGAGCCAGGACACTTTAACTCGTAAATCCACAACTCATCTCGACGGCTTACATAATGAACTCCTCACATGAGGCTCCCTACTATTGTAGTAGTTGATGAAATATATAGATATAAGTTTTGATCCGAAAGGTTACATGTCCGATATTTGAATAAACTTAGGAAAGTTTATTTGTACATGAAGATTGTTATTAGGGGTAGTTTCATAAGTCTTGAATGACCATTTTCTCTTGGTAATATCTCATGGTTTCCTTTTAAGTGAAGTAGATCCAAATTGCTTGTTCATGTTATCGCCTAATTCATTGTTTCATGTTTACGCCTTTGTAAGTTTACTTGGTCATTTCGTCATGGCCTAGCCATGACCTTTGGTCCTTGTTCCAAGGTCATGAGACTCAACCTTGGCTCTAGCCATGGTTGTGGTCTTGATTATAGGTCATAAGACCTCTTGTTCCTTTCAAAGTATAACCATAATCTTGTGACTTTCGCCTAAAAATGGGCTGTTTAGAATTTGAAGAATTTTATCACTCGGAAAGTGTTTTTAGGTCTCGAGCTTCTTTATTCCTGAACGAAAACGGCGTTCCGGACAACTTTCGTGTTTTAACTTTTTGATGAATCGGAGCAGAAGTGGGACTTTCAAAACCCAAATTTGATCAGAATGGTATTTGGCAGTTTGCCGCAAAGTTTTGGTAACTTCAAATGGGCGTAACTTTTGACTCGTATACTCGTTTTAGGTGGTTCAAATTGCTATGGTTTCCTTGTTAAGTCCTCTACTGTAATATGTAATGATCCAACATCATATTTTTACCATTTTGATCAGGTCTTACCAAGAAAGTCACTAGTTTACTTGTTTTAGTAACTTATCTTGTCAATCAATAACAATAACTTGTTTTGCTCACTTTTATACATCATGGACATAACTACAAGACATAATATAGCAAGAATAACATGTAAATAACATGAACATGATTATTTAACAAGAATCAAGTTAGGGTTTGGCTCACAACTTTTGGCTTTCAAAGATGAAAGGAAGTTAACATGTAAGGATAGGACTTTGATAGACTTGCTTCAACCCACTTCTCTTCATGCAATCTTTCTACCCTTGGTATTCTTGAAAGATGGATGATGAAGGTTTAGGTGACTTGAGTGGATTCAAACTCAAGAGAAATCACCAAGTATATTAGGGATTGGAAGAGTTTTGGTGAATGATAATCTAGCTAGGGTTTCTATCTTGAAGAATCACTTGAACCATGCATGAAACTAGAAGGAAATGAGCAAAGGATGGTGTGGTTTGTGTGTGTGATATCCACGGCAAAGGGAAGGGGAGGAAGGGAGTATTTATAGTCCCAAAATGAGGAGGTTAGGAAAGTGCTAGGAAATTACTAAAACTTGGTGACCAAGTTGTAAATAAGTGTTGATTTAAGGGTAAATTCATGAAATTGAGCTACATAGTGTGAATCCCCCCTCCTAGGGCGGTTCGCATGGATAAGGGGGGGTGAGGTGTGCCTTGGATGATATTATCCAAGTTACTAGATGAGTTTTGACTCCGGGAAATGCCAATCGTAAATGATTAAGCCTCAAAACGTAAAACCGGGTGTCGTAAAATTATGGAATTTGAAAGTATTGTTAAACATGTCCATATAGTCCATAATAAAATATAAAATGAGTGGTAGGATCTATCGGGTGCTAAAACCCTGCTAAAAACTGGAAACACGGGTCTAAAACGCGTAATACGTAAAACGTACGAATATTGCGTAAAATTGAGAAAAGTAAAATGTTACTTTTCTAATGTGATAAAAATGATTTAAAATGACTTATAATGTCTAGACTGGGCTCAGTCTAGTGTCGGTTGGTATTAAATGTCTTTTAGACATCAAACCGTAAGCCTAAAAATCAAGGAATGACTTATAATATCAAGGGATGATTTTTGGTCAATGGAGGAGGGAAAAATATGTTGACTTTTTCTAATAAGTTGAAAACTCAAATCGTCTTAGAAAAACGTTTTGTGGTCTAACGGTTAATCGCCCTTACGGTTAAGCGTGCTCATGCGAGAGTAGTACAGGCTTGGGTGACCTGCCGGGAAGTCTTTGGTCATGTTTTTCTCAGTCACGATTAATTCTCAAATAAATCATGAGTGTGTCAAACATTTTTCTGATGTGGGGTCACCTGACGGGGTTGAATTTCGTTGTGCGTAGAATTTCTGATTGACGTTTTACCCTAAAACGTGTAATTCCGTGTAATTCCTTAATAACTTTCACGAAAATGAGCTTATGAATGTCAAACTTTTAATTTGCCATGGAAATGATTTATCACTTGAGCCCAAGAAATAAAAATCAAATTTCGGGAAAATTTTCGGGAAAATGAATAGTAAAAGTGAATAGTGAAATTTTCCGGGAATAGTAATTATCCTGAAAATGTGAATTGTTACAGTCTCTACCCCTTACGGGGAACTTCGTCCCGAAGTTCTATGTGTGTCATATGTTGGAGTGGTGTCGATGAAGAGATGTGGTTACTTATGAGGACTCGAGTCTTGAATTACCAGTGATATAGTTTGATTTGTCTCAGAATACGGTGTGTCAATAGAGATTGATAACATGGTTGAATATCAGTAGAGATCCATATAATAGTCGAATATCAAAGAAAATTGATATAGCAATCGATTATTAATAGAAATTGATATAGTAGTTGTACAGAAATTGATATAGTTAAATATCAAAATGGAAATTGATATAGTTGTCAAGTATCAATAGCAATTGATATAACAGTTGAACAACAATAGTAATTTACATAGGAATCCAATAAAATGGAAATTGATATAGTAGTGGAATATCAATGGAAATTGGGATAGTAGTTGCAATCATAGCATAGTAGGTAATCTGTTGTTGTACCTAGTGTTTATGTCATGGTTTGAAGCGATGTCGGTGAAAAGATAGGATTTCTTATGGCGAATATAATGTAGGTATCATGCCATACCCGAGCAATGTAATGTAGGTTTCATGTCATATCCGAGCAATGTAATGTAGGTTGACTTCATACTTATGTTATTTTGGATATAAATAAGCCCACTTGTTTATAATTCTTTATTTACATAAAGAGGCATCCCAAACAATGTAACTAAAGGAATATAAACTTATGGTTCGATGATTTATAATTTCTTTATTTAAATGAAAAGGCATCCCAATCCATTCAAATAAGGACATTATAAATCATCCTACTCAAGAATTCCCGACACAACATTCATACTTAGCCGGTGAGTTACAAGGTAGTGTATTACGAGATGACACTGGTGTAGTAAAAGTACAAGATGAATATTCAATCTTGTAAAGCTGATAAGGGTGCTTGTGGTGTAACTAAGGATGATTTGAGCTTTAAAAGTGCATCAAGATCTGTTAATGAGCTTGTGTTTGTAACGGTTGTGAAGATAATGATGTGATATGTTGATGAACAAAAGTGTGTAGTGTATGCTTAACATTAATACCCTTAGGTATAGATGTTGAGTTTGCTTTAAAAATCTTAAGAGATTTTTTAAAAGTTTATGACGGAATGGTATCCTAAACAGGATGGTACTTCTACAGGATGAAGAGAATAATTGATAACTATCCCAAGATAGTAGTTCGGATTATCTCATAAATGAAAAATTTCAAGAATGAAATTAGGTAGTACAAATAAGGTGTTAAGATCTTGTTGAGTGGTAAGACACTATCGTGTCTCTAGATCGTTTTAATGTATTCTGGTGGTTTATCATGTTCATGTAGGAAATCAATCTAAACATAACCCTAGTACAACTACTCTCAGTATTTGAAAATTCTAAGTCGAATATAGTTAGTCAGACTATATTCCACTGTCCCTAGGTTAAATATAGGTGACTAGTCTATATTTAGCCAAGGTTCGATAAAATTTTCAAATACCTAAACTAGGTATGCTTTTGATATGTCTGTTGCTTTCGGGAAACTGTCCACTAAACAAAGGCGATGTCAAACCCTTAAGTTGCAAGTCCCGTCCATACAAGACTTGTAACGTATGTTTTCATATTCCATTGCATAGAAGGTAGTAAGGGTAGATACGTATGGAAAGGAAGTTTTAAGTAGTTCTAAAATAGAACATACTTGGCCAGGATCACGAACTTTTAATAATGAAGGTCTCATAAGAAAACTTTGATGAATGTAGAGAAAGTTCAGCTTTTGTCGATGATGGATTAGTTTGTCCTTTAGAAATCTCATATTTCTTGTTTTGAAATCGATAGATTGTGACGGGTTTTTGATATCATAAGAAATGATATTAATGATGTGATGGAATAATTCTAGAGACCATTTGCACAAAACACAATGTCTCGGAAGTAGGTTAGACCATTGTGCAATTCACAATGTCTGGGAAGTAGGTTAGGTCATTGTGTGACTCAAAACATTTGAGAAATGATTAAGACCATTGTATAATACAATGTCTTGGAAATGAATGAGACCATTGTATCTCACAATGTCTTGGAAAAATAAATGAGGCCATTGTATCTCACAATGTCTTGAAAAGTGAATGAGACCATTGTATCTCACAATGTCTTGAAAAATGAATGAGACCATTGTATCTCACAATGTCTTGGAAAGTGAATGAGACCATTGCAATCAGTTACAATGTCTTGGACATATAATGTTGGAGTAGGAACATGATTGGGAGAGTGTGGCTGTGCCGAAACGCCTTAGAATAGGCATACACAGATATGTTTAGTTCATTGTTTAGATAAATGATTGAAAATAAACCGAGTTTATATATCAATATATTAATATGTTCATGTAGCATAAAATGCCTAGTGTGTATATATCAATATACTTATATGTGTTCATGTAGCATAAAATGCCTAGTGTGTATATATCAATATACTTATATGTGTTCATGTAGCATAAAATGCTTAGTGTGTATATATCAATATACTTATATGTGTTCGTGTAGCATAAAATGCTTACGGGGAAATGCTCAATTATGTTAAGGGTACATATATCAATATGCAATTATGTTTGTGTAGCACAAAAATGTCTACGGGGAAATGCTCAAAATGGGTATATATGAATATACTAATATGTTTGTGTAGCATAACATGCTTACTAAGTCCATAATCGTCTGGAGGATGGAAGACACGGAGAGCGGAAGGCTATAAAATGTTTTTGTTTGTGATTGTAGTTATAGTTTAGGTCTCACTTAGACCCGTTTCTCTATAACCATGGCTCTGATACCAATCTGTAACACCCCCAATTCATGGATGCAGCGGAATTCAAACTGGGTGTTACTCGACGGCACAATAGTCACAATGATAGAAAACGAACTCCAATTGAGTCGTTTTAAAAGATTTATCATTCAAATTATATAAATATCAGAGATTACAAAATGAGGTCCCAATTGGTTCCATGTTTACAATTTACATTAAATGAGTTTTGAATGATAATAAAATTTATAGCCCTCTTGAGTATCCGTGTCCTTCCGTGCCATCCTTGATCGTCATGAACCTGAAATACATGCTTGAGAGGTCAACACAAAGGTTGAGTGATATTCATAGAGTTTGTTTAATGTTTGAACACAATATGTTGGTAGTGTGAGTTATAGGCTCACACCAATGTTTGGAAAGCAAAATAGGTAGGCTATGTTGTTATACGCCCATAAAATGTATTATACACTAATCTTATGACACCATAACGTTAACGTGTACCAATATCGATCGGCAGATTTATCCCGGTAGGTACTTTGCTAACATACCTAAATCTCAAATATTAATGCATTTGTTTGAACTTAGTCAATACAAATGGGATTCGTCAATCCCAATAGGCCTATTCACAATATTTGCGCTCACTATTGCTAGTGATTAAATGGTTCATAATAAGGGATCTCGGTTTAGCAAGGTTGGTACTTAGTGATAATAAAACAATCAGGCAAGCATACAATTTAAAAACATTGTGCTCGGTTAAAAATAGCATGTATTCCCCCCAAGGGTTTGTAAAACATTGAAGTAATGTAAAGTGGGGCTATGAACTCACCTTAAGTAAGATAGCAAGTAATGAATGTAACGGTTGAATCGTGAAGGTTCTATGAGCAACCTATAATAGAATGTCGCGACTTAGGATTGGAGTAAGAATATGAAGTAGTGCCTATATATATATCTTGCATTTAGTCCATGATGTGGTATGATGTATATTGTAAGTCTTTGAAAGTAATGATTCATGAAACATGTATGTTTTGTATATCGTTTACTACCGTTCGGGCCGACATAATTCAGAAGTCATGTTAGTAAGCGTTCGAGGAGCCAGGACACTTTAACTCGTAAATCCACAACTCATCTCGACGGCTTACATAATGAACTCCTCACATGAGGCTCCCTACTATTGTAGTAGTTGATGAAATATATAGATATAAGTTTTGATCCGAAAGGTTACATGTCCGATATTTGAATAAACTTAGGAAAGTTTATTTGTACATGAAGATTGTTATTAGGGGTAGTTTCATAAGTCTTGAATGACCATTTTCTCTTGGTAATATCTCATGGTTTCCTTTTAAGTGAAGTAGATCCAAATTGCTTGTTCATGTTATCGCCTAATTCATTGTTTCATGTTTACGCCTTTGTAAGTTTACTTGGTCATTTCGTCATGTCCTAGCCATGACCTTTGGTCCTTGTTCCAAGGTCATGAGACTCAACCTTGGCTCTAGCCATGGTTGTGGTCTTGATTATAGGTCATAAGACCTCTTGTTCCTTTCAAAGTATAACCATAATCTTGTGACTTTCGCCTAAAAATGGGCTGTTTAGAATTTGAAGAATTTTATCACTCGGAAAGTGTTTTTAGGTCTCGAGCTTCTTTATTCCTGAACGAAAACGGCGTTCCGGACAACTTTCGTTTTTTAACTTTTTGATGAATCGGACCAGAAGTGGGACTTTCAAAACCCAAATTTGATCAGAATGGTATTTGGCAGTTTGCCGCAAAGTTTTGGTAACTTCAAATGGGCGTAACTTTTGACTCGTATACTCGTTTTAGGTGGTTCAAATTGCTATGGTTTCCTTGTTAAGTCCTCTACTGTAATATGTAATGATCCAACATCATATTTTTACCATTTTGATCAGGTCTTACCAAGAAAGTCACTAGTTTACTTGTTTTAGTAACTTATCTTGTCAATCAATAACAATAACTTGTTTTGCTCACTTTTATACATCATGGACATAACTACAAGACATAATATAGCAAGAATAACATGTAAATAACATGAACATGATTATTTAACAAGAATCAAGTTAGGGTTTGGCTCACAACTTTTGGCTTTCAAAGATGAAAGGAAGTTAACATGTAAGGATAGGACTTTGATAGACTTGCTTCAACCCACTTCTCTTCATGCAATCTTTCTACCCTTGGTATTCTTGAAAGATGGATGATGAAGGTTTAGGTGACTTGAGTGGATTCAAACTCAAGAGAAATCACCAAGTATATTAGGGATTGGAAGAGTTTTGGTGAATGATAATCTAGCTAGGGTTTCTATCTTGAAGAATCACTTGAACCATGCATGAAACTAGAAGGAAATGAGCAAAGGATGGTGTGGTTTGTGTGTGTGATATCCACGGCAAAGGGAAGGGGAGGAAGGGAGTATTTATAGTCCCAAAATGAGGAGGTTAGGAAAGTGCTAGGAAATTACTAAAACTTGGTGACCAAGTTGTAAATAAGTGTTGATTTAAGGGTAAATTCATGAAATTGAGCCACATAGTGTGAATCCCCCCTCCTAGGGCGGTTCACATGGATAAGGGGGGGTGAGGTGTGCCTTGGATGATATTATCCAAGTTACTAGATGAGTTTTGACTCCGGGAAATGCCAATCGTAAATGATTAAGCCTCAAAACGTAAAACCGGGTGTCGTAAAATTATGGAATTTGAAAGTATTGTTAAACATGTCCATATAGTCCATAATAAAATATAAAATGAGTGGTAGGATCTATCGGGTGCTAAAACCCTGCTAAAAACTGGAAACACGGGTCTAAAACGCGTAATACGTAAAACGTACGAATATTGCGTAAAATTGAGAAAAGTAAAATGTTACTTTTCTAATGTGATAAAAATGATTTAAAATGACTTATAATGTCTAGACTGGGCTCAATCTAGTGTCGGTTGGTATTAAATGTCTTTTAGACATCAAACCGTAAGCCTAAAAATCAAGGAATGACTTATAACATCAAGGGATGATTTTTGGTCAATGGAGGAGGGAAAAATATGTTGACTTTTTCTAATAAGTTGAAAACTCAAATCGTCTTAGAAAAACGTTTTGTGGTCTAACGGTTAATCGCCCATACGATTAAGCGTGCTCATGCGAGAGTAGTACAGGCTTGGGTGACCTGCCGGGAAGTCTTTGGTCATGTTTTTCTCAGTCACGATTAATTCTCAAATAAATCATGAGTGTGTCAAATATTTTTCTGATGTGGGGTCACCTGACGGGGTTGAATTTCGTTGTGCGTAGAATTTCTGATTGACGTTTTACCCTAAAACGTGTAATTCCGTGTAATTCCTTAATAACTTTCACGAAAATGAGCTTATGAATGTCAAACTTTTAATTTGCCATGGAAATGATTTATCACTTGAGCCCAAGAAATAAAAATCAAATTTCGAGAAAATTTTCGGGAAAATGAATAGTAAAAGTGAATAGTGAAATTTTCCGGGAATAGTAATTATCCTGAAAATGTGAATTGTTACATCGGACCACTGCTTTGTGTATGGTTGTACACAATTGACAGATATTCCAAAAGAGCCTTTCAAAAGGAAAGAAACGGACGTGAAATGATATTTCAAAGAAGCTCAACTTGCTACTTATGATGCTAAGTTATGGCAAAATAGAGCAAGGAAACAGTTTTGTAATCTTAAACATCACATTGAGCAAACGTTGAAAGTCATTGGTGATAACCAACAATACAACATTGATGGTTTCTCTAATCCTTTCATCGGACTTACGCCTAAAAATTGAAGTCAAAAAAATTTTAAAAGATAAGATTGAACCTCGTGTGAAAGATATCAAATTAAGTTTTGATCACTTTGAAAAATATCTTGTCACTGAAATGAGAGAAGATTTAAAGTACGTTCACTCTCTTGAAGACAAATTTGATAAAAAAATGCTTAATACTTGACATTCAAAAAGAATTTTTCACAAATCAAATAGAGTCATTCAAGTTAGTATCTGTCAGCCATGAGTATGAGAATGTGCATTTTGAACAAACATCTTCTTTGAAATCTGAAAATCTTTATCTCAAAAATAAAATCACCGAGCTTTCAAAAGAAGCAACTGATGTCAAAGAAGAATTGTCAAAAAGAACTGCTCAGTTTGAGAAACATCTTGCAAAACTCGAAGCACAAAGTATCTCTTTCCAACTAAAACTGCAAGAGAAGAATGAGAAAATGTCTTCTGAAAATTCTTTGACATCAGTGCTTAAAGGAAAAGAAAAGATTTTTGAAGACAATTGTGATGATACCAAAATCAAGTTTGATCTTGATGAACTTGATACAAAAAATATTGAGTTGGAAAATGTTGTGGCATCATTACAAAAAGAAAACGAGCATTTGAAACAGACTTACAAAAACTTGTTTGATTCAATCAAGCGGTCAAGAGTTCAGAATCAAATTTCAAACAAATTCGACTCTCAGATCGCACCAAATCATCTTTTTGAAAAAGAAAATTTTGTGCTTCAAAAGAAAATTGTTGAATTGGAAAAGACGATTGCACAACAAACCAAGGATTTTGGTGACGCCAAAAATGATTTTTCAATCGAAACAGACAAATATGAAAAATATTTTGCACATCTTGAAAATCAAAACGCTTCTTTGCATGAAAAACTGGCATCATCAGATCATCTTTCTCTTCAAAAAGAATACAATGATTTGAGAACTTCATACAATGCCTTAAAAGCAAAGTTTGATGTTCTTAACCGGTCAAAAGGGAAATCTCAAGTTTCAAACGAGTCTAAACCACAAGTAAGTGTTTTAGAGGAGCTTTACACGGGTGAATCTTCAAAACCATTTTCAAAAAGGGTTTCTCAGTTTACCACCTATTCTTTGCAAAAAGAGAAATGATTTGCACACTCCACTTTTTGATTGACACACTCCAACTTGTGCTTTTAATAGTTGTACAGTTTATAAATTCTGCTTTAACTAGTTGTACATTGGAGTGTGCAAATAAAATCCAAATGTGTGCAAATCATCTCCCTTGCAAAAAGGAAGGAAGTTTTCAAAGAGACCTAATTTTTCTTAAACATTTACTCCTCAAAAGGTTTCAGATGCAAGTGCTCTAAAAGAAAAGAATCAAGTTTTTCAAACTCCATACTCTTGCTTTACTCCAGTAAAGCCAGTGTGGCAACCAAAGCAAAGCCGTTCAAAACATTTTAAATTCTCATACTCTGAAATGCTTCCGCTACAACAAAAGAATGGCTATGCTTTGAAAAATCCTAATTCTGGAAGGTTTCCATTCATCTCAAAAACTAATTTTCGAAATGAAACGCCGAGTTTTAACAATGGATGGAATCATAAGACTTTAAACTAGCTATCTAAGGCTGCAAAGCATAATAATATGGCTTAATGATTCACACGCCTAACAACACGATATCAAATGACAAAACCAAATGGGAAGATATATGTGAGAATATTGGCCGTTAAACAAGTTTCACAAAATGCCACAAAACTAAGCATGCTATTTGACTATTTAATGACACTGACTGCAACCATTTGTTCCATACGAACTTTTCCATCCTCATCCAAACTGATCAAACATCACATAGAGTGGCTCACTCCTACCAATCACAGACATAGCCAAAAGACGCTCATCAAGTTTGAGATGAGGTAAATCTTTTATCTGACTGGCTAGTTTGCCCATAGTGTCATTCACTGCATTGCTTCCTTGATTAGCCACTTTTGATTCCACACAATTATCACCTACCTCGTCGCCCTCATTTCTTTTGCGTTTACTGCTTTCACTCTCTTGAACTGCATAGAATGAAGAAAGATTCCCACTAACGTGTAACTCCTTATCATCAAAACACGGAATAGTTTGGTTTTCTTTTACCATGTCCTTAGTTGTGTCCTTAACAAAGATAGTACCAAATGCGAACAAGCATTATGTCATGTCATATTCTCATCAACTATTAACAATCACCGATGTTATAATCAGGTTGATCATTGTGAATGTGTAACTCGTCAAGTTGCGAAAATTAAAAACTTGGCTAAACACATACTGAGGGCCCGCTTGGTTCAAAGTGGGGAAAGGAAAAGAGGGGAGGAAAGGGAAGGGAATGCAAAGGAATGAGTGAGGTGGGTAACAATCCCTTACCCCCAATTTACTCTATAATGGTTCATTACCCACTATGGAGTAATCAATCCTTACCCCCCACCAACCAAGCACATTTAATGAATACCTTACCCATTCCACACCCCCTTAACCCCCCCCCCCCCCCCCAACACACACCAAGCACCCCCTGAGTGTTTCCTAAGAGTCATCTTTGAAGCATTTTTTCTTTTTAAATCACTATGATAGCATCGTGTTCTAATATCAAGAACAATAGAAATAGCAATACAAAGTTGTTGAGAACATACTAAGTGGTACTCCTAACAGTCATCTTTGATTGTCGCCATCCTGTGCCTTAAAGAATTCATCGAAAAGAAATTATCTGGATATATCTATCAACTAGTGCACTGCATTCACATAGTCAGATTCAATATGAGCATGAACAAAAATTCCTGATACATGTAGTTCCAAGGGTACACCAACTAGCATTTTATCTTCCTCTTCTGTCCATGGTTGTGTGCCTTTACCTTCATAGACTATATTACCACCACAGAAACCATAACGGTAACCTGCACGAGCTACACCTACCATGTCTGCAACAAACAGTGTTGATATCTATTATATGTGATATACACGGGACCTGGCTACAATTATATAATATAAACATTAAATATTAACCACAAAAAGAATGCCAAAATAAGTAGAGGTCCATACTAATCGCTTTATAATTCTTCATTGGGTCTTGTAATCCATTGGTGTTGCCATCAAGTTAATTTAAGTTACTAAAACGAGTTGAAGCTTTAGGCCACTTGAAGGCTACTAATAATGTTTCACGCCAATAAACTTATACGGAGTATTGTAATAAGCAGGTAAGTAGATAACTAAGCTTATAAATATGCGGTGTTTTTCTAAGCTTACTGTTTAGGCTTAAGCTTATGAGCTTATCTCCAATCAGCATATTATGGCTTAAGATAATAAACTCATAAGCTCTTGTCGAGTGTTGATTAGCTTATGATAAAAAGAGCTTACAAGCTTGTATAAGCCCATAAGCCACATAAAATAAAATTATTAAAACCTTCTAAATAAGCACAAAATCTTGAGCTTAGGGGGTGTTTATTTAACCTTAGTTGTCCGGCTTAATGGCCTTATTGACCTCTTAAAAAGCTAGTAAGCTTAACTTTTAGGGCTTATGAGCTTATGAACTTGAATAAGCCATAAGCTCAAGTTGACAAGCGCATAAGCCCTAAGGGGGTGCTTGTTTAAGCTTAATTTTGGGCTTTTTGAGCCTATTTAACTATGCTTATATTCAGGGCCGTCCCGTAGATTTGGGAGGCCCTGTGCGAGCATTAAAATTTGGACCCTTAAAGATGAAAAAATTTACATAGCATAAAAATAATCCATCATTGGGAAATTTGTTGTAAGTAAAAAATAAATAAATAATAAAAATTCAAACAACTGTATCAAATGTTTATAATGTCACATAATTACATTCAACATGATTTATTCCCTTTATACTATTATTCTTGGTAAAGTTGTTTTTTATATACATATAATTAACTTGTAATCGCTCTTAGTTGTTTTTGAATGATTGAATATATAACACCAATTTCGTAATGCCTCATTAATCAAATTATATAATCAAATCCTAACAATTAACTTTGAAAACGAGCCTAAATTTTAAATAAGTAAAAACTGAAATCAAAGTAGTTGAGCAAATAGAAGGTTTAAAAGCACAAAAAGTAATTCTATAAATAGGAACCTTTTTTTTTTGAACAGATATAAATAGGTACCTGATAAAGAGAATTCTCAGGCTATGTAATTGCTTCACATGAAAAAAGAGCTGGACCAGTCTTTTAAAATGGCCCACATAGCATAACAGTATATTGGACAAAAATTTGAGGCCCCTTATGGACTATGGGCCCTGTGCAGTTGCCCACCTTGCACAGGCCCATATCTGCCCTGCTTATATTTCCTAAGTTCATTTTTCAGGCTTATTTTCCAACTTATGGGCTTATTTTTCATCTTTAAGCCATAATAAGCTCATTAGTCAAAAAAATAAGCGTGGAAAAATAGACTTACAAAATAAGGAGAGTTAAATAAGCTCATTGACCAAAGCTATCCTTGGGACGGTACCATGGAACCAGAACTACAAATGACCCGGTGCGAAAAGTGTATAGATAGGCTTCTATAGTAACGAAAACAGATAATCAGATATTGCATTTGTTTAAGTTTTAGGCAATCAGCTAACTAGGGATTTAAGACGTAAAATAATCAGAATCGGATATGCCGTATGAATAGGCAACTCCGAAACTGTTACTTATAGCTGCTGCTTAGTTCACCATCAAATGAGCCTATAATCATATCCAAACACTTATTACTGCTGATCTACTGTATCAAAACACAACAAGGGGTGTTTGGCATTACTAAGTTAAACAGCTTATGCTCATAGCCAGAAGATCAACTTATCCAAAATAGCTCATTTCACCCGTACTTATGATTTTGAATACACCAACAATAACTAGTTCAAACTAAACAATCTGAAACTTCTGACTGAAAAGACCTTATTTCACCCCTAAACTAAGTAGATAAGCATAGTCAAATTTATGCATTTGCTCAAAAAACACAATAAGCAAATAATCAAGTACGAATACTAGGAATGGTAACATGAACGGTAGTAGAATCTAACCGTAGGTCCCATTTTGTTTCACAATCCTTGCAACCTTCGCTTCTGCTCCATAAGCAAGAGCTTTTCCAGCATCACCTGCACCAATAACCACAAACAGAGGCACCCATTTGTGTTATAAGTAAATCTCAAACGGGTCAAATGGTTAGAACGGGTTGAAGCCTACATAGTCTGTATTGCAACCATATAACGTCCCATCATTTGGTCTCCTGAAGGCGCAATTGACTGTAGCATACAATCAGTAACAGAATACATAAAAATCCCAAGTAGTACTACTATCTGATTCATCCTCACTACCCATAATTATCAATCTCACCTACAACCAAAAAAACAATAAAAACCAGTTATTTTTTTAAGAAATTTATGAAATTGATGGAAATAAAAGGTGGGGTTTGTGAAAAGATTGGAGTTATTACATTAAAATGTGAAATTTTTGTGAAATGAAGTTTGATATTTGTGGGATTAAAAAGTTAGGGTTAGGGTTTTGATTTAGGGAAAAGTGGAGGGAAATTGATTAATTTGGGGGATGTGATTGATTTTGGCACCTGTTTTTGGGATTTTTTTTCTCTTCTACTATTTGTAACTTTGTAAGTGGTTTGATACTTTGGTTGCATTATTCAACAACATCTATGTGACACTCTAAACAAAAGCAAACACATAATAGTTGTGCATCTTATAAATTTATTTTGTGAAGTGTTATTGGTACCCCTCTTGACTCATTAATAAATACAATAAAGTATAACTTTCATATTTTTGACCTTTTATAAGTTTCATTGTTCCATACTTTTTGTCAGTTTAATACTTTTGACTTGTTAAACTTTATATTTTTTGTTTTGCACTTTTCGTTTTATAGTTTTATAATATAAACATGGAGAGGTATCACTTATAGTTTTAGAGGGTCTAAGAGATGAGATCAATATAGAACTTATATTTGCCACAGAACCAATGAACCAATCATAGCCACCCATTTTTATTTTTCATATTTTTTTAAAAAACAACATATCTTGCAAACAGTAAATCTTCACGCTACAAAAAAAAAATACCATCGCGACGAGACCAATACGGAAATAAACGGATTAGGATTAGTTGTAAACAAGTTTAGACCATGTTCGGGGTGGGTTGGATAAACGGGTCAACTTGCCAACTCATTTAACCTATTTAACCCGTGTAACTCGCTATTAAGGAAGAAATGGTGAAAAAAATAGATGCAGAGATCGAAGAGATGTTTCCTCAATATACACATCAGCCTCCTGTTAACTCTCTAACTCGTAACAGTGAGGTGGATAGAATGCTTTTGATAACGTTTATTATTTTTTGGATAGCCGGATGATTACTATTTTCTGTTTGATATACGTATTTAGAGATATTTTGTTTTAATTATTGTGCATTATTGGATAAAACTGGAAGGCCGAAGGGCTAAGTAATGCTATATAAAAAAAATCGTGTATGTTTTTGCAACAGATTTGCAACTGAACTAACGAATTTTAATTATCGATTTTGCAATTAGAAATTTCTGTTGCAAAAAAATTTACCGATGCAAACACAACTACAAATTTTGTTGTTAAAATATTGCGGTTGCCAAAGCTACCATTGCAAAACCCGTAGCAAAATATAACCGTTGCAAATTAAATGTTAACGGAAAAATATTCGTTGCAAAATTGTGTGAAAAGGTCTTCGTTGCAAAAAGAGTGTATTTCTAACGAATTATCTTTTGTTGCAAAACGATTGCAAAAAGTTTTCTGCCTGTTGCAATTCAGTTGCAAGTTAAATTTGCATGGAGCCTTTTTGCAATAGTCGAAATCCGTTGCATTTCCTTTGCAAATAGCCTTTTACAACGGATTTGCATCATATTTTGACGGTTGCATTAGGCCAGTTTTGTTGTAGTGCGCCAACAAAAGTTACAAGTCTGACCCAATTATTCAACAGGTCAAGTTCGGGTTGGGGTATCCTGACCCACCAACCCGAACCCCACATGGATTGCCGGTCCTACCTTTAACTGGTAAACTTTTTTGTTTGTGCAACCAAAAATGTGGACGTCACACAAAAAAACTTGATTTCTAGCTCAATGATTTTTGTTTTATGGTTAACAATTAAAAATTCATGAATAAATGGTTGAAAAAAGTTTACTTCTTGGATTTAGTTTCGAGTCTATATATATTACTTCGTCCTTAATCCATCCTACATGCAGATTTCAAGAGGTGATTGAGCTTTTACCAAAACAAGTATTTCATCTCAATTGCACAATCAAAACTCAAATGTTGTCACCACATACAGAATACGTGTGTTACCTTGTATTCAAGCTTTCAGGGAAATGTGAGTGGCTGCATTGTCTAGTAGAAGTATGAGATGTGATCCACAAAGAAAACAATGAGGCTGGATTTGTTTATTTTATAACCCCAAGCCCATTGAACATAAATGGTATCACTCGGGTTCCAAAACAAAGAGAAGATGGATGGATGGAGATTCAATTATGGAAGTTTAACTCAGCTCATGAATTCAAGGATGACTCTCTTTCTATGAATATGAAATTTACAAGCCATGAAGGAACTATGCCTGGCGTCATTGTATGTGGCCTCGAGTTTCGACAAGTGTAAAAGATTTTTCCTTGTTCTCATTAACATTCCTTTTTAACTATAAGTATCGGAAAGATGCTCAGTGAAACCTGGATAGATATAAAATCATGTATTTGTGAATGTTCATGTTCTTTATGCGTGTGGTGATTTATATTGATACGTTATTTCTTTTATCTATTTATGTTTTATGACAAATATAACGGAAGATGATTTGCACATGTAACTTTTTGATTGATTCACAACAACTTATGCATTAAAAGGTTGTGCTATATCTATACCCTACTTTCTATGTTCGTACATTGATGTGTTGTAAACACAAAAAAAGTGTGCAAGTCATTTTCAAATATAATGGGATCAACAAAATGAGTGTAGATTCCTGATATGAATGCTAACAAGCTCATTTTGACAATGGAGTAATGCCTAGCATCTTTTTGGAAAGCTCATCTTCTATTGGGAAAATTTTAGAAAGACAAAAAAATTTAGACGAAGGGATTATTGGGCTTATCGAGTTGACAAATTCAATAACGACCAGACATCTCGTTCGGGTAATTTATTAAACTTTAACAAATATTACTTGACCCCGACCTAGTCTTTTGATTCGTCTATGTTTTGGTCGTTGTTTTGGCGTGAGTTCACTTGAGTCAGTGTCGTGTCTCCACCGCACACACAAATGATACCAAACGTTAATAAAAGAAATAACGAGAGATTTTAGATATAATAATAGGTATTAATTGGGAGTAGTTAAATTTTAGAAGTTTATACATTTTCGGAATAGACATTAAGACGAGTTTATTATATTAGGTTGTGTCGGGTCCGCAGTGCAGTGACATTCTAGCTACAGTCGTCTTTTCTACTATTTTCTTCATTTGCTCATCTTTTGTTTGAGGTGAGTTCATGGCCCCTACTTTACCACTTTTTTAAATATTTTGGGGGATAATACATGCTCGTCGTCACTTTATTTTTTTATTGGTCAATCATTTAGATATTTGCGGTGTTTATTTGAATTATTACTTTGATTTATCGATTGTATCTGGGTCTTGTTTAATTCATAGTCTCGTTGTCGTTTATAACATTGCTTGGATTGAGGATTTGATTTGAGGGCTGCAAGTGTAGTATTATTATATTCGGTCTACTCCTGTGTAGAGGTATATTGTGAATGAGGCGATATTTTGGAAGTGTGAGTATTGAAATGATGTGGCATCCAGCAAGACCCAAATAAAGAGCAAACCCTCTTACAAGCACCTAAATCCTAATAAAAAAAAAGGTTAATGACATGTAATAGCAACGAACTTTTCCACTTGTGCCATTATCAGATACGAACCCAAAAAAATACCACAATACCCATCAAACTTTGTTTCATTATCCGAACTTTAAAAAAATACCACAATAACCATCCAACTTTGAATTTTTTTTTTTCATTATCGTACGCAACGAGATGAGATTTTTACATTGATCAAACAAAATTTGAAAGTTTGATGGGTATTGTGGTAATTTTTTGGGTTCGTATCTGATAATGACATAAATGAAAAAGTTCGTTGTTATTATATGCCATTAACCGAAAAAAAAGTCACAAAATCTAGGCTATTAAACAAAAAGCAACAAGAAAATATAAAGGGGCAATTTTATAGCTATTAAAAAATAATAATAATAAAGTCAACAAAATATAAAAGTAAAGACTGTCCCTCTCTTCTTCTAATCACTCCACCACCGTTAAACATTCTCGACCACCACCACCACCATCACCACCGTTATTTTGCCAATCAAAACCCTAACTCCGTCGTCAACCTAATCATCTCCACCGCCGTTATCCACCACCACCGAAACCCTAACTCCGGCACCATCATCACCGTAACCGTCTTCAATCGTCATCACCATTATCAAGTTAGGTATAATACAACTGATTATGTGTTGTTTACATATTATTTTGAATTTTAGTAACAAAATTAGATGTTCATTTGTTGTAGTTGAAGCGAATTTAGGCTGATGCTTCAAATTTAACGTAAATGTAGTCAAACAGATTAACAAAAATTTGACCGTGGAATTATAGGTTTACGTTGGTTGAATCCGGAGGAAAATGACTTTATAGAGCAGATGTAATATTACATAATTATCATTACCAACTATAAAACCAGTAATTGTTTCGGATAATACTATACAGAGTGTTTGGATGTGCTGTAAATTATTGTCCAAGTCGGAATAGTTAGTAGCCTTTCAAAAGGTAAATTTGGTATTGAGGTTTTGATATATTAGGACTAAGAAGATACTTAAATTTAAAGAAAATTTACTTTTTAGAGTTTATATAAAGTTAGATTTGATTAGAGGGTGTTTGGGAATGCATATTGTGTTGTTAAAAGTGAAAAATACATCTCGAAGTGTTTGGATTGCTATGAGCTTGTGCAATAATCACATTGTTAAAAGTGAAAAATACATCTCAAAGTGCGTAAAAATCTGACTTCGTGTTTTTTCAATTGCTGATATCGTATGTCACTGGTAAAGGCTGGGAAAGGAGTCACGGATCTTAGAACTTCTCTTCAGGTGATCATCCTACACATCTTTTGCGTGTTGGTTGTTATTTGTGTGTAGTAGCGCGATGCTGATGACCATCTCTTTTTCTTCTGTGCAGAGTATTTTTGCAGATGATCTTCCTTGACAAAAGATGACTTTCTCAAAACGTTTTCCACAGAAAATCAGTATATCAAGTATGTAAAATGTCTCCGTGGGTTCATTAATTTGATTCCTATCACCCTTTTTATTTTCATATATTGGTTGATTTTTTATGCTTGTCGATGTACAGATCTATGATTTCAGATGGGAAAATTCTTCAGCCATCTGTGAATAGCAAGGGGTTAAAGGATTCGAAAGCAGATGAGCTTGGGTGTGTATTTCACTTACCATTTACATGTGAGGTCTTTTCATGTTTACCACCATTTCTGATTCACGTTTCACAGAGTAAATAATGGAGGTCTTTAGTGTCTATTGAAAAGTTATCACGTTTTAATAACTCCGGCACCATCGTCACCGTAACCATCTTCAATCATCTTCGCCATTATCAAATTAGGTATAATAAAACTGTTGAATTATGTGTTGTTTACATATTATTTTCAATTTTCTGCTGATTAGATAGTTCTGTTGTTTACAGCTGTCTATATATGTGCTTATTAATAGTTGAATTAGTAAGAAAATTAGATGTTCATTTGTTGTAGTTGAAGCGAATTATAGGTGTAAGTTGGTTGAATCCGGAGGAAAATGACTTTATAGAGTAGATGTAAAATTACATAATTATCATTACCAACTATAAAACCAGTAATTGTTTCGGATAATACTATACAGAGTGTTTGGATGTGCTGTAAATTATTGCCCAAGTTGGAATAGTTAGTAGCCTTTCAAAATGTATATTTGGTATTGAGGTTTTGATATATTAGGACTAAGAAGATACTTATATTTAAAGAAAATTTACTTTTTAGAGTTGATATAAAGTTAGATTTGGTTAGAGGGTGTTTGGGAATGCATATTGTGTTGTTAAAAGTGAAAAATACGTCTCAAAGTGTTTGGATTGCTATGAGCTTATGCAATAATCACATTGGTAGGTGCTTATTTTGAAGTGCGTATAGAGCGTAAGCTGAAAATTTGCAATCCACAACCACCCCCTTTTAATATAATTTTGTGGCAATTGTCAATTTGGAGTTGCGCATTGATACACTTTTTTGATGTTCAAGGTTTTAATTAGAGTTGCTGCTCTCAAATAATAGAAGCTTGTTTATCATGATGTATATATGTATAGTATAGAGGTATAAATGACTATTGGTATGTTTAGCTAGTTGCTTAGTGGCTAAAGATGTGTTTATTCTTTGTATCTTTTTGTTTATCTTGTTTTTAAGTGGATTTCGTAGTTTGTAACTATGTCTGAGCTTGTCTTAGCCCTGATGATATCTTCGTATATTCAATTTCAATGCTGATGGCCATCTCATTTTCTTCTGTGCAGAATATTTTTGCTGATAATCTTGCTGAGACAAAAGATGACTTCCTCAAAACGTTTTCCACAGAAAATCAGTATATCAAGTATGTAAAGTGTCTCTGTGGGTTCATTAATTTCATTCCTATCACCCTTTTTTTTTTTGATATCTTGGTTGATTTTTGATGCTTGTCGATGTACAAATATATGATTTCAGATTGGAAAATACTTTATCCATCTGTGAATAGCAAGGGGTTAAAGGATTTGAAAGCAGATGTGCTTGAGGTGCGTATTACACTTATCATTTACATGAAAGGTCATGTCATGTTTACCACCATTTATAATTCACGTTTCACAGAGTAAATAATAGAGGTCTTTAGTGTCTGTCTAATTGAAAAGTTGTGTTTTATTTGCATGTATCACGTTTTAAAATGTTGAGATGCAGTTGCTCAATCCTGTTTGTTATGATTAAGTTGTCTGCCTCGAGGGTGAATCTATGGATCTTTACTGTAGAGTGGTACCACTTGTTCTTCTCCTTGTTGATGGTAACATTCAGCTGTTCTCGATTAATAAAATAAATATGTGGTTTTGCATGCCTATCTGTATATATTAGAGCTAAATTTCCCATTTCAACTGTTTCTGTATCAGGTAGCAATCCCATTGATGTTACTGATCCCGACTGGCAGATGTATCTTCTAGTTGAGAAGAAAAGTGATTAGCAGGACATTCCACAAAACTGCTTGGTTTTGCAGCCCTTTACCGGGTCTTCCATTACCCTGACAGCCACCATTTGAGACTTGGTCAGGTATATTCCCTGTTTTATGTTCCCCTTCAGCCTTTCTGATCAATTCCATAATTGCCCTGGCAAAGGGGGTGGGTCAGACAACGGGCTAAAATGGGTAACTTTATAGGAAGGGTGAAATGAGTTGGGTTGGTTAGGGCTCACACACCTAATACAGCCGTTCTAAACTAACGACTCACTTTGCTCTAATAAAGCAGTTCTATAGGCTGTAAAGGTGGCAATATCAACCCATTTACTTTTTATCTTTCCATTTGGCCGTCTGTGTTTTTTGCTGATTTTTAATTGTCGGGTGGGATTTTTTTTGAAAGGTACTTGGGTTTTGCAAGTTGGGTTGTCATTGTATAGTGATGAGTTTGCGTTTAAAGGGTGTGGTAAAGTGTTGATTGTTTGTGGTGAGGGGAGTGCTGGTGTTAACTATTGATGAGGATTTATTGAGGGGTGTGGCGTTGATGAATTTCTTGTTTGTTGGGCTTTCGATTGTGATACTGATATTGTGTTTTGTAATAATGGGATTATTGAATCGTAATAAGTTGCCTCAGCCCTCTACTAGTTCAATCCGATGAGCTTATAATGAGTTTATGTTTTCCAAATATTGTGATAATGGGATGGATTTTGTTTTCCAAATTTTGTCCGGTGGAAATTAGCTTTCTCTGCTCAACTGCTTTTGTGTTCTTCCTAGAGAGCATTACATACTGCATTTTAGTAGAAATGATTTCCTGTTAACTTTTTAACGTTTCTGTTATTTCTAGTCTTAATTGTGTATTTGTTTCATGTTGCAGAAAAGTAGACAACAGAAGAAGACATGTTGTGCTTCATCACGAACTGCAGGTTTCTATCTAACCACTCGATCCCAAATTTTCATCATATACCAGCGTTAAATTTGCTACTCTATTTTAAACACTAGACTCCCATATTTACATACTTCAATGGTCGAATGAGTCATTTTCATGTTATAAATCGAGTTTTTGCCAAAAACAATTCTTTAGTGGGACTTTGATGTACTATAATGAATCTATTCTCTAAGACGCAACTCCATATCCTAAGCTAATTACAACTATTTTGTTTGCACACAGCATTTGAAGGAGATGATTAAAGACTTCGTCAAGGAACAAACAAAAGGATGATGCACAAACTTGATTCTAAGCACCATTTGGAAAAACAGGAAAAAAAAAGTGAAATGTTTTTAGTTATAAACCTTTGTGGCTTTCATCCATTTTACTACATTGCAGATGTAAATGAAATTTCAGATTTTGTCATACATAGATTCTTAACAAACACGCTATGGGATGTCATGTATAGTATAAGTTACCACCACTTCATTAGTTGCAATTGGAACCATATTATAAGGATCACCTAAAAAAATAAATTAAGACCACTAGGCTGTAGCAGCCCTTGAAGACCTGTTTAATATTTATCATTTTTCAAAGACCACTAGGCTAGGAAGGTGCATATCATATTCATGTTTGTTGTTTTGTTATTTTTTAATTTCAAACTTTGAATAATTCAATAAAAGGGATGGTTTCTATACACTATAGACAATTTGTGTGAACTTAATAGTACATCAACCAGTCAATAGTCTACTATCTACTACAAGAATAATGCAACTACCACACTTCACAATTAGTTTATATTTTTCTTTTAAAAAAATATGTTTATTAAGAAAATATGGATTGGCGTTTCATTTGCAGAAGGTTCAAATTGTGAATTTATTGACTCAGGCCGGTTCTTTTCTTAATCACCCCACTCTTTGCAGATGTTTCTATGATGTGACTTGTGCTCCAGGTAGTCTCTTGACAAAAAAATAAAATAAAATAAAAAATTATACATGGCAATTGTGATCCATCGACTTATGAATGGATAAATCTGGTTAATTAAAAGAGGTCTCTTAGAACAAAACGGGTCAGAAAACTGGCAGAAGGTCACCCAAACAGTAACTTTAATGCATCAAACTTTATAAATCATTTTATTAATAAAATTGGGATTATTTATTGATATACAAATACAATTTTCTTAATCATAGACACTAATTATCTATAATTTTAGAAATTTTGACAAAAAAATGTTTCGGGTTGACCCATATGAAGCCTGTTTCAGCCCCCATTATACAGCGCATTTTTTCACCTCTATAGAGTGTATCATGTTTTTACGTCGATATTCTAAACCTAGGAGTGAACATGCTTTTGGTCAGATTTTACCTAGGATCGGTGTTTCACATGCGGAAGGTTCAAAATGTGAAAGATGTTGTAACTTCTCAACTCAAGTTGGCACTTTTTTTGATCCACACTTTGCTGACTTTGCTGACTTTGCTATGATCTTATTGCTGGTCAACCACTTTTTGCTGCTAGGAACTTTACAAAAAATACAAAAACAGTTTAGCAAATGACGCATATATGCAGTGACTAATCAATGAATATCTCCATTGCTAGTTTAGGACCACTAGGCTGTAGCAGCCCTTGAAGACCTGTTTATTATTTACTGTATCATTTTTCAAAGACCACTAGGCTCGGAAGGTGCATGGATATCATATTCATGTTTGTTGTTTTGTTATTTTTTTAATTTCAAACTTTGAATAATTCAATAAAAGTGATGGTTACTATACATTATAGACAATTTGTATGAACTTAATAGTAAGTCAAAAAGTCAATCGTCTACTACAAACTCGACAAACTCTGTTCTTGATGAGGATAGATTGAGGGTGTGGCGTTGATGAATTTGTTGTTTGTTGGGCATTCGATTGTGGTACTGATATTGTGTTCTGTGATAATGGGATTATTGAATCATAATAAGTTGCCTCAGCCCTCTACTAGTTCAATCCGATGAGCTTATAATGAGTTATGTTTTCCAAATATCGTGATAATGGGATGGATTATGTTTTCCAAATTTTGTCCAGTGGAAATTAGCGTTCTTTGCTCAACTGCTTTTGTGTTCTTCCTAGAGAGCATTACATACTGCATTTTAGTAGAAATAATTTCCTGTTAACTTTTTAACATTTCTGTTATTTCTAGTCTTAATTGTGTATTTGTTTGATGTTGCAGAAAAATAGACGACTGAAGAAGGCGTGTTGTGCTTCATCACGAACGAACTGCAGGTTTCTATCTAACCACTCGATCCCAAATTTTCATCATATGCCGGTGTTAAATTTGCTACTCTATTTTAAACACTATGACTCCCATATTGACTTCAATGGTCGAATGAGTCATTTTCATGTTATAAAACGAGCTTTGCCAAAAACAATCCTTTAGTGGGACTTTAATGTACTATAATGAATCTATTCTCTAAGACGCAACTCCATATCCTAAGCTAATTACAACTATTTTGTTCGTACACAGCATTTGAAGGAGATGATTAAAGACTTCGTCGAGAAACAAACAAAAGGATGGTGCACAAACTTGATTCTGAGCAGCATTTGGAAAAACAGGAAAAACAAAGAAAAATGTTTTAGTTGCAATTGGAACCATATTATAAGGATCACCTAAAAAAATAAATTAAGACCACTAGGCTGTAGCAGCCCTTGAAGACCTGTTTAATATTTACTGTATCATTTTTCAAAGACCACCAGGCTGGGAAGGTGCATGCATATCACATTCATGTTTGTTGTTTTGTTATTTTTTAATTTCAAACTTTGAATAATTCAATAAAAGGGATGGTTACTATACACTATAGACAATTTGTGTGAACTTAATAGTACATCAACCGGTCAATAGTCTACTATCTACTACAAGAATAATGCAACTACCACACTTCACAATTACCCCGTAGTAGTTTAATAATTCAAAAAAAAATATATGTTTATTAAGAAAATATGGATTAGCGTTTCATTTGCAGAAGGTTCAAATTGTGAATTTCTTGACTCAAGCTGGTTCTTTTCTTAATCACCCCACTCTTTGCAGACGTTGCTATGATGTTATTGCTGGTCAACCGGGTCGTGCTCTTGCAGCTGTGACTTGTGCTCCAGGTAGTCTCTTGACAAAAAAAATAATTTTATTATACATGGCAATTTTGATCCATCGACTTATGAATGGATAAATCTGATTAATTAAAAGAGGTCTCTTAGAACAAAACGTGTCAGAAAACTGGCCAAAGGTTTCCCAAACGGTAACTTTAATGCATCAAACTTTATAAATCATTTTATTAATAAAATTGGGATTATTTTTTGATATACAAATACAGTTTTCTTAATCATAGACACTAAGTATCTATAAATTTTAGAAATTTTGACAAAAAAATGTTTCGGGTTGACCCGTATGAAGCCTGTTTCAGCCCCCCTTATGCAGCGCATTTTTTCACCTCTATAGAGTGTATCATGTTTTTACGTCGACATTCTAAACCTAGTTGGCACTTTTTTTTATCCACACTTTGCTGACTTTGCTATGATCTTATTGCTGGACAACCACTTTTTGCTGCTAGGAACTTTACAAAAAATACAAAAACAGTTTAGCAAATGACGCATATATGCAGTGACTAATCAATGAATATCTCCATTGCTAGTTCAGGACTTGAAGACCTGTTTATTATTTACTATATCATTTTTCAAAGACCACTAGGCTGGGAAGGTGCATGCATATCATATTCATGTTTGTTGTTTTAATAGTATTTTTTAATTTCAATCTTTGAATAATTCAATAAAAGGGATGGTTACTATACACTATAGACAATTTGTGTGAAATTGTACGTCAAAAAGTCAATAGTCTACTACAATAACATGCAATTACCACACTTGACAATTAGTGGTTTATAAGTTTTCTTTAAACAAAAATGTCTATTTGGTATGGATGTTAAAGGGCATACCAATCCATCTAAATTCTCAAATCTATCAAGTTGTTCACGATAGGGCTGAGCTTTTGGGAACCTGACCCGACCCGAAAACCCGACCAAAACCGAACCGACTCGACCAAACCGAATGAAACTCGGTTTTGTATCGGGTTGCACTTTTCCGGACATGTCGGGTCGGTTCGGGTTGGTTCGGGTCGAAACCCGACTAAAAACCGACAAGTCAGATAATGAGTTGATCTTATTTCTAAGATCAAATAGATTAATATCAAAACCATTAATGAAATGCTAAGTGTGTGACAAGGTTCAGTAGTAAACTAGAAGGATAATAGCATACAGACTTTGATGGTCTTGACTCCTGAACAAACACGCTATGGGATGTCACCAAGTACCAACACATTAGTGTAGTAAGACATTAAACTACGTGACGCTATGAGCTTATGCAATTATTACGTTGGTAGGTGCTTATTTTGAAGTGTTTATAGAGCGTAAGCTGAAATTTTGCAATCTACAACCACCCCTTCTAATATAATTTTGTGGCAATTATCAATTTGGAGTTGCGCATTGATACACTTTTTTTGATGTTCAAGGTTTTAATTGGAGTTGCTGTTCTCAAATAATAGAAATTTGTTTGTTTATCATGATTTATATATGTATAGAGGTATACATGACTATTGGTATGTTTGGCTAGTTGCTTAGTGGCTAAAGAGGTGTTTATTCTTTGTATCTTTTTGTTTATCTTGTTTTTAAGTGGATTTCGTAGTTTGTAACTCTGTCTGAGCTTGTCTTAGCCCTGATGATGTCTTTGTATATTAAATTTCAGTCTCTAAAGAAGAGGAAGTGGGATCTCCGGAAAGCTTCCCCATTGAACCTGTTGACCTAAGTATCTTTTTTGAAGAAGATGGAAAAATATACGGCTACCAAGGCTTAAAGGGTATATACCATTATTATCCAATTTATCGATATTTAAGTTATTTTATAAGTGGTTTCTGGCATATGCTACTCATATGTTATTGGGGTCTTTGCACTTATATAAAAGTCAAACAGAAAGTGTTATTGTTATACATTACTCAATAAATTATATTTGCTATGTTAGTGCATGCATAGTCAAAGCTCCTGGATCATCATTGTTTATAATCTTTCTATCGTGCGAAGAAATCGTGTTTTGGTTTTTAGTATTAATGTGTAAAAAATTAATGCAGATCACTGTCTGGATCAGCAGCATATCATTTAAAGCATTTGCTGATATTTCTTTCGAGAGCATATCTGTTGTAAGTACACATTGTGTACTATATTTTTCTGAATCGTGTTTCTGTACAGAGACGGAGCCAGTAGGGGGCCTGGCGGGTGCTCGCCTGCTTGGCCCCTCCTAACTGCCTCAACTAGCCCAGCTTGTGTCTTGATTGAGCCAATTTTTGTTTATCTTTTTCGGTAGGATTGGCAAGTTATTAGTTGCTTGTTGCCTGGTTCATTTTATGAAGAAAAAGATGATATAAATGAAAAGACAGAGAGAGAAAAGACAAAAAGTAAATATGTGGTAGAGTGTTACTTGTTGACTTTTTTCTTGACTACTTTATATTATCTTCATTGAATGAATTCAAATGTATATAGAACCATTTAACAATAATCACATTTGATAACTACGTATTATAGATGACTTTTTATTCATTTTCTTATAGAATGTTTATTTGTGAATATGTGAGTTGCTGGATGTTAAATTTAGCATGATAACAAAACAGTCAATATTCTACTCAATATTAATAGCAAATTTGAGAGTTGTGTCATTGGCTACTAATATAGTTATGGTTAGTTTATTTATTTTGGCCTTAAGTTAATTATTTGCATGAAATAAATGATTTTATAGTACATGAAAGTGATGAAACAATAGCATTTACAAATTAAATCGCACAAGATACCAGTTATAAGATACTAGGTTAGTATGGTGTAGCACATGCTTGTATATACATATCGTTACTGTCTCGAGAAAAATAATCCAGCCCCCCTTAATCTAAAACACTGGCTCCGTCTCTGTTTCTGTACATATAAATCTGACTTTGTGCTTTTCAATGGTTGATATTGTATGTCACTGTTAGGTAAAGGCTGGGAAAGGAGTCACGTGTGACAACCGGCAATTTAGGGAGCCATTTTGAAAACCCGCATTACGTTAAAGTTCGTTTATAATTTTTAATTGGAATTTTTATTCGCAACGAATTTGTAAGACCAATTTTATGGATAATTATATTTTATGTCGTTATGGGATTCGAGATTTATTTATTGATTTACTTGATGATGTATTTTTAAAATTCTCACTTGGTACTACGTTGACTCCGGCACTAGGTTTACCTAACGGGAAATTTTGTGACTCTTCTTACGAGTCCGACTACATTTAATTATTTACGGGATGTGTTCGTGGGATATTAAAAGTTTGAAATGAGTTCGGGTCTCGGGCCGTATGTTTTACATTTACCCATTTGTACCCACTCAAAATTACTAGTAATATTATTATTACTATTACTATTATTATTATTATTATTATTTAAAACTTTTATAAAAAAAAATAATAATAAAAGAGTTAACTACATAGGGTCCTTGTTTGGTTCGGTTTTCACACAACACCAACACCCTCACTCTCACTCATATCTCTCTTCTTGACAAAACCCTAGCCGCCCCCTTTATTTCCGGCCATCACCACTGCCACCGCCAGCCACCACTCAACACCACCACCATTTTCTAATTCCCCATCACCTAATCTCTTAGATCTACTACTCCACGCGCCCTATAACTCCTTTTTACCTCACGAATCACCACCATTTTCACCACCATTCGTTGTTTTTGGAAGGGTTATCACGGGTTTGAGTTTGTAGTTCGAAGGTGAGACGAGTTTACTCGTATTTTTGATAAAAACGTGACCCTTGGTCACGACATGATGAGATCCGATTGGGTTTCATATTAAAAACGTGATATACTTATGGGTTTTTGATGGAAACTCGTTTTCTTAAAAGGTTTGGTATCCGGGTTGGTTTTTCTTGTGGGTTCGATTCGAACCGTGAATCTATGACTCACGGCTTGGGTGTTAATCCGAGCCATGGTGCTCGATTACTTGCTTCTTTTGGGTCTTGATATTATGACTCTTGTTTCTTGCTTGCGTTGGTTTATTTGGTTCGACTCATTGGAGTCACGGCTCGATGCCGTGTAATGGTTGTTGTTGCCGAGACCCTCGTGGTCGATTTGGCATTTGGAGTGCTCCTTGGAGCCGTATGTGTGAGCCTTGATGCTTGGTTCGAGCCATTTGTGGCTCGTGGTGTGTACCGCGACTCAATTGAGTCGAGTAGACTCGGGTTTGGCTTGGTAAACCATCCCGAATGTGACCTTGGTTATATGTTTTTCCTTATTATTTTGATTGTTAACTTGGTTTTGGATTTGGCTTTGTCGATCATTTTTGGCCGAATACTTGTGGGTCGAGACCACATTTGGTCTCGACAATGGATATTGGTATTGTGAAGTTGTTGACGAAAAGTGTTATTGGGGACCGATTATGAGACGGTCACTTAGAATGACGGAGATAGGTTAGTCGGGTGCCGTAGTCGGACCCTATTGTTGTAGCACGTGGATTGGGATTGTTTTGGACGGAGATGTATTGATTCTTATGACATGTGCATATTACTTTGGACTTGGACAATGAGCCGAGAGTCATGACTCGGACATGTGACCATTTCGTATGACTCGATAACTATTTACAATTTAAAACATAAATAATAAAACTCGTAATAATAGTTATTGATAATATAAACGTTTATATGAATATATAGACGTGAATAACGTATATATAATTGTATAAATGCGTATATTAATAATAATAAAAATCACGAGTCATATTATAAATAATACGACTAAATATATTGGGCTACGAGAGTAGCGTAATATTATTGGAAGTATTATCATAGAAATGTATTATAAAACGAGAAACTCTCGACGATTACTAAATATTAAATGAAATGTTATTTTATATATATAACGAGTAAACCTATCGAGTTATGCGAAAGGTTGAACCGAGTTATTTGGCTATACGAAATGAGTATATTAATGGGCATCGTATCCTACGACGCCCATAGGTTGTGGTATATGTAAAGGGTAATAAATTGCGAACATATATATCGGGAAATCTGGCCAATTTGACGATGTATATAAGAAGTTTATTAAACTAAGATATATACCATATAGTATTTATGTGCTATGTGCTTTAGGATTGGGTGTAATCTTGGAACGGTATGTTACGTAAATAAATATGAGGATTATCAAATCGACGGATTTGATAAACTTTGACGATTTATTTAAATAATATATTGGGCTAATATTAGATCTATAGTTTATTTTATTATTCTTTTGTGTGACCTCTTTGGTTTGTTTGTGTCGACCCACCACCCGTACGGATACCAAACGTGAATACACCAAACTATTACGAAATGGATTTTCGGAAAATAAAACGGAATACGTCCGGGTTTGGGAATATCTTGATTTTGAAGAAATGTTTTCTGAACGAGTTAATATTGTTAGGTCGTGCCGAGTCCGTAGTTGCCGTCTTGTGAGTTACTATACATCTTACTTCTAACGATTTCATCTTGCTGATTTCTGGACTTGAGGTGAGTCATAGCCCCACTTTTACTCTTGAACTATGTTTTTAATACTTGGGGTGAGAAACGTGCAAATTATTTTATGTGGACTATTATCGCTTCTATATTCTTTCTAAAACTTGCTATGCGTATAGACTAGGATGTATTGTCAGCTTTAGTCACATATATTTTGTGTGTACTATTCAAGGTTGGCTTATTTGGTTATTGGTGAATTGTCAGCTTTAGTCACACGGTTTCGTGTGTACTATTCAAGGTTGGCTTATTTGGTTATTGGTGGATTGTCAGCTTTAGTCACATATATTTTGTGTGTACTATTCAAGGTTGGCTTATTTGGTTATTGGTGAATTGTCAGCTTTAGTCACACGGTTTCGTGTGTACTATTCAAGGTTGGCTTATTTGGTTATTGGTGGATTGTCAGCTTTAGTCACATAGTTTCGTGTGTACTATTCAAGGTTGGCTTATTTAGATACTATATTGTGCACCTATAGGTTATTAATACTTCGGAGGTTATCCGAGTATTTATGATATTGCGGGGGTTACCGGAATATCTATGTTAGAACGGAGGGTATCCGTGTGTTATGTTGGAGCGGAGGGTATCCGCAGGCTTTTAGTAAATCCTTAGTCTA
Organism: Artemisia argyi; assembly: GCA_030686995.1. Taxonomy (NCBI): domain Eukaryota; kingdom Viridiplantae; phylum Streptophyta; class Magnoliopsida; order Asterales; family Asteraceae; genus Artemisia; species Artemisia argyi. Next base: position 217,672,315 of record CM060685.1, on the reverse strand, counting down.
GTTAGCAAGCGTTTTGCGTATATGTCCACTACATTGTTAGATGAATTTAAACCTATGATCTCACCAGCGAAAGCTGACTTTTAGCATGTTTTCTCAGGTAATTAAGCGATGATTTGGATGCATGGATTGGAAGGCTCGGCTAAGGCACCTGGTTTATGGATCTATTTTTCTAAACTCTGATATTAAATTGTGGACCTACGTTTATTTCTTTTGGGCCTGACTCTGAATGATGTTGGGATAAATGTAAACTTAAAACCCCGTTTTGGTTGTGTTTTTCTTATGTTTACTTTATCTCGTTTTGTTATGTCTTGTGTTGGATACCAATCCCCGTAGCACCCCGAAAGCTTGTTGAGTCTTCCGCTGTACCAAATTTTGGGGGTGTTACAGATTGGTATCAGAGCCAAGGTTATAGAGAACTAGGCAAATAAACACCTAAACTATAACCGAATTTTTATAGAAAATGATCCTTGACCACTGCTCGCCAGCCTGCCAAGCCGAAGCATCTTCTATTATTTTGAGGTATTATGAGATATTTGAGATGATTATTAGATTTGGGATTTCTTGAGATGATTTGAGGTTTACTGATTTAGTAATAAGATGGCGTTTCGAGGAATTATATGGTCTAATTGTTTTATAAATATTTTAGTAATGCGGTATTTGAAATTCTTTATTGAGATTATATGATTGAATTATTTGATGAGGATTTTTTGTATGGTATTTTGAGTTGCAATTTAGTTGTTTTGAAACACTTACACCTACCCTACGGTGTTGTCACAGCCTATGGCCTCCCATATGCCCGATATTGTCTAGTGTATTCTTACTGCACCGGTATTACCAGCACAGTTCACTATGGCATCTGATGATCCTTACCAGATTGCCATGCTTTCAGCTACTGTGCCGCAGACAGCTTCTACTTCAGCACCACCTGCTGCATCTACGCAGGGACCCTCATCTTCTCTAGGGCTTCCTGGTACATCGAGGCAGCTTGCTCTTCATTAGGCTTTGGCTCGTGTGGCCCCACGCTTTGCCCACCGAGCTACGGCACGTATGTCGGTACGCCCTACTCCATCACCTTTACAGATTGATGCTCACTCTCTTCTGTCAGAGGCGCCACCCACATCATTGCGCCGTCGTCCTAGATCACCTACCACATCTCCACATGGTTCACCTGTTAGGAGACGATGATTGATGATGTACTCTTCCGAGGAGGAGTACGAGGGTGAGGATGAGGCTGATGACCCTGAGGAGGAGGATGACCCTCAGGAGGCTGAGCAGGGTGATGATGATGACCCTGAGGAGGAGGATGACCCTCAGGAGGAGGAGATGCCTGATGATGATGATGTGTTAGTACCACCAGCTCAGGCTGAGGAGCCTGATTCACCTATACACCCGATTGAGCCTGTCTCACCTGATCATCCGTTTCTGTTAGATTCACCACCTGGTAGTCCAGTGGCGTTGGATGCGTCATCTGAGGTTTCTGCTGAGCAGGCAGAGTTAGGTGAGAGTGGTAGGTTGTGGGCTCAGATTACTGCCCAAGGCGAGAAGATCTCGCGATTATCTGATCGACTTGAGAGAGTTATTGGAGAGTTTATAGCGGATTTGAGAGTTGACATGACTGTTGTTGAGGGCAGGTCGATTGAGATGAGGTGAGTTTTGATGGAGGTTCATGAGCAGATCGCGAGTTTACAGCGAGGTTTTGTCACAGCTGGAGAGGCCGACCGCAAGTTATGGCAGCGGAACACCGAGCTAGAGAAGGAGGTGGCAGACCTCAGGAGAGATAGCGACACCCATAGCGTGGAGCTAGGATCATTATGGAGAGATCTTGATGGCTTGAGGCAGGAGTTGAGGAGCCTCCACCAGTAGCGTGGCTAGATGCTTGGGTTATGTTGTCTTGTTGCTTTCTACACCGAGGAGTGTTCGGTTAGAAAAGCTAGTTATCATATTTTGATGTATTTTTGTTCAGTATTCGTCTCTTTTGGAACGATTAGTATGTTTTGTGTTTTCTAGTAGTTGGAACGATGTTGGATCTCTATTGTATGGTTGATGGCTATTAGTATATGGTATTATGTGATTTTTGGGTATTATGGAAATTGAGTCCCTATTCGCTTTATTGATGTTTTGTGGTGTATTGTTGATATTCTTTCCATGACTTGGCTTCGTTGAATTACTTTTGTTGAGCATATTGATAAGTTCTATTGGAGACTCATGAACTTGTATGATGTTTCAGATCAATGGCCCCACGACGAAACCCTATTAGAGCTACCAGAACTGGTCCTGCAGTGACTACCCCTGTTCGCCGAGGACGCCGACCTACTCGAAATGTTGAAACCCCTACTCCAGACAACCTGGACACTACTAACCGCAACAACAGGAATCAAAATGTTGATGTTCAGGGAGACAATGATCATGTTCCACTTAATGCACCTATTGTGGATCAAGCAATGATCAATCAACTTGTGGAGCAAAAAGTTGCTGAACTACTAGCTGAGTCAAATCATTCCAACAATTCAGCTGGAACTTTTCCACCTGTTCGTGCTAATGGATGTCACTACAAGGAGTTCACGATTTGTGGACCCATTGAGTTTGGTGGAACTGAATGTAACACCCCCAAAATTTGATACAGCGGAAGACTCAACAAGCTTTCGGGGTGCTACGGGGATTGGTATCCAACACAAGACAGTATAGAACGAGATAAAGTAAACATAATAAAAACGCAACCAAAACGGGGTTTTAAGGTTTACATTTATCCCAACATCATTCAGAGTCAGACCCAAAATAACATATCAATAGGTCCAAAATTTATTTCTCAGAGTTTAGAAAAATAGATCCATAAACCATGAGCCTTGGTCGAGCCTTCCATTCCAAGCATGCATATCGTCACTTAATTACCTGAGAAAACGTGCTAAAAGTCAGCTTTCGCTGGTGAGATCATAGGTTTACATTCATCTAACAATATAGTGGACATATACACAAAATGTTTGCTAGCAAGACTAAGGATTCGCTAAAAGCCTGCGGATACCCTCCGTTCCAACCTAACACACGGATACCCTCCGTTCTAACATACATATTCGGGTAACCCCCGCAATACCAATAAATACTCGGATAACCTCCGAGATATTAAAAACCTATAGGTGCACACTACAGGATCTAAATAAGCCAACCTTGAATAGTACACACGAACCGTGTGGCTAAAGCTGACAATAACAAATAACCAAATAAGCCAACCTTGAATAGTACACACAAAACTATGTGCCTAAAGTTGACAATACATCCTAGTCCATACGCATAGCAAGTTTTAGAAAGAATATAGAAGCGATAACAGTCCACATAAAATAATTTGCACGTTTCTCACCCCAAGTTTTGAAAACGTAGTTCAAGATTAAAAAGTGGGGCTATGACTCACCTCAAGTCCATAAAATAGCAAGAAGAAGTCGGTAGAAATAAGATGTATAGTAACTCACGAAACAGCAACTACGGACTCGGCACGACCTAACATTACCAACTCGTTCAGAAATCATATTCTCAAATTCAAAATATTCTCAAATTCAAAATAATTTACGTAACATACCGTTCCAAGATTACACCCAATCCTAAAGCACATAGCACATAAATACTATATGGTATATATCGTAGTTTAACAAACTTCTTATATACATCGTCAAATTGGCCAGATTTCCCGATATATATGTTCGCAATTTATTACCCTTTACATATACCACAACCTATGGGCGTCGTAGGATACGATGCCCATTAATATATTCATTTCATATAGCCAAATAACCCGGTTCAACCCTACGGTTAAGTGGTTATTTAGTTATAGAAAACGTTTATATTAATCGTCATATATCCGTGACAACACGAAAGTCACAAATAATAACTTACCTGGACTCGAGTGACAACGACTCCGCATAACTCGATAAGCTTACCCGTTATATATATACAAAATGACATTTTTATTACATGTTTAATAATTGTCGAGAGTTTCTCGTTTTATAACACATTTTTATAATAATAATACGTTCAATAATATTACGCCACTTTCGTAGCGTAATATATATCTAGTCGTATTATTTATAATATGACTCGTGATTATTATTATTATTAATATACGCGCTTATATAATTATATATCCGTTATTCATGTCTATATATTCATATAAACGTTTATATTATCAATAACTATTATTACGAGTTTTATTATTTATGTTTTATTTGTAATAGTTATCGAGTCATACGAAATGGTCACATGTCCGAGTCATGACTCTTGGCTCATTGTCCAAGTCCAAAGTAATAAGCAAATGTCATAAAAACAACACATCTCCGTCCAATCAATCCCAATCCACGTGCTACAACAATAGGGTCCGACTACGGCACCCGACTAACCTATCTCCGTCAATCTAAGTGACCGTCTCACAATCGGTCCCCACTTTACCATTCGACAACAACTCCACAATCAATACCATAATTCCATTGTCGAGACTACAAAGGTCTCGACCCAACCAAAGCGTTCGGCCAAAAATCCAAATACAACAACAACAACAACAACAACAACAACAACAACAACAACAACATGAAAAATAACGACAAGGAGTTCATCATATTGCATATAATTTGGGTCGGTTTACCAAGCCAAACCCGAGCCAAGTGACCCACTTGGGTCTCGGCTACAATTATGAGTCAAGGAGGACTCGACCAAGGACCATCTTGGTCTCGGAAAAAGCTCAATCGAGCACCACAAAGCTGCCAAATGAGGACCCTTTGGGTCGCGGCACCTAACCAACAACAACGAGAGCTAGGCTCGATCAAAATGAGCCACCAACCAAAACCAACATAACAAGCTCTCACAAAAATATACTAGGTCAAAACCCAACAAGAAAATCAAGCCATAGGGCTCGAACCATGATAAGCCGTGAGCCACGGCTCGTGGTCAACAAGTCGACAACAACCAATCATCCACAACCCGGATACCAAACCTTTATTTTAGCCTCAAAAACCTTATTTCATAACATAATAATTCGATTCCCACAAAAATCATCCGTGTAGCCACGGATTAGTCACCAAGTCGAGGCACCCAAAAGCCAAAATCGAACATGCTCACCTTCTTGAACCTCCAATCGGATAGATCTAGTAAAAACAACAAGGTTGTGTCGGATTTGAATGAATCACGAGGTGTTAGGGTGCGTTATACGGCGCGTATAATACACCAAAAGAAAGAGGAAGGAAAAAGGAACAAGATGGTGGTGTTTGTTTTGTTGTGAGGGTGGCAAGATGGTGGTGGTGGCCGGATTTGTGTCCGGTGGCGGCTAGGGTTAGAGGGGAAGAGAGAGAGAATAGTTGGTGATGGGTGTTTGTGTTTGTGTGTTGTTTGTGTACACCGAAACCACCAGGACCAATTTTGTAGTTATTATATATATATTTTTTTTTTTTTTTTACAAATAATAATAATAATGATAATAAAAGTAATAATAATGTTATTAGTGGTACGAGTGGGTAAATGTAAAACATGTGGCCCAAACCCGAACTCATTTCAAACGTTTAATATCTCACGAAACATCTCGTAAATAAATAAAATATAGTCGGACTCGTAAAACGAATCATAAAATTTTCGTTAGGTAAACCTAGTGCCAGAGTCAACGTAGTACTAGTGAGAATTTAAGAATACATCACCGAGCATAATATCAAAATGAATTATGAAAATAATTCACGAATTCCATAACATCATAAACACATAATTATTCATAAAATAGGTCTTACAAGTTCGTTGTGAAATAAAATTCTAAATAAAAATTATAAATGAACTTTAACGTAATGCGGGTTTTTTAAAAATAACTCCCTAAACTGCCGGTTGTCACATCCTCCCAATCTCAGAAGAAACCCGTCCCGGGTTTCACTCGGAAAAAATTCATCAACGAAGTGAAAAGCTTCGGATATCTCTTCCGGAACTCGTCCTCGCGTTCCCACGTAAATTCTGGTCCATGTCGGGAATTCCAACGAACCTTGACGAGCGGAATGCGACTTCGCTTGAGTCGTTTAACTTCATGATCTAAAATCTCAATTGGCTCTTCCACGAAGTTCAATTTCTCATCAACACGAATATCCTTCATTGGAATGACAGGCATCACATCGGAAAGACATTTCTTCAAATTACTAACGTGAAACACGTCGTGAACTTTACTCAGTTCATGTGGTAATTCCAACCTATAAGCCACGGGCCCAATTCTTTCTAAAATAAGAAATGGTCCAATGTAGCGTGGGCTGAGTTTACCACGTTTCCCGAAACGTATTACACCTTTCCAAGGCGAGACTTTCAGCATCACTTTGTCTCCAACCTGGAACTCTAAGGGTTTACGTCTCTGATCGGCGTAACTTTTCTGCCTATCTCTGGCTGCTTGCAACCGATCACGAATCTGAGCTACTTTCTCTGTAGTTTCCAAAATAAGCTCAGGGCCTGTGAGTTGGCTATCTCCAACTTCTGCCCAACCAATAGGCGAACGACACTTTCTGCAAAACAAAGCTTCGAATGGTGCAAGGGGTAAGTACTTCTCCCAGCCTTTACCAAAGTCTATGATGCATGCACGAAGCATATCCTCTAACGTCTGAATGGTCCTCTCACTTTGACCATCGGTTTGGGGATGATATGCAGTACTCATATCAAGCCTCGTCCCCAAAGCCGTTTGAAGTGATCGCCACAAAGCTGACGTAAAACGATTATCGCGATCCGAAATAATAGATATAGGGACTCCATGACGCGCAATAATTTCCTTCACATATAACCTCGCAAGTTTATCCACACTATCATCTTCACTAATTGCTAGGAAATGAGCAGACTTTGTCAGACGATCCACAATTACCCAGATAGCGTCACAACCGCTAGCTGTCCTCGGTAATTTGGTAATGAAGTCCATAGTAATCCGCTCCCATTTCCAGACTGGAAGTTCTGGTTGCGTTAGTAATCCTGACGGTCTCTGGTGTTCAGCTTTAACCTTAGCACATGTCAAGCATTTACTAACGTACGATGCTATATCTGCCTTCATATTTGGCCACCAATAGAACTTCTTAAGATCCTGGTACATCTTGTCGGAACCAGGATGAATAGAATACCTTGACTTATGCGACTCATGCATAATCAACTCCCGAATTTCTCTATACAAAGGTACCCAAATCCGATCTCCAAAACATAGCAATCCATCAGAACGCTTAACGAATCCTTTCTCATTCTCAGCCATCCCAAATATATTCTCGGCAGATCTGTTTTCTGCTTTCAACGCTTCCGTTTAAGCTTCAAGTATTTGAGATGGTAACGGCGATACGATAGTCATTCCCAATGACCTCACTCGTAACGGTGGTATTCTCTCCTTTCGACTAAGAGCATCAGCGACAACGTTTGCTTTACCAGGATGGTAGCGAATTTCACAATCATAATCGCTTAGCAACTCAATCCAACATCGCTGTCTCATATTGAGCTCTTTTTGATTCAAGATGTGTTGTAGACTTTTATGGTCAGTAAATACAACACACTTGGTTCCGTACAAGTAATGTCTCCATATTCTTAAGGCGAAAACCACAGCACCTAATTCCAAATCATGGGTGGTGTAGTTTTTCTCATGCTTTTTGAGCTGTCGGGAAGCATAAGCTATCACCTTCTCTCGTTGCATTAATACGGCTCCCAATCCTTTATGTGAGGCGTCACAATAGACGATGAAATCCTCGTTACCTTCCGGTAACGCTAAGATAGGAGCACTACACAACATCTTCTTAAGCAATTGAAATGCTTCCTCTTCTTTATCTCCCCATTCATACGTAACACTCTTTTGAGTCAATTTGGTCAATGGTTTAGCTATCTTCGAAAATCCCTCAATGAATCTTCGGTAATAACCAGCTAAACCCAAAAATTGACGAACTTCGGTCGGGGTTGTAGGTGCAGCCCAATCTTTTATCGCCTCAATCTTAGCAGGATCCACATGGACTCCTTGTCTATCAATCACATGACCCAAAAATTGTACCGTCGGAATCCAGAATTCGCATTTCGAAAACTTGGCATAGAGTTTCTCCTTCCTGAGCAATTCTAAGATGAGTCTTAGATGCTCCTCATGCTCCTTCTCACTCTTTGAATAAATCAGAATGTCATCGATGAATACAATCACGAACTTATCTAAGTAAGGCTTACACACTCGATTCATGAGATCCATGAATATTGCCGGTGCGTTAGTCAACCCAAACAGCATCACCTGAAACTCGTAATGCCCGTAACGGGTTCTGAAAGCCGTTTTCGGAATATCTTCTTCGCGAACTCGAAGTTGATGATATCCCGATCTCAAATCGATCTTCGAGTACACACTCGATCCTTGGAGTTGATCGAACAAGTCGTCGATCCTAGGTAACGGGTATCTATTCTTCACCGTTAACTTATTCAACTCTCGGTAATCAATGCACATAAAGAACGATCCATCCTTCTTCTTCACAAATATGACTGGGGCTCCCCAAGGTGAAGAACTTGGTCTTATGAATCCTTTTTCGGCTAACTCCACCAATTGTTTTGACAACTCTTCTAGCTCGGTAGGTGCAAGATGATAAGGTGCTCGTGCAACGAGTGCAGCTCCAGGTATCAACTCAATCTGAAACTCCACTTGCCTGGTCGGCGGGATTCCCAGAAAATCATCAGGAAACACATCAGGAAAATCACGAACTATAGGCACATCTCCAATGCACCTTTCCTTCTTCTTCGTCCCTCCTTTCTCAGAAATTTGAGCTAAGAAAAGGTAACATCCTTTCTCCATTAACTTTGGTAACTTAGTGCAAGAAATGACTGCTAATCAAGAGAAAAAAACCCTAATTCGTTTATCTCTCTAGGGGCGATTTACGGCTGCCTATCCTGCCGCCTCCTCCCCATCTTTCCGGCAAAAAATCACCTCTAATATCGCCTCTCTTCTTCTTAATGATCTTCTGATTCGTTTGGATAGCACGCAATCGATGTTAGGGTTGTGTTTTTATCAAGGAGGAGGCTGGCCTAAACCTTATTTTCTCATAATCGATTCTTGTTTCATGAATCGATTTTGATTATTCAGGATAATCGCTTTTTCTTAAAACCCTAACCTATCCTTATTCGATTCTATCATATCATTCGATTTGTTAGGGTTTTTTTTGGGTTGTGATTCACTTGATGCTGTACGCTTTCAGGGTTTGAACCTGTTAGGGTTTCTGAATTTAGCATGCAAGTTGTGGTTGGTGGATTTCCTGGGGTCATTGAAGCTTAACGATTATACTTAACCCTTTTTAGGGTTCGGTTCTTTTGAATCTGTTTGGCATTGATTGGGACGTAACCCTTATCTTTAAGGGATTGTTTGCTGTGTTGATATTACTTGGGTACTGTTTGGGTTTTAACATGTGTTATCATGTGTATATGGGTTTATAGAGAGATGATTTTTTCTGGTTATGGTGATATTAGGGTACGATTCAGGACCTGATGCGCTGTTTTATTACACTTGGTCTTGTTATTGTTGCTGCTGTTTGCAAAGATTAGGGATCCATGTTCATCACTCAATGTCCTATTCGTTGATTGATGCTACTGGTTCTTTGGAAGTTATGTTTGAAGGTACTCTTGTTAGTGGCCTATGGGACTGAGGTGAGGGATTTCACCCTCATCCTAAGTACTTCAACGTTTCGTGCGGTTTGTGCTGCTGGGTGGATGTGGGATGTTCACATCTCAAGTTTTATCTTGTTATTATACCTAGTTTGATACTTTGTAATTAGCTAGGTTTGGTTGGTGTTTATGGCCTGTCATAAACCCTTGTTTATCAAGCGCCTGTGCTTGAGGTAAATGTGGTACTTCAGCCACATTCCATTGTACTTAAACGTTTTTTGGTTAATATTTACCGGGTCATTGACCTTTTACCCAAAAAAAAGAAATGACTGCTAATCGGGATGGGCTCCTAGAATCCTTTCGATCTCCTAATATATTTAGGATCTCCTCTCCGTAAGGTACACGCACGATCTTCTCGTCGCAAAGTATGTGAGCACGATACTTCGACAACCAATCCATACCAATGATGACATCAAAACTTCCTAACGTGACGGGTAGAAGATCTATGTTGAAAGGGTGGTTCAAGAAATTCAGCGTGCAACCGCGAATGATGGTATTAATCCTTTCTATATTCCCGTTAGCTAACTCAATATCATATCCAATTCCTAAGGCCATCGGGGGATTCTCTAGTAAGGGTGCAAATGTAGTGGACACAAAACTCCTATCGGCACCAGTATCAAATAGTATGGAAGCATAACGATTATTGAGAAGGAACATACCAGTGACGACGTTCGGATCTTCTCCTCTCTCATTCCCGAGTGCATACAATCTTCCCTGAGTAGCTCCAGCTTCCACACGTTGGTCCCCATTATCTTGTCGTCCACGGTTTCCTCCAGCTCCATGGTTTCCATGATTGTACCCATTACCACCCGAGCCTTGATTTCCACGGTTCCACGATTCTCTACACTCGTTCTTATAGTGTCCCTTCTTTCCACACCCATAACAAGTAACATCTGCCTTATTTCTCATCTCAGGAGCAGCTTGAACCATAGCAAGAGGTCGAGCTCTACAGTCCCTAGCTGTGTGTCCTTTCTTTGAGCAATTTTGGCATTTCACACTACACCATCCCGTATGATGCTGGTGGCAACGATCACACTTTGGTGCATCACCGTTCTGATTCTTCTTATCTCCATTCCCAATAGCATAAGCCTTTGCTTGTCTCTTGCTTCGGTGATCATTACCCTTAGAGTGACGGTCTCTCTTTCTCTTTCCATTCTTCTCCTTATCAGCTCCTTCCAATTCCAACGAGTCCATAAGTTGTTGAGCAATTGTGATTGCCTCATGGATGTTTGCAGGCCTAGCAGAAATCACATCATTCCTTGTAGCTACAGGCAACCCATCAGTATACCTCTCTATCTTTTGAGTCTCGGTTTTTACCATATCTGGGCAAAGCAAGGCCAATTCCTGGTAACGACGATTGTAAGTTGTCATATCATTTCCTTTCACTTTGTGGTTCCAAAACTCAATCTCTAGCTTCTTGACCTCATTCCTTGGGCAATAAGTCTGAATCAGAAGAGCCTTAAATTGTTCCCAAGTCATGGCATAAGCTACATCACTCCCAACTGCATTTCGGTAATTGTTCCACCAAGTTAAAGCTTCATCCTTGAAAGTAAAAGAAACAAACTTTACCTTTGCATTCTCCGCACAACCACTGACATTAAACACTGACTCAGTCTTCTCAATCCACCTAACCAAGTAAACCACTCCTACAGTTCCACCAAACTCAATAGGTCCACAAATCTTGAACTCCTTGTATTGACATCCATTAACACGAGCAGGTGGAAAAGTTCCAGTCGAATTGTTGGAATGATTTGACTCAGCTAGTAGCTCAGCAACTCTTTGCTCCACAAGTTGATTGATCATTGCTTGATCCACAGTAGGTGCATTAAGTGGAACATGATCATTGTCTCCCTGGACATCAACATTTTGATTCCTGTTGTTGCGGTTAATAGTGTCCAGGTTATCAGGAGTAGGGGTTTCAACATTTCGAGTAGGACGGCGTCCTCGACGACCAGGGGTAGTCGTTGCAGGTCCAGTTCTGGTAGCTCTAACAGGGTTTCTTCGTGGTGCCATTGATCTGTAACATCATACAAGTTCATGAGTCTGCAATAGAACTTATCAATACGCTCAACAAACGAAATTCAACGAAGCCAAGTCATGGAAAGAATAGCAAAAATACACCACGTAGCATCAATAAAGCGAATAAGGACTCAATTTCCATAACACCCAAAATCACATAATACCATATACTAATAACCATCAACCATACAATAGCGATCTAACATCGTTCCAACTAACGGATAACACAAAACGTACTAATCGTTCCAAAAGAAACGAATACTGAACAAAATACATCAAAATATGATAACTAGCTTTTCTAACCGAACACTCCTCGGTTAAGAAAGCAACAAGACATCATAAACCAATCAACTAGCCACGCTGCTGGCGGAGTCTACTCAACTCCTGCCTCAAGCCATCAAGATCCCTCCATAACAATCCTAGCTCCACGCTATGGGTGTCTCGGTCTCTCTTGAGGTCAGCCACCTCCTTCTCTAGCTCGGCATTCCTTTGCCATAGCTTGCTGTCGGCCTCTCGAGCAGTAACAAATCCTCGCTGCAAACTATCGATATGCTCGTGGACCTCCATCAAAACACTCCTCAGCTCAGTAGTCCTGCCCACAACGACAGTCATGTCAACTCTCAAATCCGCTAAAAACTCTCCAATAACTCTCTCAAGTCGATCAGATACACATGCAACTCTTTCATTAAGCTCAGTAATCCGAGCCTACAACCTACCAATCTCACCTAATTCTGCATGCTCAGCAGAAACCTCAGAAGATGCATCCGACTCAACGGGACTACCAGGTGGCAACTCAACCAAAAACGGATGATCAGGTGAATCAGGCTCAATCGGATGTACAGGTGAATCAGGCTCCTTAGCCTGAGCTAGTGGTACTAACTCATCATCATCAGGCATCTCATCCTCCTGAGGGTCATCCTCCTCCTCAGGGTCATCATCATCACTCTGCTCAGCCTCCTGAGGGTCATCCTGCTGCTCAGGGTCATCAGCCTCATCCTCACCCTCGTACTCCTCCTCCTCCTCATCGGAAGAGTACCTCATCAATCATCGTCTCCTACTAGGTGAACCATGTGGAGATGTAGTAGGTGATCTAGGACGATGACGCAATGATGTGGGTGGCGCCTCAGACAGAAGAGAGTGAGCATCAATCTGTAAAGGTGATGGAGTAGGGCGTACCGACATGCGTGCCGTAGCTCGGTGGGCAAAGCGTGGGGCCACACGAGCCAAAGCCTGATGAAGAGTAAGCTGCCTCGATGTACCAGGGAGCCCTAGAGAAAATGAGGGTCCCTGCGTAGATGCAGCAGGTGGTGCTGAAGTAGAAGCTGCATGCAGCACAGTAGCTGAAAGCATGGCCATCTGGTAAGGGTCATCAGATGCCATAGTGAGCTGTGCGGGTAAAACCGGTGCAGTAAGAATATCCTCGACGACATCGGGCATATGGGAGGCCGTGGTCTGTGACAACGGCGTAGGGTAGGTGTAAGTGTTTCAAAACAACTAAATCACAACTCAAAATACCATACCAAAAATCCTCATCAAATAATTCAATTATATAATCCCAATAAAAGAATTTCAAACACCGCATTACTAAAATGTTTATAAAACATATAGACCATATAATTCCTCGAAACGCCATCTTATTACTAAAATCCATAAACCTCAAATCATCTCAATAAATCCCAAATCTAACAATCATCCCAAATATCTCATAATACATCAAATAATAGAAGATGCTTCGGCTTGGCGGGCTGGCGGGCAGTGGTCAAGGATCATTTTCTATAAAAATTTCGCTTATAGTTTAGGCGTTTATTTACCTAGTTCTCTATAACCTTGGCTCTGATGCCAATCTGTAACACCCCCAAAATTTGATACAGCGGAAGACTCAACAAGCTTTCGGGGTGCTACGGGGATTCGTATCCAACACAAGACAATATAGAACGAGATAAAGTAAACATAATAAAAACGCAAACAAAACGGGGTTTTATGGTTTACATTTATCCCAACATCATTCAGAGTCAGGCCCAAAATAACATATCAATAGGTCCAAAATTTATTTCTCAGAGTTTAGAAAAATAGATCCATAAACCATGAGCCTTGGCCGAGCGTTCCATTCCAAGCATGCATATCGTCACTTAATTACCTGAGAAAACGTGCTAAAAGTCAGCTTTCGCTGGTGAGATCATAGGTTTACATTCATCTAACAATATAGTGGACATATACGCAAAACGCTTGCTAGCAAGACTAAGGATTCGCTAAAAGCCTGCGGATACCCTCTGTTCCAACCTAACACACGGATACCCTCCGTTCTAACATAGATATTCGGGTAACCCCCGCAATACCAATAAATACTCGGATAACCTCCGAGATATTAAAAACCTATAGGTGCACACTACAGTATCTAAATAAGCCAACCTTAAATAGTACACACGAACCGTGTGACTAAAGCTGACAATAACAAATAACCAAATAAGCCAACCTTGAATAGTAAACACAAAACTATGTGACTAAAGTTGACAATACATCCTAGTCCATACGCATAGCAAGTTTTAGAAAGAATATAGAAGCGATAACAGTCCACATAAAATAATTTGCACGTTTCTCACCCCAAGTATTGAAAACATAGTTCAAGATTAAAAAGTGAGGCTATGACTCACCTCAAGTCCAGAAAATAGCAAGAAGAAGTCGGTAGAAATAAGATGTATAGTAACTCACGAAACAGCAACTACGGACTCGGCACGACCTAACATTACCAACTCGTTCAGAAATCATATTCTCAAATTCAAAATATTCCCAAACCCGGACGAGAATCCGTTTTATTTCCGAAAATCCATTTCGTATTAGTTTGGTGTATTTGCGTTTGGTATCCATACGGGTGGTGGGTCGACTCAAAACAAACCAAGAGGTCACACAAGGAATAATAAAATAAACTATGGGTCTAATATTAGCCCAATATATCATTTAAATAAATCGCCGAAGTTTATCAAATCCGTCGATTTGATAATCCTCATATTTATTTACGTAACATACCGTTCCAAGCTTACACCCAATCCTAAAGCACATAGCACATAATTACTATATGGTATATATCGTAGTCTAATAAATTCCTCATATATATCGTCAAATTGGCCAGATTTCTCGATATATACACTCGCAATTTATTACACTTTACATGTACCACAACCTATGGGCGTCGTAGGATACGATGTCCATTAATATATTCATTTCATATAGCCAAATAACCTGGTTCAACCCTACGGTTAAGTGGTTATTTAGTTATAGAAAACGTTTATATTAATCGTCATATATCCGTGACAACACGAAAGTCACAAATAATAACTTACCTGGACTCGAGTGACAACGACTCCGCATAACTCGATAAGTTTACCCGTTATATATATACAAAATGACATTTTTATTACATGTTTAATAATTGTCGAGAGTTTCTCGTTTTATAACACATTTTTATAATAATAATACGTTCATTAATATTACGCCACTTTCGTAGCCTAATATATATCTAGTCGTATTATTTATAATATGACTCGTGATTATTATTATTATTAATATACGCGCTTATATAATTATATATCCGTTATTCACATCTATATATTCATATAAACGTTTATATTATCAATAACTATTATTACGAGTTTTATTATTTATGTTTTATTTGTAATAGTTATCGAGTCATACGAAATGGTCACATGTCCGAGTCATGACTCTCAGCTCATTGTCCAAGTCCAAAGTAATAAGCAAATGTCATAAAAACAACACATCTCCGTCCAATCAATCCCAATCCACGTGCTACAACAATAGGGTCCGACTACGGCACCCGACTAACCTATCTCCGTCAATCTAAGTGACCGTCTCACAATCGGTCCCCACTTTACCATTCGACAACAACTCCACAATCAATACCATAATTCCATTGTCGAGACTACAAAGGTCTCGACCCAACCAAAGCGTTCGGCCAAAAATCCAAATACAACAACAACAACAACAACAACAACAACAACATGAAAAATAACGACAAGGAGTTCATCATATTACATATAATTTGGGTCGGTTTACCAAGCCACACCCGAGCCAAGTGACCCACTTGGGTCTCGGCTACAATTATGAGTCAAGGAGGACTAGACCAAGGACCATCTTGGTCTCGGGAAAAGCTCAATCGAGCACCACAAAGCTGCCAAATGAGGACCCTTTGGGTCGCGGCACCTACCAACAACAACGAGAGCTAGGCTCGATCAAAATGAGCCACCAACCAAAACCAACATAACAAGCTCTCACAAAAATATACTAGGTCAAAACCCAACAAGAAAATCAAGCCATAGGGCTCGAACCATGATAAGCCGTGAGCCACGGCTCGTGGTCAATAAGTCGACAACAACCAATCATCCACAACCCGGATACCAAACCTTTATTTTAGCCTCAAAAACCTTATTTCATAACATAATAATTCGATTCCCACAAAAATCATCCGTGTGGCCACGGATTAGTCACCAAGTCGAGGCACCCAAAAGCCAAAATCGAACATGCTCACCTTCTTGAACCTCCAATCGGATAGATCTAGTAAAAACAACAAGGTTGTGTCGGATTTGAATGAATCACGAGGTGTTAGGGTGCGTTATACGGCGCGTATAATACACCAAAAGAAAGAGGAAGGAAAAAGGAACAAGATGGTGGTGTTTGTTTTGTTGTGAGGGCGGCGAGATGGTGGTGGTGGCCGGATTTGTGTCCGGTGGCGGCTAGGGTTAGAGGGGAAGAGAGAGAGAGTAGTTGGTGATGGGTGTTTGTGTTTGTATGTTGTTTGTGTACACCGAAACCACCAGGACCAATTTTGTAGTTATTATCTTTTTTTTTTTTTTTTTTTACAAATAATAATAATAATGATAATAAAAGTAATAATAATGTTATTAGTGGTAAGAGTGGGTAAATGTAAAACATGTGGCCCGAACCCGAACTCATTTCAAACGTTTAATATCTCACGAAACATCTCGTAAATAAATAAAATATAGTCGGACTCGTAAAACGAATCATAAAATTTTCGTTAGGTAAACCTAGTGCCAGAGTCAACGTAGTACTAGTGAGAATTTAAGAATACATCACCGAGCATAATATCAAAATGAATTATGAAAATAATTCACGAATTCCATAACATCATAAACACATAATTATTCATAAAATAGGTCTTACAAGTTCGTTGTGAAATAAAATTCTAAATAAAAATTATAAACGAACTTTAACATAATGCGGGTTTTTTTAAAATAACTCCCTAAACTGCCGGTTGTCACACTGAAGGAGTGGTTTATTTGGTCAGATGGATTGAGAAGACTGAGTCAGTGTTCAATGTCAGTGGTTGTGTGGAGAATGCGAAGGTAAAGTTTGCTTCTTTTACTTTCAAGGATGAAGCTTTAACTTGGTGGAACAATTACCGAAATTCCATTGGGAGTGATGTAGCTTATGCCATGACTTGGGAGCAATTTAAGTCTCTGCTGATTCAGACTTATTGCCCAAGGAATGAAGTTAAGAAACTAGAGATTGAGTTTTGGAACCACAAAGTGAAAGGTAATGATATGGCGACTTACAATCGTCGTTACCAGGAGTTGGCCTTGCTTTGCCCAGATATGGTAAAAACAGAGACTCAAAAGATCGAGAGGTATACTGATGGGCTGCCTGTAGCTACAAGGAATGATGTGATTTCTGCTAGGTCTGCAAACATCCATGAGGCAATCACAATTGCTCAACAACTTATGGATTCGTTGGAATTGGAAGGAGCTGATAAGGATAAGAATGGAAAGAGAAAGAGAGACCATCACTCTAAGGGTAATGATTACCGAAACAAGAGACAAGCTAAGGCTTATGCTATTGGGAATGGAGATAAGAAGAACCAGAACGGTGATGCACCCAAGTGTGGTCATTGCCACCAGTATCATACTGGATGGTGTAGTGTGAGATGCCAGAACTGCTCGAAGAAAGGACACACAGCTAAGGATTGTAGAGCTCGACCTCTTGCTATGGTTCAAGCTGCTCCTGAGATGAGAAATAAGGCAGACGTTACTTGTTATGGGTGTGGAAAGAAGGGACACTATAGGAACGAGTGTAGAGAATCGTGGAACCGAGGAAATCAAGGCTCGGGTGGTAATGGGTACAATCATGGAAACCGTGGAGCTAGAGGAAACCGTGGACGACAAGATAATGGGGACCAACGTGTGGAAGCTAGAGCTGCTCAGGGAAGAGTGTATGCACTCGGGAACGAGAGAGGATAGGATCCGAACGTCGTTATTGGTACGTTCCTTCTCAATAATCGTTATGCTTCCATACTATTTGATACTGGTGCCGATAGGAGTTTTGTGTCCACTACGTTTGCACCCTTACTAGAGAAACCCCCAATGGCCTTAGGAATTGGATATGATATAGAGTTAGCAAATGGGAATATAGAAAGGATTAATACCATCATTCGCGGTTGCACGTTAAATTTCTTGAATCACCCTTTCAACATAGATCTTCTACCCGTCACGTTAGGAAGTTTTGATGTCATCATTGGTATGGATTGGTTGTCAAAGTATCGTGCTCACATACTTTGCGACGAGAAGATCGTGCGTGTACCTTACGGAAAGGAAACCCTAAATATATTAGGAGATCGAAAGGATTCGAGGATCCCATCCCAGTTAGCAGTTATTTCTTGCACTAAGTTACCAAAGCTAATGGAGAAGGGATGTTACCTTTTCTTAGCACAAATTTCTGAGAAAGGAGGGACGGAGAAAAAGGAAAGGTGCATTGGAGATGTGCCTATAGTTCATGATTTTCCTGATGTGTTTCCCGATGATTTGCCGGGAATCCCGCCGACTAGACAAGTGGAGTTTCATATTGAGTTGATACCTGGTGCTGCACCTGTAACACGAGCGCCTTATCGTCTTGCACCTACCAAACTAGAAGAGTTGTCAAAACAGTTGGCGGAGTTAGCCGAAAAAGGATTCATAAGACCAAGTTCTTCACCTTGGGGAGCCCCAGTCTTATTCGTGAAGAAGAAGGATGGATCGTTTCGTATGTGCATTGATTACCGAGAGCTGAACAAGTTAACGGTGAACTTCAAGGATCGAGTGTGTATTCGAAGATCGATTTGAGATCGGGATATCATCAACTTCGAGTTCGCGAGGAGGATATTCCGAAAACGGATTTCAGAACCCGTTACGGGCATTACGAGTTTCAGGTGATGCCGTTTGGGTTGACTAACGCACCGGCGATATTCATGGATCTCATGAATCGGGTGTGTAAGCCTTACTTAGATAAGTTTGTGATTGTGTTCATCGATGACATTCTGATTTATTCGAAGAGCGAGAAGGAGCATGAGGAACATCTAAGACTTATCTTAGAATTGCTTAGGAAGGAGAAACTGTATGCCAAGTTTTCGAAATGTGAATTTTGGATTCCGACGGTACAATTTTTGGGTCATGTAATTGATAGACAAGGAGTCCATGTGGATCCTGCTAAGATTGAGGCAATAAAAGATTGGGCTGCACCTACGACCCCAATAGAAGTTCGTCAATTTTTAGGTTTAGCCGGTTATTACCGAAGATTCATCGAGGGATTTTCGAAAATAGCTAAACCATTAACCAAATTGACTCAAAAGAGTGTTACGTATGAATGGGGAGATAAAGAAGAGGAAGCATTTCAATTACTTAAGAAGATGTTGTGTAGTGCTCCTATCTTAGCATTACCTGAAGGTAACGAGGACTTCGTCGTCTATTGTGATGCTTCACATAAAGGTTTGGGAGCCGTGTTAATGCAACGAGAGAAAGTGATAGCTTATGCTTCCCGACAACTCAAAAAGCATGAGAAAAACTACACCACCCATGATTTGGAGTTAGGTGCTGTGGTTTTCGCCTTGAGGATATGGAGACATTACTTGTATGGAACAAAGTGTGTTGTGTTCAATGACCACAAAAGTCTACAACACATCTTGAACCAAAAAGAGCTCAATATGAGACAACGACGTTGGATTGAGTTGATAAGCGATTATGATTGCGAAATTCGCTACCATCCTGGTAAAGCAAACGTTGTTGCTGATGCTCTTAGTCGAAAGGAGAGAATACCACCGTTACGAGTTAGGTCATTGGGAATGGATATCGTATCGCCATTACCGTCTCAAATACTTGAAGCTCAAACGGAAGCGTTGAAAGCAGAAAACCGATCTGCTGAGAATATATTTGGGATGGCTGAGAATGAGAAAGGATTTGTTAAGCGTTCTGATGGATTACTATGCTTTGGAGATCGGATTTGGGTACCTTTATATGGAGGAATTCGGGAGTTAATTATGCATGAGTCACATAAGTCAAGGTATTCTATTCATCCTGGGTCTGACAAGATGTACCAGGATCTTAAGAAGTTATATTGGTGGCCAAACATGAAGGCAGATATAGCATTGTATGTTAGTAAGTGCTTGACATGTTCTAAGGTTAAAGCCGAACATCAAAGACCGTCAGGATTACTGACGCAACCAGAACTTCCAGTCTGGAAATGGGAGCGGATTACAGTGGACTTCATTACCAAATTACCGAGGACAGCTAGCGGTTGTGACGCCATCTGGGTAATTGTGGATCGTCTGACTAAGTCTGCTCATTTCCTAGCAATTAGTGAAGATGATAGTGTGGATAAACTTGCGAGGTTGTATGTGAAGGAAATTATTTCTCGTCATGGAGTTCCGATATCGATTATTTTTGATCGCGATAGCCGCTTTACGTCAGCTTTGTGGTGATCACTTCAAACGGCTTTGGGGACGAGACTTGATATGAGTACTGCATATCATCCCCAAACCGATGGTCAAAGTGAGAGGACCATTCAGACTTTAGAGGATATGCTTCGTGCATGTATCATAGACTTTGGTAAAGGCTGGGAGAAGTACCTACCCCTTGCGGAATTCTCCTATAATAATAGCTACCACACAAGTCTTAAAGTTGCACCATTTGAAGCTTTGTATGGCCGAAAGTGTCGTTCGCCTATTGGTTGGGCGGAAGTTGGAGATAGCCAACTCACAGGCCCTGAACTTATCTTGGAGACAACAGAGAAAGTAGCTCAGATTCGTGATCGGTTGCAAGCAGCCAGAGATAGGCAGAAAAGTTACGCCGATCAGAGACGTAAACCCTTAGAGTTCCAGGTTGGAGACAAAGTGATGCTGAAAGTCTCACCTTGGAAGGGTGTGATACGTTTCGGGAAACGTGGAAAACTCAACCCACGCTACATTGGACCATTTCTTATCTTAGAAAGAATTGGGCCCGTGGCTTATAGGTTGGAATTACCACATGAACTGAGTAAAGTTCACGACATGTTTCACGTTAGTAATTTGAAGAAATGTCTTTCTGATGAGACGCCTGTTATACCGATGAAGGATATCCGTATTGATGAGAAATTGAATTTTGTGGAAGAGCCGATTGAGATTTTAGATCGTAAGGTTAAACGACTCAAGCGAAGTTGCATTCCGCTCGTCAAGGTTCGTTGGAATTCCCAACACGGACCGGAATTTACGTGGGAACGTGAGGACGAGTTCCGGAAGAGATATCCGAAGCTTTTCACTTCGTAGATGAATTGTTCCAAGAGAAACCCGGGATGGGTTTCTTCTGAGACTGGGAGGATGTGACAACCGGCAATTTAGGGAGCCATTTTGAAAACCCGCATTACGTTAAAGTTCGTTTATAATTTTTAGTTGGAATTTTTATTCGCAACGAACTTGTAAGACCAATTTTATGGATAATTATATTTTATGTCGTTATGGGATTCGAGATTTATTTATTGATTCGTTATGGAATTTACTTGATGATGTATTTTTAAAATTCTCACTTGGTACTACGTTGACTCCGGCACTAGGTTTACCTAACGGGAAATTTTATGACTCGTCTTACGAGTCCGACTACATTTAATTATTTACGGGATGTGTTCGTGGGATATTAAAAGTTTGAAATGAGTTCGGGTCTCGGGCCGTATATTTTACATTTACCCATTTGTACCCACTCAAAATTACTAGTAATATTATTATTACTATTATTATTATTATTATTATTATTATTATTATTATTATTATTATTATTATTATTATTATTATTATTATTATTATTTAAAACTTTTATAAAAAAAAATAATAATAAAAGAGTTAACTACATAGGGTCCTTGTTTGGTTCGGTTTTCACACAACACCAACACCCTCACTCCCACTCATATCTCTATCTCATTTCTCTCTTCTTGACAAAACCCTAGCCGCCCCCTTTATTTCCGGCCATCACCACTGCCACCGCCGGCCACCACTCAACACCACCACCATTTTCTAATTTCCCATCACCTAATCTCTTAGATCTACTACTCCACGCGCCCTATAACTCCTTTTTACCTCACGAATCACCACCATTTTCACCACCATTCATTGTTTTTGGAAGGGTTATCATGGGTTTGAGTTTGTAGTTCGAAGGTGAGACGAGTTTACTCATATTTTTGATAAAAATGTGACCCTTGGTCACGACATGATGAGATCCGATTGGGTTTCATATTAAAAATGTGATATACTTATGGGTTTTTGATGGAAACTCATTTTCTTAAAAGGTTTGGTATCCAGGTTGGTTTTTCTTGTGGGTTCGATTCGAACCGTGAATCTATGATGCACGGCTTGGGTGTTAATCCGAGCCATGGTGCTCGATTACTTGCTTCTTTTGGGTCTTGATATTATGGATCTTGTTTCTTGCTTGCGTTGGTTTATTTGGTTCGACTCATTGGAGTCACGGCTCGATGCCGTGTAATGGTTGTTGTTGCCGAGACCCTCGTGGTCGATTTGGCATTTGGAGTGCTCCTTGGAGCCGTATGTGTGAGCCTTGATGCTTGGTTCGAGCCATTTGTGGCTCGTGGTGTGTACCGCGACTCAATTGAGTCGAGTAGACTCGGGTTTGGCTTGGTAAACCATCCCGAATGTGACCTTGGTTATATGTTTTTCCTTATTATTTTGATTGTTAACTTGGTTTTGGATTTGGCTTGGTCGATCATTTTTGGCCGAATACTTGTGGGTCGAGACCACGTTTGGTCTCGACAATGGATATTGGTATTGTGAAGTTGTTGACGAAAAGTGTTATTGGGGACCGATTATGAGACGGTCACTTAGAATGAGGGAGATAGGTTAGTCGGGTGCCGTAGTCGGACCCTGTTGTTGTAGCACGTGGATTGGGATTGTTTTGGACGGAGATGTATTGATTCTTATGACATGTGCATATTACTTTGGACTTGGACAATGAGCCGAGAGTCATGACTCGGACATGTGACCATTTCGTATGACTCGATAACTATTTACAATTTAAAACATAAATAATAAAACTCGTAATAATAGTTATTGGTAATATAAACATTTATATGAATATATAGACGTGAATAACATATATATAATTGTATAAATGCGTATATTAATAATAATAAAAATCACGAGTCATATTATAAATAATACGACTAAATATATTAGGCTACGAGAGTAGCGTAATATTATTGGAAGTATTATCATGGAAATGTATTATAAAACGAGAAACTCTCGACGATTACTAAATATTAAATGAAATGTTATTTTATATATATAACGAGTAAACCTATCGAGTTATGCTGAGTCGTGGTCACTTGAGTCCAGGTAAGTTATTGTTTGTGACTTTTGTGTTGTCACGGATATATGACGATTAATATAAACATTTTCTATAATTAATGTAACAATTCACATTTTTCAGGATAATCACCATTCCCGGAAAATTTCACTATTCACTTTTACTATTCATTTTTCCCGAAAATTTTCCCGAAAGTTGATTTTTATTTGATATTCTCAAGTGATAAATCATTTCCATGGCAAATTAAAAGTTTGACATTCATAAGCTCATTTTCGTGAAAGTTATTAAGGAATTACACGGAATTACACGTTTTAGGGTAAAACGTCAATCAGAAATTCTACGCACAACGAAATTCAACCCCGTCAGGTGACCCCACATCAGTAAAATATTTTACACACTCATGATTTATTTGAGAATTAATCGTGACTGAGAAAAATATGACCAAAAACTTCCCAGCAGGTCACCCATGCCTGTACTACTCTCGCATGAGCACGCTTAACCATTTGAGCGATTAACCGTGAGACCACAAAACGCGTTTCTAAGAAGATTTGAGTTTTCAAATTATTAGAAAAAGTCAACATATTCTTTCCCTCCTCCATTGACCAAAAATGATCCCTTGATGTTATAAGTCATTTCGTGATTTTTAGGCTTACGGTTTGATGTCTAAAAGACATTTAATACCAACCGACACTAGACTGAGCCCAGACTAGACATTATAAGTCATTTTAAATCATTTTTATAACATTAGAAAAGTAACATTTTACTTTTCTCAATTTTACGCAATATTCAGCGTTTTACGCGAATTACGCGTTTTAGACCCGTGTTTCCAGTTTTTAGCAGGGTTTTACACCCAAATGGAACCTACCACTCATTTTATATTTTATTATGGAACTTATTGACATGTTTATCAATACTTTCAAATTCCATAATTTTACGACACCCGGTTTTACGTTTTGAGGCGTAACAACTTACGGTTTGCAGTTTTCGGAGTCAAAACACACTAGATATCTTGGATAATATCATCCAAAGTCCAAACCTTGTTCTCCAAGGCCTTGAAACCGGCCTAAAGGGGGGGAGTCACCCCATGTGGCTCAAACTCATGAATTTACCCCTAAAATCAACACTTATTTACAACTTGGTCACCAAGTTGTAACACTTTCCTAGTAAGCTTCCTAACTTGGACTATAAATACTCCCTCCCCATCCCATTTATGCCGTGCATCCCTAAACTCCATAACCATTCCATCCTTTGCTCATTTCCTTCCAATTTCTTGCTAAGTTCAAGTGATTCTTCAAGGTTGAAACCCTAGATAGGTTATCATTCATCAAACACTTCCATAACCTCATATACTTGGTGATTTCTCTTGAGTTTAAATCCACTCAATTCACCTAAACCTTCATCATCCATCTTTCAAGAATACCAAGGGTAGAAAGATTGCATGAAGTGAAGTGGGTTGAAGCAAGTCTATCAAAGTCCTATCCTTACATGTTAACTTCCTTTCATCTTTGAAAGCCAAAAGTTGTGAGCCAAACCCTAACTTGATTCTTGTTAAATAATCATGTTCATGTTATTTACATATTATTTGTGCTATATATTGTCTTGTTATCATGTCCATGATGTATAAAAATGACCAAAACAAGTTATTGTTATTGATTGTTGAAACAAGTTACTATAACAAACAAACCAGTGAATTTCTTGGTATAGCCTGATCAAAATGGTAAAAATATGATGTTGGATCATTACATATTACAGTAGAGGACTTAACAAGGAAACCATAGCAATTTGAACCACCTAAAACGAGTATACGAGTCAAAAGTTACGCCCATTTGAAGTTACCAAAGATTTCCGGCAAAACTGCCTAAACCTCCTGAATCGCATTCTGACTTTTTGAAAGTCCCACTTCTGCTCCGATTCATCAAAAAGTTAAAACACGAAAGTTGTCCGAAACGACGTTTTCGTTCAGGAACAAAGAAGCTCGAGACCTAAAAATGCTTTCCGAGTGATAAATTTCTTCAAATTCTAAACAGCCCATTTTTAGACAAAGTCATTACATATAGGTTATGGTTTATGAAGACCAAAGGGGTCTTATGACCTATAATCAAGACCACAAACATGACTAGAACCAAGGTTGAGTCTCATGACCTTGGAACAAGGACCAAAGGTCATGGCTAGGCCATGACGAAATGACCATAACAACTCACATAGGCGTAAACATGAAACAATGAGTTAGGCGATAACTTGAACAAGCAATTTGGATCTACTTCACTTAAAAGGAAACCATGAGATTTTACCAAGAGAACATGGTCATTTAAGGCTTATGAAACTACCCTAATAACAATCTTCATGTACTAATAAACTTTCCTAAGTTTATTCAAATATCGGACATGTAACTTTTCGGATCAAAACTTATATCTATTTCATCAACTACTACAATAATAGGGAGCCTCATGTGAGGAGTTCATTATGTAAGCCGTCGAGATGAGTTGTGGATTTACGAGTTAAAGTGTCCTGGCTCCTCGAACGCTTACTAACATGACTTCTGAATTATGTCGGCCCGAACGGTAGTAAACGATATACAAAACATACATGTTTCATGAATCATTACTTTCAAAGACTTACAATATACATCATACCACATCATGGACTAAATGCAAGATATATATATAGGCACTACTTCGTATTCTTTACTCCAATCCTAAGTCGCGACATTCTATTATAGGTTGCTCGTAGAAACCTTCACGATTCGACCGTTACATTCATTACTTGCTATCTTACTTAAGGTGAGTTCATAGCCCCACTTTCCATTACTTAATTGTTTTACAATTCCTTGGGGGGAATACATGCTATTTCTAAATCGAATACAATGCTTTCTAATGTATGCTTCACGACGATGTTTTATTATCACTAAGTACCAACCTTGCTAAACCAAGATCCTTTATTATGAACCATTAGTCACTACCTTTAGTGAGCGCGAATATTAATAATAGGCCTATTGGGATTGACGAATCCCATTTGTTTTGACTAAGTGCAAACAAATGCATTAATATTTGAGATTAGGTATGTTAGCAAAGTACCTACCGGGATGAATCTGCCGATCGATATTGGTACACGTTAACGTTATGGTGTCATAAGCTTAGTGAAATAAATAACGATTTTGTTTTCCAAACATTGGTGTGAGCCTATAACTCACACTACCAACATATTGTGTTCAAACGATTAAACAAACTCTATGAATATCACTCAACCTTTGTGTTGACCTCTCAAGCATGTATTTCAGGTTCATGACGATCAAGGATGGCACGGAAGGACACGGATACTCAAGAGGGCTATAAATTTTATTATCATTCAAAACTCATTTATTATACATTGTAAACATGGAACCAATTGGGACCTCATTTTGGAATCTCTGATATTTATATAATTTGAATGATACATCTTTTAAAACGACTCAATTGGAGTTCGTTTTCTATTATTGTGACTATTGTGCCGTCGAGTAACACCCAGTTCGAATTCCGCTGCAACCATGAATTGGGGGTGTTACAGATTGGTATCAGAGCCATGGTTATAGAGAAACGGGTCTAATTGAGACCTAAACTATAACCACATGTACAAGCAAAAACATTTTATAGCCTTCCGCTCTCCGTGTCTTCCATCCTCCAGACGATTATGGACTTAGTAAGCATGTTATGATACACAAACATATTTGTATATTCATATATACCCATTTTGAGCATTTCCCCGTAGACATTTTTGTGCTACACAAACATAATTGCATATTGATATATGTACCCTAAACATAATTGAGCATTTCCCCGTAAGCATTTTATGCTACATGAACACATATAAGTATATTGATATATACACACTAAGCATTTTATGCTACATGAACACATATAAGTATATTGATATATACACACTAGGCATTTTATGCTACATGAACATATTAGTATATTGATATATAAACTCGGTTTATTTTCAATCATTTTATCTAAACATATCTGTGTATGCCTATTCTAAGGCATTTCGGCACAGCCACACTCTCCCAATCATGTTCCTACTCCAACATTATATGTCCAAGACATTGTAACTGATTACAATGGTCTCATTCATTTTTTTCAAGACATTGTAACTGATTACAATGGTCTCATTCATTTTCCAAGACATTGTGAGATACAATGGTCTCATTCATTTTCCAAGACATTGTGAGATACAATGGTCTCATTCATTTTCCAAGACATTGTGAGATGCAATGGTCTCATTCATTTTCCAAGACATTGTATGATACAATGGTCTTAATCATTTCTCAAATGTTTTGAGTCACACAACGGTTTAACCTACTTCCCAGACATTGTGAATTACACAATGGTCTAACCTACTTCCGAGACTTTGTGTTTTGTGCAAATGGTCTCTAGAATTATTCCATCACATAATCAATATCATTTCTTATGATATCAAAAACCCGTCACAATCTATCGATTTCAAAACAAGAAATATGAGATTTCTAAAGGACAAACTAATCCATCATCGACAAAAGCTGAACTTTCTCTACATTCATCAAAGTTTTCTTCTGAAACCTTCATTGTTAAAAGTTTGTAATTCTAGCCCAGTATAGACTGTTTTAGAATTACTTCAACTTCCTTTCCACACATATCTACCCGTACTATCTTCTATGCAATGGAATGTGAAAACATACGTTACAAGTCTCTTATGGCGGGACTTGCAACTGAATGGTTTGACATCGCCTTTGTTTAGTGGACAGTTTCCCGAAAGCAACGGACGTATCACAAGTATACCTAAATTAGGTATTTGAAAATTTTATCGAACCTTGGCTAAATATAGACTAGTCACCTATATTTAACCTAGGGACAGTGGAATATAGTCTGACTAACTATATTCGACTTAGAATTTTCAAATACTGAGAGTAGTTGTACTAGGGTTATGTTTAGGTTGATTTCCTACATGAAACACGATAAACCACCAGAATACATTAAAACAATCTAGAGACACGATAATGTCTTACCACTCAGCGAAATCTTAACACCTTATTTGTGTTACCTAATTTCATTCTTGAAATTTTTCATTTATGAGATAATCCGAACTACTATCCTGGGATAGTTATCAATTATTCTCTTCATCCTGTAGAAGTACTATCCTGTTTAGGATACCATTCCATCATAAACTTTTAAAATCTCTTAAGATTTTTAAAGCAAACGCAACATCTATACCTAAGAGTATTAATGTTAAGCATACACTACACACTTTTATTCATCAACATATCATAACATTATCTTCACAACCGTTGGAACCACAAGCTCATTTACAGATTTTGATGCACTTGTAAAGCTCAAATCATCCTTAGTTACACCACAAGCACCTTTATCAGCTTTACAAGATTGAATATTCATCTTGTACTTTTGGAACACCAGTATCATCTCGTAATACACTACCTTGTAACTCACCGGCTAAGTATGAATGTTGTGTCGGGAATTCTTGAGTAGAATGATTTATAATGTCCTTATTTGAATGGATTGGGATGCCTTTTCATTTAAATAAAGAAATTATAAATCATCGAACCATACGTTTATATTCCTTTAGTTACATTGTTTGGGATGCCTCTCTATGTAAATAAAGAATTATAAACAAGTGGGCTTAATTATATCCGAAATAACATAAGTATGAAGTCAACCTACATTACATTGCTCGGGTATGGCTTGATACCTACATTACATTGCTCGGGTATGACATGATACCTACATTTTATTCACTACAAGAAATCCTATCTTTTCACCAACATCGCTTCAAACCATGACATAAACCCAGGTACAACAACCGATTACCTACTAGGCTATGATTGCAACGACTATCCCAATTTCCATTAGTACGAGGTTTACACTTTGGTTTTCATAATGATAGTGCAATAACAACCAAACTCATTACGGGGCCATGTAGCCATATGCATGGGCAGTCATACCAAACTCATTGTGAAGCCATGTAGCCATATGCATGGGCAGCCGTACAATTCAAACAAGACTTGGTCCAACCACATGTTCAACGCTTATTCCATGATTCGATTCTTATAACAATTTCCATTTATTGGATTCCTATGTAAATTGCTATTGTTGTTCAACTGTTATATCAATTGCTATTGATACTTGACAACTATATCAATTTCCATTTTGATATTTAACTATATCAATTTCGGTACAACTACTATATCAATTTCTATTAATAATCGACTGCTACATCAAATTTCTTTGATATTCGACTATTATATGGATCTCTACTGATATTCAACCATGTTATCAATCTCTATTGACACACCATATTCTGAGACAAATCAAACTACATCACTAGTAATTCCAGACTTTGGTCCTCATAAGTAACCACACATCTTTATCGACACCACTCCAACATATGACACACATAGAACTTCGGGACGAAGTTCCCCGTAAGGGGTAGAGACTGTAACAATTCACATTTTTCAGGATAATCACCATTCCCGGAAAATTTCACTATTCACTTTTACTATTCATTTTTCCCGAAAATTTTCCCGAAAGTTGATTTTTATTTGATATTCTCAAGTGATAAATCATTTCCATGGCAAATTAAAAGTTTGACATTCATAAGCTCATTTTCGTGAAAGTTATTAAGGAATTACACGGAATTACACGTTTTAGGGTAAAACGTCAATCAGAAATTCTACGCACAACGAAATTCAACCCCGTCAGGTGACCCCACATCAGTAAAATATTTTACACACTCATGATTTATTTGAGAATTAATCGTGACTGAGAAAAATATGACCAAAAACTTCCCAGCAGGTCACCCATGCCTGTACTACTCTCGCATGAGCACGCTTAACCATTTGAGCGATTAACCGTGAGACCACAAAACGCGTTTCTAAGAAGATTTGAGTTTTCAAATTATTAGAAAAAGTCAACATATTCTTTCCCTCCTCCATTGACCAAAAATGATCCCTTGATGTTATAAGTCATTTCGTGATTTTTAGGCTTACGGTTTGATGTCTAAAAGACATTTAATACCAACCGACACTAGACTGAGCCCAGACTAGACATTATAAGTCATTTTAAATCATTTTTATAACATTAGAAAAGTAACATTTTACTTTTCTCAATTTTACGCAATATTCAGCGTTTTACGCGAATTACGCGTTTTAGACCCGTGTTTCCAGTTTTTAGCAGGGTTTTACACCCAAATGGAACCTACCACTCATTTTATATTTTATTATGGAACTTATTGACATGTTTATCAATACTTTCAAATTCCATAATTTTACGACACCCGGTTTTACGTTTTGAGGCGTAACAACTTACGGTTTGCAGTTTTCGGAGTCAAAACACACTAGATATCTTGGATAATATCATCCAAAGTCCAAACCTTGTTCTCCAAGGCCTTGAAACCGGCCTAAAGGGGGGGAGTCACCCCATGTGGCTCAAACTCATGAATTTACCCCTAAAATCAACACTTATTTACAACTTGGTCACCAAGTTGTAACACTTTCCTAGTAAGCTTCCTAACTTGGACTATAAATACTCCCTCCCCATCCCATTTATGCCGTGCATCCCTAAACTCCATAACCATTCCATCCTTTGCTCATTTCCTTCCAATTTCTTGCTAAGTTCAAGTGATTCTTCAAGGTTGAAACCCTAGATAGGTTATCATTCATCAAACACTTCCATAACCTCATATACTTGGTGATTTCTCTTGAGTTTAAATCCACTCAATTCACCTAAACCTTCATCATCCATCTTTCAAGAATACCAAGGGTAGAAAGATTGCATGAAGTGAAGTGGGTTGAAGCAAGTCTATCAAAGTCCTATCCTTACATGTTAACTTCCTTTCATCTTTGAAAGCCAAAAGTTGTGAGCCAAACCCTAACTTGATTCTTGTTAAATAATCATGTTCATGTTATTTACATATTATTTGTGCTATATATTGTCTTGTTATCATGTCCATGATGTATAAAAATGACCAAAACAAGTTATTGTTATTGATTGTTGAAACAAGTTACTATAACAAACAAACCAGTGAATTTCTTGGTATAGCCTGATCAAAATGGTAAAAATATGATGTTGGATCATTACATATTACAGTAGAGGACTTAACAAGGAAACCATAGCAATTTGAACCACCTAAAACGAGTATACGAGTCAAAAGTTACGCCCATTTGAAGTTACCAAAGATTTCCGGCAAAACTGCCTAAACCTCCTGAATCGCATTCTGACTTTTTGAAAGTCCCACTTCTGGTCCGATTCATCAAAAAGTTAAAACACGAAAGTTGTCCGAAACGACGTTTTCGTTCAGGGACAAAGAAGCTCGAGACCTAAAAATGCTTTCCGAGTGATAAATTTCTTCAAATTCTAAACAGCCCATTTTTAGACAAAGTCATTACATATAGGTTATGGTTTATGAAGACCAAAGGGGTCTTATGACCTATAATCAAGACCACAAACATGACTAGAACCAAGGTTGAGTCTCATGACCTTGGAACAAGGACCAAAGGTCATGGCTAGGCCATGACGAAATGACCATAACAACTCACATAGGCGTAAACATGAAACAATGAGTTAGGCGATAACTTGAACAAGCAATTTGGATCTACTTCACTTAAAAGGAAACCATGAGATTTTACCAAGAGAACATGGTCATTTAAGGCTTATGAAACTACCCTAATAACAATCTTCATGTACTAATAAACTTTCCTAAGTTTATTCAAATATCGGACATGTAACTTTTCGGATCAAAACTTATATCTATTTCATCAACTACTACAATAATAGGGAGCCTCATGTGAGGAGTTCATTATGTAAGCCGTCGAGATGAGTTGTGGATTTACGAGTTAAAGTGTCCTGGCTCCTCGAACGCTTACTAACATGACTTCTGAATTATGTCGGCCCGAACGGTAGTAAACGATATACAAAACATACATGTTTCATGAATCATTACTTTCAAAGACTTACAATATACATCATACCACATCATGGACTAAATGCAAGATATATATATAGGCACTACTTCGTATTCTTTACTCCAATCCTAAGTCGCGACATTCTATTATAGGTTGCTCGTAGAAACCTTCACGATTCGACCGTTACATTCATTACTTGCTATCTTACTTAAGGTGAGTTCATAGCCCCACTTTCCATTACTTAATTGTTTTACAATTCCTTGGGGGGAATACATGCTATTTCTAAATCGAATACAATGCTTTCTAATGTATGCTTCACGACGATGTTTTATTATCACTAAGTACCAACCTTGCTAAACCAAGATCCTTTATTATGAACCATTAGTCACTACCTTTAGTGAGCGCGAATATTAATAATAGGCCTATTGGGATTGACGAATCCCATTTGTTTTGACTAAGTGCAAACAAATGCATTAATATTTGAGATTAGGTATGTTAGCAAAGTACCTACCGGGATGAATCTGCCGATCGATATTGGTACACGTTAACGTTATGGTGTCATAAGCTTAGTGAAATAAATAACGATTTTGTTTTCCAAACATTGGTGTGAGCCTATAACTCACACTACCAACATATTGTGTTCAAACGATTAAACAAACTCTATGAATATCACTCAACCTTTGTGTTGACCTCTCAAGCATGTATTTCAGGTTCATGACGATCAAGGATGGCACGGAAGGACACGGATACTCAAGAGGGCTATAAATTTTATTATCATTCAAAACTCATTTATTATACATTGTAAACATGGAACCAATTGGGACCTCATTTTGGAATCTCTGATATTTATATAATTTGAATGATACATCTTTTAAAACGACTCAATTGGAGTTCGTTTTCTATTATTGTGACTATTGTGCCGTCGAGTAACACCCAGTTCGAATTCCGCTGCAACCATGAATTGGGGGTGTTACAATTAAATAACTTACTTAACCGAAAGGTTGAACCGAGTTATTTGGCTATACGAAATGAGTATATTAATGGGCATCGTATCCTATGACGCTCATAGGTTGTGGTATATGTAAAGGGTAATAAATTGCGAACATATATATCGGGAAATTTGGCCAATTTGACGATGTATATAAGAAGTTTATTAAACTACGATATATACCATATAGTATTTATGTGCTATGTGCTTTAGGATTGGGTGTAATCTTGGAACGGTATGTTACGTAAATAAATATGAGGATTATCAAATCGACGGATTTGATAAACTTTGACGATTTATTTGAATAATATATTGGGCTAATATTAGATCTATAGTTTATTTTATTATTCTTTTGTGTGACCTCTTTGGTTTGTTTGTGTCGACCCACCACCCGTATGGTTACCAAACGTAAATACACCAAACTATTACGAAATGGATTTTCGGAAAATAAAACGGAATACGTCCGGGTTTGGGAATATCTTGATTTTGAAGAAATGTTTTCTGAACGAGTTGATATTGTTAGGTCGTGCCGAGTCCGTAGTTTCCGTCTTGTGAGTTACTATACATCTTACTTCTAACGATTTCATCTTGCTGATTTCTGGACTTGAGGTGAGTCATAGCCCCACTTTTACTCTTGAACTATGTTTTTAATACTTGGGGCTAGAAACGTGCAAATTATTTTATGTGGACTATTATCGCTTCTATATTCTTTCTAAAACTTGCTATGCGTATGGACTAGGATGTATTGTCAGCTTTAGTCACATATATTTTGTGTGTACTATTCAAGGTTGGCTTATTTGGTTATTGGTGAATTGTCAGCTTTAGTCACACGGTTTCGTGTGTACTATTCAAGGTTGGCTTATTTGGTTATTGGTGGATTGTCAGCTTTAGTCACATATATTTTGTGTGTACTATTCAAGGTTGGCTTATTTGGTTATTGGTGAATTGTCAGCTTTAGTCACACGGTTTCATGTGTACTATTCAAGGTTGGCTTATTTGGTTAATGGTGGATTGTCAGCTTTAGTCACATAGTTTCGTGTGTACTATTCAAGGTTGGCTTATTTAGATACTATAGTGTGCACCTATAGGTTATTAATACTTCGGAGGTTATCCGAGTATTTATGATATTGCGGGGGTTACCCGAATATCTATGTTAGAACGGAGGGTATCCGTGTGTTATGTTGGAGCGGAGGGTATCCGCAGGCTTTTAGTAAATCCTTAGTCTAGTTAGCAAGCGTTTTGCGTATATGTCCACTACATTGTTAGATGAATTTAAACCTATGATCTCACCAGCGAAAGCTGACTTTTAGCACGTTTTCTCAGGTAATTAAGCAATGATTTGGATGCATGGATTGGAAGGCTCGGCTAAGGCACCTGGTTTATGGATCTATTTTTCTAAACTCTGATATTAAATTATGGACCTATGTTTATTTCTTTTGGGCCTGACT
The DNA here is from genome assembly GCA_030686995.1 of Artemisia argyi. NCBI lineage: Eukaryota > Viridiplantae > Streptophyta > Magnoliopsida > Asterales > Asteraceae > Artemisia > Artemisia argyi. The sequence continues at coordinate 217,637,674 of CM060685.1, read as the reverse complement.
CTGAATGATGTTGGGATAAATGTAAACTTAAAACCCCGTTTTGGTTGTGTTTTTCTTATGTTTACTTTATCTCGTTCTGTTATGTCTTGTGTTGGATACCAATCCCCGTAGCACCCCGAAAGCTTGTTGAGTCTTCCGCTGTACCAAGTTTTGGGGGTGTTACATCACGGATCTTAAAACTTCTCTTCAGGTGATCATCCTACACATCTTTTGCATGTTGGTTGTTATTTGTGTGCAGTAGCGCAATGCTGATGAGCATCTCATTTTCTTTGCAGAATATTTTTGCAGATAATCTTGCTGAGACAAAAGATGACTTCCTCAAAACGTTTTCCACAGAAAATCAGTATATTAAGTATGTAAAGTGTCTCCGTGGGTTCATTAATTTGATTCTTATCACCCTTTTTATTTTGATATCTTGGTTGATTTTTGATGCTTGTCGATGTACAGATGTATGATTTCAGATGGGCAAATACTTCAGCCATCTGTGAATGGCAAGGGGTTAAAGGATTCGAAAGCAGATGTGCTTGAGGTGCGTATTACACTTACCATTTACATGAAAGGTCATGTCATGTTTACCACCATTTCTTATTCACGTTTTACAGAGTAAATAATAGAGGTCTTTAGTGTCTATTGAAAACTCGTGTTTTATATGCATGCATCACGTTTTAATATGTTGAGATGCAGTTGCTTAATCCTATCTGTTATGATTAGGTTGTTTGCTTCGAGTGCGAATCTATGGGTCTTCTTTACTGTAGATTGGTACCACTTTGTTCTTCTCCTTGTTGATGGTAACAGTCAGCTGCTCTAGATTAATAAATAAATATGTGGTTTTTTGCATGCTTATCTGCATATATTAGAGCTAAATTCTCCATATCAATTGTTTCTGTATCAGGTAGCAATCCCATTGATGTTACTGATCCCGACGGTCAAAATGAGTTTGGGTAAAAACAGGCAAGTATGAAAAACTAGTCAACCTGATGGGGTGAAGTATAATCCAATGTGTTATGTTAAAGTCAACTTAAATGATAGCCATGAATATCGATCTAATCTTATTTAAACATCATAAACATGCAATAAAAAAAGGTCATATATAGAAGATGCAAACACAACAACACAATCATAAGTTCATAACTATCAAGTCTTAGAAAGATACAACATCAGCTACTGTCACCACGACCAAAAGGTCCTAAGGATGGCGGCTTATCATCCAGGGGTTCAGCTTCTTTAGTCGGGTCAACGTTCGAATTCTTTGCACGTCGATCAGCATCTGAAATACCTGGGGGCCCGTCGCTTAGCTTATACTGCATCGATACGGGTTTATTGTTACGAGTATTAACATTGGAGGAAGTAGAAGAAGAGCCGGGCCTCACGGTAGCTGAAAAAGATGGAGCTTTACCAGACATTGTGAAACTAAAGAAGTGTTTTGAAATTTGAATACTAAGTTGAATGTTATTACAAAGTATCATATGTATAGAAGTAATGACAATGTGATGACTTTTGACATGTGAATAGATGCTTACATTTTTAAACGATTTTCTAATAACTGATTTTGATCGATTTTGTAAATTTACTTAAAAAAACGCGTAATGACAATGACACCTATCGATACCAACATTGCCAAGAAAATTTAGTTAAAGTAACAATGACAATGACATGCACTGATTGAAACGCGTAATGACAATGACACTGGTTTGTAAATTTACTTAAAGTAACAATGACAATGACAACTGATTTGTAAATTTACTTGAAGTTGCCAAGTAAAATCCAAAGCAATGTCGAAAAGTAACATTACTAGACACTGATCGACATCCTCACTTGTTCAAATGAAATTTGTATAATATATTACTTTTTTGGGTGTACATGTTATCTCTTTATCTCGTTTATAATCAATACTTTGCCCTCAAAATTCAAACAAACACTTTAACACTTAATGTGTTTGGTCTTGTAAACATCTACTTGCATCTAACGCATTTGACATCCATTGAAACTTCCGATTTAATCCACAACATTGTTTTTTATTCACGAACTCAACTTGTTAACGAGTAATAATATACAACCATATAGGTAAGTTCACTGTAGCTTAAGAAGTTAGTAGACAACAAAGTCGTCGCTCAAAAGTTCCCTTTAAATAATGCACCTTTAAATAATTCACCCATTTTATCTTTCAATGTTTCTTTTGCTTTTCGTGGTAGGTCACTTGCTTTTTTTAGTGATGCTTGCGTTATCACTTTATACTTATAAGAAATGCCTTTTTCTTTACTACTAGAAAAAACGATGGTTTAAATTTGGTCTAATGTCCTTTGCTATCAATATATTTTTTTGCCTTGCAAAAACAAAAAAGTAATATTACTACTAGAATGGGGATTTTATTCAAGAAACAAATTTAGCCATGACCAAAGTCGTGGTTAAAAGTCTACTAAATGACAAAATAAACAATTTTCAACATTCGACTCAAAGAACCAATTTTAACGACGACAATATCGTCGCTAAAACTTTTTCAAACTTTGACTATGACTTTCAACTCAAATATTTGGTCAAAAAAATGAGGTGGAACTTTCTCGGCCTTACGCATCTGGGACAAAGTGTATAAGTCACTTTAGCTTGTATCGGAGTGGTTCATCGTCAAAAGAACAACAATGGCTTGAAGCATTATTCGTGTTCTAAAATTTTGTACGTAAACAATTAGTTGCTTTGACTAGTTTTTTAGTGCAAAAAAGGACCAACAACGACCCTATCCCAAAGGAGAAGAAAGAGTAGGAGCAAAGCAGAGAATCTTTTTCATTCTAACAGAGAAAACTAGTAAAAGGAAGGATCAAGAATGTCATATATTTCAAGAGCTAGATCAGTTGCCAATGAACGAGTTAGAATTGCCACAACAAAAATAGATAGAATTCGGCCTAAAAAACCCATTCTGGTTTGTTATTAATTAAATATCAATGAGAACATAAAGATACAAGAATTAACTAAGTATTAGATGGACCAAATTGAATAAATGACATGTCAATATTTATTTGATGTGCATACCTGCTTTTTCAGTTGGCCTCATGTATAGTCTTCAGATGTCACCTTGTATATGGGTTGTCAATACAATCGATTGAATAGAAAGACACAGTGAAAGGTCGGGGTTACTTGAATTGTCTCAAATGATCAACACTTGCACTAGTGTCATACTATTCAATATAGAGGAATCATTGCATTTCGTACGTGATGTTCACACGAGTCAAGTTATTAATGGTTGATGTTGATCATACTTGATTTTACACTATACACCATATTGTGATAAATATGTATAGCCATGACTTTTTGGCTTTTAGCCATGACTTTGGTTTGTGATTATTGTAGTACGTTTTACTTTTTAAGGAAAAGGAAATGGAGATGAGTAAAAAAGACTAGGAATGGGTCCAAAACAACATCCCTAGCTTGGTTTCGAAAAACCAATATATTGGGATTTTATACCGCTCTTTGATTCCCATGTCAATGTATCAGATGTTGTTATCATTCCAATAACACTCGAATAATCACTCCCCTATGCCAAAGTATCAGACACGCCTTAAGTGTATGTACTTTGGCTTCTATTGCAATTACTTTTTAGATTCGAGGAATGTGCTATATACACATAAATTTAATAAAAAACATTTTCACTAACTGATGCGTCATTGTAACTATTACATATATTGGGCAATTAAAAGATGAGAGGTAATGTACAAAGTTAAATTTATCATGCCACATCATTTTGTAAAAACGTTTTTGCAAAATTAACTTGAATGTAACATTTCTTCATAAAATCATATTCATATTCATAGTTTCAGTACCAATTTATCTTAAGTATGAAAAACTAGTCAACCTGATCAGGTGAAGTATAATCTAATGTGTTATGTTAAAGTCAACTTAAATGATAGCCATGAATTAATACCGGTCTAATCTAATTTATCAAACAAGCGAAGTACATAAGATTTTAAACATCATAAACTTGAAACAAAACACGTCATAGAAGATGCAAACACAATAACACAATCATAACTATCAAGACTTAGAATGTTACAACATCAGCTACTGTCACCACTACCAAAAGGTCCTAAGGATGGCGGCTTATCATCAGGTGTTCCAGCCTCTTCAGTCGGGTCAGCGTTCGAATTCTTTGCACGTCGATCAGCATCCGAAATATTTGGAGGCCCGTCGCTTATCTCATACTGCATGGATACGGGTTTATTGTTACGAGTATTAACGTTGGAGGAAGTAGAAGAAGAGCCAGGCCTCACGATAGCTGAAAAAGATGGAGCTTTACCAGACATTGTGAAACCAAAGAAGTGTGTTGAATACTTATGAATCTGTTATTGCAAAGTGTCATATATGTATAGAAGTACCATGTTGCCCTTGATTTGATGACTTTTGACTTGTGAATAGATACTTGCATTTTTAAACGATTTTCTAATAATTGATTTTGATTTGTAAATTTACTTAAAAACGCATAATGACAATGACACCTATCAAAGCCAACGTTGCCAAGTATATTTACTTAAAGTAACAATGACAATGACATTGATTTGTAAATTTACTTGAAGTTGCCAAGTAAAATCCAAACCAATGTTGAAAAGTAACATTACTAGATAGTGATCGAGATCCTCACTTGTTCAAATGGAATTTGTATAATATATCACTTTTTTGGGTGCACATGTTGCCTCTTTACATTGTTTTTGTGTATTCATACTTTGCTCTTAAAATTCAAACCAACACTTCAACACTTAATCTAAATATGTTATTTTGTGTTTGGTATTGTAAAATCTACTTGCATCTAAGGCAAACCAACACTTCAACATTTAATCTAAATATGTTATTTTGTGTTTGGTATTCTAAAATCTACTTGCATCTAAGGCGCTTGACATCCATTGAAACTTCCAATTTAATCCATAACATTGTTTTTTATTCATGAACTCAAATTGTTATCGAGTGACGAGTAATAATGTACAATCATATAGGTAAGTTTTAATATAGGGAGATGATTTGTACACTCCATTAAATGCACACTCAAATTGTTTGTGTCTTGATATTTATACTCTTACATCACTTTTAGTTATATTCATTCACGTAAAAATATAAATGTCAAAACACAAACAATTAGGCTGCACATAGTAAGGGTCGATCAATCGATCGATTATCCCCAATCAATCAATCCCTCTTGTTTTTTTGGATGTGGGTCGTTCCAACGACCATGAATCATTTGGTTGGTTTGTGTATTTAATTTTTTTTGAAGGTCGTCCTTACTGTGGCAACTAATCGTTAGATAGAAAAAGCTGATGTGACAAAATATGAGAATGATTGACCTTCGTTATTGTGCTTAGCTTTAGATGCAAATCATTTTAAGAAGTGTACAAATCACCTCTCTTCAGGATAACTCAAGCAGTTTACAAAGTCTCATGGTAAACCTAATACAGTATCTTTCAATCCGTTAAAAGTCTTTATGGTCTGTTTAATAAATACTCCCTACTACGGAGTATTCATTGCACATCTATAAGGGTCCCCGTCTATAATAGCCAACTTGCACAAATTAAATTGTCCTTGACTTGATGTGACATCTCACATTTACGAAAATAGGTGTAGTCATGTCGGCAATGAAACAATTTGAGATAGTTAAATTTGCAAATTATTAAAAAAATATTATACTTGTCAAAATTTTCTTTTGTAGGTAGCGAATAATTTTTTTTTGCTTTTGTGGTTATTTTTCTTTCAAATTTATCTTTTTAGGGTATTTTGCGAAATTTTTGGACATTATTGCACCTCTTAGGTAATAGAAAATTTTTTCCCCCGAAAGGCAAAAATGTCACATAGTACCCTAAAAAGGAAGAATTTGAAAGAAAAATAACCACAAATGCAAAAAAAAATTGTTCGTTACCCACAAAAGAAAATGATGACAAGTATAATACTTTTTTTAATCACTTGACCATGTTAAGTTGATCATATTTCAATCACGGAAAGAGAGTTGGGCAGATAGGTGTTATAGGTGTGTTATTTACCGTCACGTCAGTCTACCATATAATATACCACTATAACATAAACATCTTTCCCGATAAAAATCTTATAACATATCACCAAAAATACCACACTTGATTTAAAAAAAAAAAAAAAAAAAAAAAAAAAAAAAAAAAAAAAAAAAGACACTCGTCATGCCCATGGCTATGTATCCTATAATGTGGCTATGTCATCAAAGTGGTGCAGTTCGGCGTCATAGGGGCAAAAAAAAAACCCTATAACATGTCATAGCACTAATGCACCGGACACTCTAAGAATGTTGAAAGTAAAATTTAAACCAACATAGAAAAGTAACATTACTTAATTACTAGATATTGATCGAGACTAACTTGTTCAAATGGAATTTGTACTATAATATTAATATATCACTTTTTTGGGTGTACATGTTAGCTCTTCATATCCTTCATATCGTTTTTTGCGTATTTATACTTTGCTCTTAAAATTCAAACCAACACTTCAACACTTAATCTCAATATGTTATTTTGTGTTTGGTCTTGTAAAATCTTTACTTTCATCTAACGCGCGTGACATCCATTGAAACTTCCAATTTAGTCCACAACATTGTTTTTTTATTCATGAAGTCACTTTGTTATCGAGTAATAATGTACAATCATATAGGTAAGTTTCACTATAACTTAAGCAGTTTACTAGACAAAAAAGTCGTCGCTCAAAAGTTCCCTTTAAAAACAACGGCTCATTTTGTAGCAATAAAGTTGTGTGAATATGAAATTAGTGGTTATTTTAATGGGTCCTCTTTTGTTTCGTATATAATTTTTTAATGTTTCTTTTGTCTGGTTTCATGTCCTTTGCTATCAATGTATTTTGCTGCCTTAAAAAAAATGTAATATTACTACCAGAATCAGGATTTTAGTCAAGAAACACATTTGATCACGACTAAAGTCGTAGTTAAAGTCCATTACACGGCAAAATAAGCGATTTTTAGCATTTGACTGTGGGAACCACTTTTAATGACGACAATATCATTGCTAAAACTTTTTAAAACTTTGACTATGACTTTCAACTCAAATATTTGGTAAAAAAAAATGAAGTGGGACTTTCTCGGCCCTATGCATCGGGGACAAAGCGTAGAAGTCACTTTAGCTTGTACCGGAGTGGTTCATCATCAAAAGAACAACAATGGCTTGAAGCATTTTCTATTGATTTTTCATGGGGATGGGATATAAAACAAAGCTTTATCGTCTAAAGGCAAGGTTGAGCTTTCTCACTATACCCCGCTCTTCTTTTATCCAGCTTGGTTTCTTATTCATGTTCTATAAATTTCGTACATAAACAATTAGTTGCTTTAACTAGTTTTCTAGTGCAAAAAAGGACCAACGATGACCCTATCCTAAAGAAGAAGAAGGAGTAGGAGTAGAGCGGAGAATCTTTTTTCATTCCAGCCGAGAAGACTTGTAAAAGGAAGGATCAAGAATGTCACATATTTCAAGAGCTAGATCAGTTACCAATAAACGATTTAGAATTGCCTCAACAAAAATAGATGGAATTGGGCCTAAAAAAGCCATTTTGGTTCGTTATTGATTAGGTATCAATGAGAACATAAAGATAAAAGAATTAACTAAGTATTAGATCGACCAAATTGAATAAATGATAGGTCAAGATTTATTTGATGTGTATACCTGCTTTTTCAGTTGGCCTCATGTATAATCTTCAGATGTCACCTTGTATATGGGTTGTCAATACAATCGATCGAATAGAAAGACACCGTGAAAGGTTAGGGTTACTTGAATTGTTTCGAATGATCAACACATGCACTAGCGTCATACTATTCAATATAGAGGAATCGTTGCATTTCGTACGTGATGTTAACACAAGTCAGGTTATTAATGATTGATAATAATCATACTTATTCTACACTATACACTATATTGTGATAAATATGTATAGCCGTGACTTTTTAGCTTTTAGCCATGACTTTGGGTTGTGTCGGCCTGATTATTGTAGTACGTTCTTTTTTTTTAAGAAAAAGGAAATGGAGATGAGTAATAAAGACTAGAAATGGGTGCAAAACCACATCCCTAGCTTGGTTTCGAAAACCAATATATATGGATTTTATACCACTATTTGATTCCCATTTCAATGTACCAGACGTTCTTATCATTCCAATAATCATTCCCCTATGCCAAAGTATCAAACATGCCTTAAGTGTGTGTACTTTGGCTTTATATTGCAATTACTTTTTGGATTCAAGGAATGCTATATACATATAAATTTAATAAAAAAAACATTTTCACTAACTGACGCGTCATTGTAACTATTACATATTTTGGGCAATTAAAAGAAGAGAGGTAATATTCAAAGTTAAATTTATCATGCCACATCATTTTGTAAAAACGTTTTTGCAAAATTCACTTGAATGTAATATTTCTTCATAAAATTATATTCATATTTTCAATACCAATTTTTTCCAAGTGTTTTTTCTTATCTTCTAGAATTTTAGATTATTTATCGACATTTATATGTAAAATGAGTGATGATTTGCACACTCAAGAAATTTATTTGCACACTCTAATTATTGATGTCTTGACAATTATACCCTTATAAGGATGACAATGAGTAAAAGTAATGTAAGGGTATAATTGTTAAAACATCATGAATTGGAGTGTGCAAATTAATTTGTAGAGTGTGCAAATCATCACCCATGTAAAATGCTTTGTACTTTCAATAATATTTTTCATGTTGCAACCTCAAAAAATTAGACATAAGCAACAAATAATGATAGACTATTACTCTCTTTAATTGAAAGTTGAAGTAACAGCCTACCATTATCTTTTATGGTCAACTACTCTCGCTTTGACAGTCTCTTTTGTCTAAAACACACATTATCCCCTTTTATAATTCATACCACATATCTTACTTATGCATATTTTTTTGTTGTGTTCGAGATTATTCATATGCATTATTTAAAGGGATATTGTAGTTTTTTGTCATTTATCTTTCAGTTTTATTTTATATGCATTTTGTTGTAAGCCCTCATGGGTATTTTATTTTCTTGGGTCCCACTTTCATTAGTCGTCTCGATGATGAAAATTGGATGCTTTTGTTTGTATTGTTTATGTCTTGTTGTGATAATATATTGCTGACTTTTAAAAAAAAATTAGTAATGTTTCAATTAGAAAGCAATACATACGCAAGGTTACTGAATTACTTTTTACCGTTTGTACAGCCAAAGATGGAAGTTTCCTTGCACAGTAATCATATTACCTCACTCCTTTTTGACTATTGACTATACGACTATTTCACAGTAAACACCTTTATTACATATTTCTACCTCACTCCTTTATTGACTTCACATGCTATCCCCTTTCATAGTTCACATCGCATATCTCATGTATGTATATCCTTTTGTTGTGTTCGAGATTGTTCTTAGGCAATATATAAAGGAATATTGTATTTTTTTTTTTCTAATTTATCTTTCAGTTTTATTTGTATAACAAAGAATACCATAAAGTGATATACATCTTTCATAAAATTTTGTCAATATGTTGATATATTTGCTAAGTATTAGTGATGTTTTATTTTAAAAGTACGAGTAATACATATATAAGTTAATTCAAAACCATTTCTTTTTACTATTTTCACATAGTAACTAGTATGTATAAATGAAAGGAAGTTTCCTATGAAAATGCAAAAGTCAATATAGTCTTTTCTTTTTTTTTTTTTTTTTTTTTTTTTTTTTTTTTTTATTATTAATAGAATAGAAATATCCAAAGACATATATAGATATTCATCCACAACCACACATATCTACAAACACGCTAAACACATTCATATCACCACCACCTACCTCACTCCTTATTCACTATTTACTACCAGTCCACCACTAGCATCATATCACCAATTAATCATAAACACATTCGTATCACCACCAGCTACCTCACTCCTTCAATTCGTATCATTTTGAACCCAATCCTCGCCCTCTTTTTGATAAAAATAGAAACATGATGTCTTCAGTCAATCATGAGGATTTTGCTCACTTAAAAATCCCCCTTGAAGATGTAATATCAGCCACCAACAACTTTGATGAAGAAAATCTCATCCGTAAAGATGGATTTGCAAATGAATACAAGGGACAACTCTCGTGGTCCGGTGAGTTGATTAAGGTCTTTGCTCGGAGGTTAAATACAGAACGGGATGAAGAAGAACAACAACAGCACTTTTGGACGGAGATTTCAATGCTATCTAGTCTCAAGCATAAAAATGTGGTTTCTCTTGTTGGGTTTTGTGATGATAATGATGAGAAGATCATCATTATCAAGCTTGAGACCAGATTAAGTCTCAGCCTATATCTAAGTGACCCGATGTTGTTGACATGGGTGCGAAGATTGGAGATATCTGTTGGTATTGCACATGCATTGAGCTACATCCATTATGACGAGTCACGCGATTTCAGCGTAATACACCGGAAAATCAACAGTGGCAGTGTTCTATTAAATGATGACTGGGAACCCAAGTTATGTGATTTTGAGAGTTCCATGAAGATTGAAGCGTCTCAAAGGCACGATTCTTTCAATAATGGTTCATGTCCGCATACAATTGGGTATACTCTACATTTTTAAAAGCTTACACTGTGAACCACAAGTCAGATATATACTCTTTTGGGATAGTACTATTTGAAGTGCTCTGTGGTAGAGAATCAGTAATTGACAGCGATAGTAACAAGTATTTGGCTCCGCTGGCCATTACCCATTATAGAGAGAAAAGACTCAATGAAATAATTGATTGGGATCTATGGCAACATATGAACTCTCAATCATTTAACATTTTCGCGGAAACAGCCTATGACTGCCTGAACGAAGAACGATCGCAGCGCCCAAATATTGATGAGATTGTCACGAGACTTGAGAAAGCGTTGGAACTTCAACTAGAACATCAGAATGAGGTAAGATGGTTTTTCCCCTTCCATCTTTTTATCATAATAAGTACTACTACTATCTGTTTCTTTGAGTGCAAATTGGCTACTAGTAATATGTATGGTTATACTATCTGAGTTAGTGACAAGTTTTATGAATTTCTTTTATTTACCACTTTCTAAGACTTTACGCAATTTGTTTTTTCTTGTAACTAAAATATATATATCCATAACAGTTATATTATGTAACTTAACAGTGACAAGTTTTTCATATGAATTTAAAATAAGGAGTAATAATTAGTCGTATTCTATTAAAGAATTATTATTAGAATTTTTGTGTAATTATCATTTTGTATTGTATGAATACAAATAGTTGTTGGCGAAGATGACCACTATGAATTATTTATAATTATAAATAAAAATACGCAAATATATAGTTTAAACCCTTTTAGTATGACTTATATCTCAACTAGAGTTTTTGGCAAAAATGATTTCGTTTTCTTATTATATTGCTTGCAAATTATGTAGATACGGGTTATTTTGGTGTTGGTGGACCCATTAAGTTTCTTTCAAGCTTCAAAAATTTTCAAATATAAACTCTAACAACATGAACAATATTTGTGGGTAGCATTTCTTGCTTATATATAGGTAATTATGTGAATGTATATTACCTAGAGCCGGTGACTTTCGCACTATACACAAAAATTAAAGTCACCATTTCTTTTTAAAGTTTGTGATTCTTGAAATTCTCAGAATTTCTTTTATTTACGTCCTGAATTTATCAAATGTCGCAAACTAGCAAATTGTTCAAAAGTTAAACGCCTTGCGCAACTATTTTATAATGTTTAACTCCCAACTACCACGTAAGTTGGTGTTGGCTATATATAGGGATGTTAATAGGGTCAAATTAATTAGTCCACTTCGGGTTCATTCGCGTCGGGTCAATTATGATTGTGTCCGAAAGAAAACCAACCCCTCACCACACCCTACAAAAAGTTTGGGTTCTGGTCAATCCGGATAAGGACCAACCCCCGTCCATTCAAGTCCTGGTTCGGATCAACTAAAGTGATTGATGCATAACAGAAAAAACAATAAAACAAGTACTAGCCGTATATGGGTACTAGCCAAACATATATGGGTTATTAATAAAAAATAAAATAAAAAATAAAAATTATCCTCTTGCGAAGAGAAAGGTTTGACATAAATAAATAAGATAAATGTTTGAGACAATATTCAAAAGAGAAGACAAATATAAACAAAACACCCAAGTTAGAGGTCTAAAATGAAACTTTGGAGAAGGAAGTCATCTCATTTCGTCAGCTTAATGGGGTCACTTAAGTCAACTAACCCATGTTTACAAATAGAAATAAATTGAACCCATGTTTGCAAAAAAAACTCGTCACAACCGTGTGCATGAAGGTTTAAAACTAGTATATGAGTAATAAGAATGAGAATATGAATATGGATGGTTAAGGTAATCCAAACCCATATTATTCAACCTGCCACCCACACCAAAGCTTATTTGCTAATCAACCATTTTACATAAACAACTGGCTTTTAGCAACTTAATGGCTAGGCCAACACAAGTATCAGTTAAAGCAGAAACAAGTCGTTTTTGGTTAGTTTTCATTCAAGCATTCCAACCAAAGGATTACGTGAAGAAAAAAGACAAGCGAGAGTCTTAACGTGAACCAAAGTCACCTACAACTAGCATATAAGAAAAAATATTGATCATACTCAACTATAAATAAAACCCTAACAAATAAAAAAAAAATAATAATAACGAGCCTAAACTAGTAGGACCCACATGTCTAATTATACAAAAGAAACCTACTTCACTTTCTTTTCTTCGGTTATTAATTCATCATTCAATCCTAATACCTTATTAGCCTCTGATCAGTTTCACAATTCGACCATTCGACTTGCAGTTTAACACACTTGTAGTCTCATTTATAGTTTTAACTCCTAGGAACAATTCTAAGATTAAAGCATACGTAGTATACACTTGTCCAAACATCCAACTTTCTGATGTCCAAACAACATGTAATTGCTCTAAAAAACAGCATACAAACCTTTAAAAGTATCTAATTGCCAATCGTTGTAACCAAAACAACATACAAACAATAACAAACATGCAATTGCTGCAACAACAAAAAAAAAGGCATGGTTGCTGTAAAAAACCGTGTTGGAACAGCATGTAGAAGCTGTAATTGCTGCTAAAAAACAACATACAAATATGTAATTGCATTTAGAAAAAAGAGCATGTAATTGCTGCAAAAACTTGTTTCCAAACAGCCATGTAAAGGCTATGTCCAAACAACATATAAAAGCTGTTAAAACAGCATATAAGCCTGTCCAAACATCCCATCTTTCTGCAGTCTAAATAGCATATAGGAAGTGTTTAAAGCACCATAAAAACATGTCTAAACAGTCTTTAAAGCTTTCAAAAACTTGTAAAAAGCACTGTGAAACACATATAAAAGATTTAATGACAAACCAGCCGGAAGTATAGTAACGGGTAAAACCCGGCGGGTCACACTGGGTTTTGAGTTCTTAAAACCGGTTTCTTTTGTTCTGTTATCTTTGCCGGAACCGGTTCGACCGGTTGAACCAGCCGGGTCGAACCGGGTTTCAAAACATTGAAAAAGAGAAAAGTGGTATAGTAAAAGTATTTGTTGATGTCTGCAAACATTTGTGAACTATGACCACCCAACCGAGATTTTGATAGGACGGCCTGCAAACCTTTATATGAAACTGGAGGAGTGTCCCAGGTAGATGATTAAAATTAGAAACCAGGGGATTGCTGAGTTACAAAGTAAAATTAAAATTTTAAAAGTACTATAGTTATAAAATCTACCTGTAGTTCAGCAAGTTCATTACGATATACACAAGGTAGTATATATGGCCTTGCACTGTAGCTTGTCCAATACTCCAAGCTGCAGATCAAAACTAATTTTCTTCAAAATTACATGTAAGCTACATATGAGTTGTCCATCCTCTTTTTGTTTGTGTGTTTAACCTCAAAGCATAAACTTTTAGGGACTTATGACGCATTGACTCGAAGAGAAGCAACTTCCCTTATACGCGTTAGACTCATTTACTTGTAAATTTGTCGGTCCAGGTTATGGTTTGTCTCTATGTGGCGATAAAAAACGAATAATTGATAAGAAAAAAGGTCAATTAGTTCACTGGTTAAGACTTGATAGTCACCCAGCCTGACATGCACTGAAGTTAATGTAAGAGATTAAACACAACATACCTAGTAACCTCAGCCAATATAAGCAACATTAATATCCCATAAGCACCTTGAAACACCTAAAACCGACATGTTAAAAAGAAGAAAAAGGTAGCTAAATGATGGCCAATAAACAAAACATCTTGAAAACGAAACAATAAACTTCTCAATATTACCCATAACTTATGGGTAACAACCTTTGGGATTGCTGATCTGCTTTGAAAGTTGAAACAATGCTACGGGTCAAATGGATAACAACCTTCCAATTTCAGAGTGTATTCTTTTACGGTATTATATAAGCAGTAATAAGACAATATGGCCTATTACTTTTTGGGATTATAGATCTGCTTTGAAACATTACAAGCAGAATCATCACGTTTCTATATATCTAGATTCAAGCAGTTTCAGAAAGACTTAGCAGAATCAAACAGTTCAAATAAGAAGTTTGTTTGTACCAATTCGATACCTAGTGTGGATACGAATGCAATATCGTGTCATATTCGTAAAATACTTACTTGCGCCTGTTACAAGTAAAAGGGCTAAAAATGACTATAATACCATTGGAACATGTTTTGTACATTTAATTTCCATAATTGCCTTTGTCATAACCAAAGACCAAGTAGTCCCATCCTAGATTAAATCTTTCCAGCATGCTCATGTGTCTGCAATTTCATTCACAGGTTGGATACCATAGTTTTTCCTGGATACCACCTTTTCAACTTATCTTGAGTGTTCCAATCTACTTTATGCAATCTTTTAGCAATTTCTCAAATTCAGAACTCGTTTATGCCAGCAGTCTTAGTACCTTGTACTCCAATATACTTTCCAACATATTCATGTGTCTCACTGCTTTCCAATTTCATATACACTCATCTTGATATTAAACGTGTCAACCCTTGAATATACACTCAGTTTCAGATAACCAAATACCAGCATCTTACTGCTAGTATTTCTTTCCACAGCAGGAGAGTTCTTCCCTTTCAAACTCAGCAACTTGGCTTTTAAAGTTTCCATTACAATATTTAATAATGTCTCTCCATTCCTTTCAATATACTGAAAAATCCTCCAATTCCACTATTGTCAAATAAAGTATCCTGCAACAGCTACGAAAACATGTCACTGGAAACATAAATAATGATTTTGAAAAGTATATGGCAATGTTAAACAATTTACTGTTACACAAAGCGCATGCCATAGTTTCTTTCTTCTGAATACAACTTAATGAACTTATCTTATCAAGACAATTTCAATCCATATTATCCCTTCCAAACTGCATCAGGTAGGCAAAGTATCGCCCATGTAGTCCATACTTACACCGACCAAATGCTTTAAAAACACCTTAGGAGCATTCACTTCCTAAACATAATAACTATAAACTACAAGATATATGCCTAAAATGTCTTAGACATGGTTCAGGAATTTTATCAAACACTTTGTAGGCATTATTATACTTCCTTTTCCTAACTCACATTTACACTTGACTATTTTACAGATAATGAATGAATTTGCTCACCTCAGAGTCCCCCTTCAAAATATCCTATCTGCCACCAACAACTTCGCTCAACAAAATGTTATGGTAGAAAATGTCATTGAACAGGAATACAAGGGACAGCTCTTGTGCTCCGGTGAGTTGATTGATATCACTTCTCGGAGGTGGAATAAAGAACGGGATGGAGTAGAACAACTGTTTTGGACAGAGGTTTCGATGCTTTCTAGTCTCAAGCATAAAAATGTGGTTTCTCTTGTTGGGTTTTGTGATGAAAATGATGAGAAGATCATCATTACCAGGCGTGCGACCAAGGGAAGTCTCAGCAACTACCTAAGTGACCCGATGTTGTTGACATGGGTGCGAAGATTGGAGATATCTGTTGGTGTTGCGCAAGCGTTGAGCTACCTTCATTATGACGAGGCACGCGATTTCAGCGTAATACACCGCAACATCAACAGTGGCACAGTCCTATTAAATGATGAATGGGAACCCAAGTTACGTGATTTTGAACATTCCATGAAGATTAAGGCTTCTCGAAGGCACCATTCATTTCATACTAATAAAGTTAAGTATGTGAAAGGGTATGGAGACCCAACATATATTGAGACTAAAAGTGTGAATCACAAATCAGATATCTACTCCTTTGGGATAGTTTTGTTTGAACTACTGTGTGGTAGGAAATCAATAAGTGAGCATCCAGATAATAAATATTTGGCTACATCGGTCTTTTTTCATTATAAAAAGAAATTACTAGATGAAATAATTGATCCAGTTCTACGGAAACAAATGGATCCACAATCATTCAACGTTTTCGCGAAGATAGCATATGACTGCTTGAATGAAGAAAGATCTCAACGCCCGGATATAAGTGAGGTTGTCACAAGACTTGAGAATGCGTTGAAACTTCAAATGGAACGTCAAAATGTTGTAAGACGGTTTCTCTTCTTTCATTTTTCTTTTATAAATAATCTCTATTTATTGATAATGTTAACACAAGTAAAATTATTTACTTATTACTGTATTTCTGATATTAAAGGAACATTCAATAGTTGCGGCCACAGTTGAAGATACATCATCCAATCATGACAAGGTAACTATTTACTTAGGGGTGTTTGGGATTGCTTATTAAAAATAGATTATTCGTTTTGAAACATAATCATAATATAGTGTTTGGATTTGATTACATTGTATAATAACGCAATAATCAGATAATCAGTTTTTAAGTGTTTGGCAAATTAGATTATTTATGACAAAACATGCAAAATGACTAAAATAGACATCTAGAGGGTGTTTGATTTAGACTTAATTGATTCAATATGAAAAAAACTAAATTAATTAAATCATATGAAAACTGTTTGTGTGTGACCTAATAGAGAAAGATGACTGAAAATATTAAGTAATAAAACTGAGGTTATCTACATTAAGTCATCTCTTAATTAAACATGACTTAATAAAAAAAATTAACAAACAAGCCCTTACTCTATTGAGTTCGTTTAATATAGCTTACACGAAAGTGACCGAGATTGTTTTATCAAATAAGTTATACATATTAACAGGGCCGTCCCATTGATTTGGGTGGCCCGGTGCGAAATCACAAATGGGGCCCCATAAATCACGAAAAGTTAATTATTACAGAAAATAAAGAGTTCTTTTTTTTTTTTTTTTTTTTTTTTTTTTTTTTTTTTTTTTTTTTGTATGTGGTCCGATTCAACTTTGATAATATTTAAAAAAAGCACTAAAAATTCAAAACATTTATGTATAAAACTATAAATATTAATATATATATATATATATATATATATATATATATATATACATACTAAATTGGGGGCCCCTTAAAAAGGGGGGCCCGGTGCGGTTGCACCACTTGCACACCCTAATCGCCGCCACTGCATATTAAATAACCATATAAATTATATATACGAAATAATAATTTAACAAAAGTTATCGTTGTAACGTACTCCCTATATAACTTAAATGATTAACCTTTATAACCATTATATTCATTCAAAATAATCATTTTTACATAATATTATACGTAACTCTCTCATCCACATATTGATGAGTCTGCCATCAGCGTAGGAACAAAATATTAAAGAAAAGTGATATAAGAGCGGTAACTTTGTAATATTGCCATCAAGAGAGAATTGCGTTTCACAACAACAGGTCTCTACCTGCTGCCACAAAACGCCGTATTGAAGCCATATAAACCCAAAAAAAATCATTTATCAATTTTTCTTTGCCAAACACTTCAAATGAATTATTTGGGTTTTCGAAATGCGATAATCAAATAATCTGCACCGAAACGCAATCCTAAACACCCTCTTATTACTATTGTTGCAAGTCACTGTATTTTAGATAAGTGAACTCCAAATATACACGTGTCATTTTGGAACACTTGGTAATGTTGTCTTGTTTGGTACATATAGGAATCATTGACCTCCATATCTACATGTGTTGAGTCCCATGTCAGCAAAGAGACAAAGTCTTTCCTCAAAGATCTTTCTCACTTAAAACTCAGCTGGGAAGATTTAACATCAGCAACCAACAATTTAGCTGTTGAGAATATTATCGAAAAATTTAAGCTTGGAAGAATTTTTAAAGGCCGTCTCTTACATTCTGAACAATTAATCGATATTATTGTAAAGAGGTTTTATGTGGAATATGTAAAAGATGAGAGCAAAAGGTTTTGGACGGAAGTTTCGATGCTTTCTAGTCTCAAACAAAAGAATCTAGTGTCTCTTATTGGGTTTTATGATGATGACAAGGAGAAGATTATCATATACAAGAAGGAGGCCAACAAAAGTCTCGAAAAGTATCTAAATGATTACCAGACCCTCACATGGATGCAAAGGTTGAAGATATGCGTTATTGTCGCGAAGGCATTGAGTTACATCCATTATGATGCTAGGCGCGATCTTAGTGTCATACATTGCAACATCATGAGCTTGAATATTTTACTAGATGACAAATGGGAACCCAAGTTATCTGGTTTTGAACTTTCGTTGAAAAATACAGTAGATAGGAGGCACCGTCTTCTTCTTACTCGTGATATTGTTAAGAATGTATACCTGGACCCGAAATATGAAAAGACTGGCGGGGTGACCCACAAGTCAGATGTGCTTTCATTCGGTGTTGTATTATTGGAAGTCTTGTGCGGAAGGAGTGCAGTTCTTCCAGATGAAGAGTTGGGAGAGGGGCTATTAAGTCAACTGGCTAAATCTAATTTGGAGGATATGATCGATCCGCATTTGCGAAATCAGATGGACCAAGAAGCATTAAGAATCTTCTCAGAAATAGTGTATTGCTGCATAAAAGAGGAAAGAGCAGATCGTCCACATATAGATCAGGTTGTCAAAGGACTTGAGAAAGCGTTGAAACTTCAATCAATGTATGAAAATCCGGTAAGAAAATTAACTTGCTTATCAACTTTATATGATAATAACTCTTACATTTATCTACTAATGTCCTCATCTTTTGCAAATATTATTTTAGGAACTTCCAAGGAATGCAGTTGACAGTACATCATCCAATCACCTGAGGGTAATTTACTTCTTCATTCTAATTATTAAACAAAAAAGTAAATTACACGAATGGTCTAAATCAAGACACAGGATCAACACCAAAAACCAGAAATCAAAACACCATCTGCACCAACTATCATGGACCTGTACACTAGTCACAAATCACAAATCATTTTTAAGCATAAAACAGTAACTGATATTGAAGCTAACGGAATCCATTGGCTGATAATAAAGTGTTGTTGTATCACTTTTTTCTATTAACATCACAATTAGTACAGATTGTGAATCTTTTTCACTCAATAATTTACTTAAGTATGTTGTGGTATTTTGAATGTCTTGCAGTTGAAGAACTTGGAACACTTGAAGATTGGACTTAATTATATCAAGAAGGCAACAGAGAAGTTTGCCGACAAATATTGCATTGGGTCAGGCGGATATGGTATGGTATACAAGGCACAACTCAAGCATTTTGATAGCAGTAATTCATCTTCCATAGAAGGGAAGAATAGATACGATCTTCCCAAGAAACGTACGGCTTACAAATTTTTACCTCTTACCCAAAAAAAGAAGAAGAAACGTAGCACGGTAGCCATAAAACGCATTCACAATCGAGAAGGAGAACAAGGGTTCATAGCAGAAATTGAAATTCTGACTAGCTGTAAACATGAGAATATAATCTCTCTTCTTGGTTTTTGTGATGAAGATCGTGATCACATGATCCTTGTCTATGAGCTTGCTTCTAAAGGGAGTCTTGAGGATTATCTAGGAAACAGTGAAAAAATGACTAATCTTACTTGGATGCAACGCTTGAAAATATGTCTTGGTATTGCACATGGCTTGAATTACATTCACACCAACACAGATCAAGACAAACAAAAGATAATTCACCGTGACATCAAGAGTGCAAATATTCTATTGGGCGAAAATTTGGAAGCGAAGATTGCTGATTTCGGGCTCTCCAAATTCCACCCAGCAGATCAAGAGGCCAGTACTCTCAATGTCAATACGATTGCAGGTACGAATATGTATATGGATCCAGAATATCAAGGGTATGGAAGATTAAATAAAAAATCAGACATTTACTCTTTTGGAGTAGTGTTGTTCGAGATCTTGACCGGGAAGGTGGCCTATGATCGTATTTTCACCGACATTGATGGGAACGGGATTGCACCCATTGCACGACATCATTTTGAGAAGGGAACACTATTGGAAATTGTTGATCACAAGATAAAGGAAGAAATCGATGAACATGCCTTTTCTCTTACAAAAGGACCCAATAAAGAGTCTTTGGACATATTTTCAAAAATCGCATTTCAGTGTCTAGCAGTGACTCAAGTTGAACGTCCATCAATAGATGTTGTCATCAATGAACTTAAAAAAGCGTTATACTGTCAGGTGCGCAATTTTTTTTGAATAACTTTATAATCTCCTCGTATATTCTTCATAGTAGTATGTGACATTTTATACGTTTTCCTTTGTGCAACTAATATTTTAATCCTCAAACTTTTACTGATTAATGATCTTACCTTTTAACTTTTTAGTCCTTAATTTTTGTGTCATATTGTTTTAATCTTAAACTTTAGCAAGCTTGATTTACAACTGTAACCCTGAACTTAGAGACATTAAAAGAGTATTAGATGCCAAACTATTCAGTTATTTTTTACTTATCAAATCGACTGATTGTCCGATGATTCGCAGGAGAACCACAAGGACAGCCTCAAACTGTCACTTCAAGACATAAAGTTGGCCACAAAAACTTTCAATCAAGACAATCTCATTGGACATGGAGATTTTGGGAATGTGTACAAGGGTCACACTCATGGGCATAACTTCATTGCTGCAAAGCGGTTGGGTAGGAAATCTGCTAAAGGAGAAGTTGAATTTATGACAGAACTTGGAATACTTATGCAGTATAAACATGAAAATGTAATTGGTCTTGTAGGCTACTGTGATGAAGAGGATGAGAAAATCATTGTCTATGAGTATGCATCAAGAGGAAGTCTTGATAAGTACTTGAGCGATGATAGTCTTACGTGGGTGATGCGGCTTAAAATATGCATCGATATTGCAATCGGGTTGGAGTTCCTTCACGGAACTATTTCAAGTCCAGAAATGGTAATACATAGGGACATCAGCAGCAGCAACATTCTACTGTTTGATGATTGGAAAGCAAAAATTAGTGATTTTGGGCTATGTCCAACAAATCAGGATGTAAACTATGTCATCGACAATGTTACAGGCACAGTTGGCTATTGTGATCCACTATACACGAAAACAGGCTTTTTAACCAAAGAATCAGATATATTCTCGTTTGGTGCGGTCTTATTTGACATATTGTGTGGGAAGCTATCATCCGTAAAGCTAGATGACGAGTATCGTTTTTTACCCTTTTTGGCTAAACAACACTATTATTCAGAAAAACTTGATAAATTAGTGTTTGGGGGTATCAAAGAACAAATTGTGCCACAATCATATACTACATTTACAAGGATTGCCCTTCAATGCTTACATCATAGGAGAGAAAGACGGCCAACGGCAGGTGAAGTGATAATACAACTTAAGAAAGCATTGGAATTCCAAGTAAGTTTTTATAATTATTTCAAATTATGCTACCATTCGTTTCATATAAAACTATATTAATGGATATTCAAATAAGTTTTACTGTAGGGACGGAGCCACAAATTTGTGTTAAGGGGGCTCAACTTTTTCTGTTTTACACTTTTATTGTTCAAACAAGTGCTGTTGAACCATAAAACATGATAAATAACATATTTCTTTATAAGAGAGTCTTTTTTTATCACTCAAAACAAAAAATAAATCAAACGTCAATATGAAAAAGACAACAAGTCTACATGATCCTGAAAAAATGTGTTGTCCATGTTTAGTAGAAGGTCTTTTTAGTTTCTTTAATGGTAGAATGTGATTGTATGAAATATGAGCTTGTTAGCTGTTTAAATAATGCACAGGAGGATAATGAGATCTGGGAGCCGAAATTGCCTAATGACTACAAAGAAATAATCCAGATGTCAAAGTGCCCTGAAGATTATTCTACCATCAAGAAAGAGGATCTTTACAACATCTTTTTAGAGGGAATTCTCATTCAACAAAACAAAGTGGTAATTAGTCTATTATATCATATCTCAGTTATTTTGTACTTGCGGTCTTTTATATATCTTTTACCTTTTGAGGTAAAGTTCAAAATCACACATGAATTTACACATCACAGAAATTAAGTCTGATTTTCTTTTGTTGTATAACAGATGTTGTCATTCGTTGGTAATGGAGAAAGAAATGAAATGGTTTCAGCAACAATGTTTTCCTACAAAAAGAGTTGTCGTCATGAATGGAAATCTCTTCCAGAATCAAGGTTATTCTCTCTACCTTTCTAAGCATACATATGCATTGTTGTTAGATGTTTATTCAATTATACTTTTTCTTAAAAAAAAAAAAAAAAAAAAAAGTTACTTTACGTTTTATGCATGACAAGTGGTTTACAGCAGCATGATACTTAGTTTACAGCGTGCATACCTATGTATTTGGAACTTGAATTGTGGTTTTTGTTTCTACCAGTGTAATGTATTATATAATCAGGAACATTGCCAATATATGTATGTTTTTTTGCACATCAAAGAGACAGGAAGCTATTTGACAAATTGTGTATTTTTGACAAAAAAAAATCTCCTTTAAGCAAGAAAGTAGATGATACCCCCACATTGATAAGTTTGGCACTTTATGTTTTATGTGGAATAGTAGTTGAAAAGTAAATTGCCATGTAAACCAACTTCAAATTAGAAGGTTTCTAGGGTTTCTCGAGTGATTTTTATAGTCTAATATTTGGTCTAATGTTTTATATTTACCTGCTGTCTCTGAAGTTCGTAGAACCAATTTTATTTTATTTTTCCAGTAAAAAAATTCTAATCAAACACATTGTGACCATAAACCTTAACCAAACGCTTTCATTATAGGTTTTGAACAAGAACAAATACAAGTCACAAATAGATCATCAGCAAACCCCCTAATCTCACATGTCAATGAAAATAACAACTCCTTGAGTATATAATTATGCTCCAACTAGATCAACTTAAGAATCCCTTTGACTAAGTTCACATTTTGCCTCTGTATTACACTTAGAGAACAATAGTCCTTCATTTGTAGCATTTTACACTTGAGACCCAAACTTTCTATATCACTAAATTCCAGACATCTTATGAGGTTAATGACAAGATTAGTCCTACCTACAAATTATTATACTTGCTATAAGATTAAGAGCTAATTTGTATACACCTTATTATAAAAATAAGGTAATTGAGATATGCCCTTGTTTCCATTCCTCTGTTCTCATGACCATGAGTTATAAATTTTGCTAGCATTTTTAAGGTCTTTTTGATAATATTCTTACCTTTATTTAAATAGAGATTTTATTATATACCTATAAGGTTATGAGTAATATTACATAAATTGTCCCTATGGTTTGGTCAAACTGCATGTTCAGTCCCTACCTTTTTGAAAGTGCAGGCATCGTCCCTGCGGGATACTTATGAGTACAATTTTTTTCCTTGGCCAAAATAAATAACTAAAATGCACATCTCTCTCTATTTTGTTAAATAGTGGGAAGACAAAGGTAATTTAGTCATTTCACTTTGGCCGGGGACCAAAATTGCAGTCGTAACTTTCTCATAGGGACGGTGCGTGCACTTTCGAAAAAATAGGGACGAAACATGCGACTTGCTCAAACCATAGGGACAACTTTTGCAGTTTACTCTAAGGTTATTGATGAAACAAATTTTAATATTGATTATAAACAACTTTTCAAAAATATCATTTATGTCATTTATTTTGGGTCTAAAGAATTAAGAAATCTAAAAGTAGAAGGTTATGGGAATAAGGCTAAGATTGATATTTTTAGAAAAAGGCTAAGATTGATTGACACTTGTATGTTTATAATATATGCAGATTTGAGACAGTAGTGAAGATGTTTGATATTTCCAGATTGAACATCAAAATCAAGACAAATGCTCAATTCTTATCTCCAAATGTGGTTTATGGGGTCTATTTAGTCTTCAAATTTTGTGATTCAAGAAACTTTTCAAATAAACCGATGTATGTTGACCTAAATTACAGAAAGGGGAGTGAAATTCATCATGCATACTTTGCAACAAGGAGAGACAATGAATGGTTAATGATTGAGTTGTGCCAAATCTTGAATCCGAACAAAGATGTCGTAATTGAGTTTCTACTAAAGAGCTTTTCACCATGTTATTGTGGAGATGGTGCGATTTATGTTCAAGGCATTGAATTTCGAGCCACTGATAAGGTAAGTTTGAAATGTTATTCTCGGTTCCATTCTCTATTCTTTTGTTCATGTGGGGATGGATGCATGAAAAAAGAACATCATGGTCTAACTTGCATGTTTTTAACGTGATCTTTTTATAGTTGTATGAAGAAATTGGAAATCTGAAGGAACTCCAACAAGTCATAAATTCAAACTTCAATGTGGATAGCGCGCAACAATTGCCAACAAACTTTGAAGAAATATTTAAGATAAAAGGAAGCTACGACGAGTTGCTCTGGTTGGGCAAAGTAAACCAAAAGAAGCTTCTTATGCTTTCAGCAAAGGCGGCTTTGTACGAAGCTTCTAATGTGAACCTTTTTACTTCAGAATCATCATTGCAGACCAGGTTTGCTTTTTCAAACAAACAAAGTTACATTTACCTTTAACCACTAAATTTACATGGTGCTTGGTTGGCTCTAATGCAATGACCCATTACCCAATAGTGGGTAATGGGCCATTAGCCAATAAATTGGGGGGAATGGTTTCCTTACCCTTTCCTTTAATTTCCTTAGCATTCCCATTGACTTTCCCTTTCCATTTCCCATTCCCTATTTTGTACCAAGCGCACCCTTAGTTTCATTCACTCTATGCTTATCTAAATATTTGAGAATACCTCAAAAGTTTCATTCTTCGGATTTGGTTTTCTGTTCTAGCTCAAATTGTACTTTGTTCTTAAAAAGTATGTAATTATATAATATATCAAACATGCAGATTTCCAGAGGTGATTGAGCTTTTACCACAACAAGTATTTCATATCAATTGCACGATTAAAAGTCAAATGCTATCATCCGATACAGAATACGTGTGTTACCTTGTGTTCAAACTTTCAGAAAAAGTCCAGGGGTTGCATTGTCCAGTGAAAGTACGAGATGTACTCCACCAAGAAAACAATGAGGCTGAATTTTTTTATTTTATAACCCCGAGCCCGTTGAATATGAATGGTAACACTCGGGTTCCAAAACAAAGGGAAGATGGATGGATGGAGATTCAAGTGTGGAAATTTAACTCAACTCATGAATTCAAAGATGACTCTCTTTCAATTGAAATGAAATTTACAAGTCATGAAGGAATTATGTCTGGCTTAATTGTATGTGGCCTCGAGTTTCGACCAGTATAAAAGAATTTTTCCGGTTCTCATTAACATTAGTTTTTCACTATGAGTATCGAAAAATGCTGAGTGAAACCTGGATTGTTATAAACTCTTGTACGAGTGAAGGTTCATCATGTTCTTTGTGCGTGTGTACATTGGGTGATTTTTATAAACAAATTATTTCTTTTATGAATTTATGTTGTGTGACAAATAAAATGGGATCAGTATGAAAATTAGCAAGCTCATTTTGACAATGGAGTAATGCGCGCCTAGCATCTTTTGGAAAGCTCATTTTCTATTGGGGAATTTTTCAAAAAGACATAATTGGGTAAAGGGGTAAAGAGCCCCGGTAAAATATATTACTCCAAAAATACGAATAAAAACATAGAATGAGGGTGAAATCCCTCATCTCAGCCAATAAAAGGCAAGACAAATGCACAATTATGCTTCAAACCTAAACCAATCCTAAGAGGTGCTTACCAAACTTATGAACTAAACACAAAGAGAGAAAATTACTTCCTACCAAACTTATGAACTAAATAAAACCCTTATTCTCTATGGCGAAAAAGGAGAAACCGATTCCCTAACTATTCGAACCTAGAAACCTACATCGACCCTTACTATATTGTTTCATTCTTTATAGTGGGTTGGTGGATTCTTTAAATTTCTATCCACTTTTGGTTTGTTGATCGTGGGGTACTATATTTATATTTGACTTTTGGTTTGTTATTGTTTCATCGTGGGGGTCCTAAACTGATTTGCTATTGTTGTTAATCGATTGGATTCTTTATTGATCGACAATAATTATGGTGGGAGGTTAGTTTTCCGGTGCTATTTGCTATAAACCCTAATCTTTGCGATTAGGGTTTTATCTTTTTATTTTGTATTGCATGCTTGCTGGTGGTAATTGGCTATTATTAGTGTTTGATTATCGTGTTAGTGGTTGTGAGAGATGAATAAGGGTTTTTTGAATTCTAAGAATGTTAACGTTGATGTTGAGGGTTTGGCTGATCGTACGAAGAGATTGAAAGGTATTGATGAGGGTTCTTCTGCTCGAATCCCTATAAGTATGGATGTTAGGGTTTCTATTGACCCTATATCTGGTACTGATCATGACGGAACCGTGGTGGATGATGTGAATGGGATGGGGATTACTTACTATGCTCTTGGTTCTGATTTGTTTAATAACGTGGGGTGTCCTAGTCAAGAGAGTTTGAATGTGGATGATTCACCTGATTGTTCTATGAATGGTATTCAGAAAGTGGAGCCGATTCCACTTACGAAAGATACATCACATGGTGACGACTTGGAGCCGGTTACAAGTGCTGATACTGTGAAGCACTTGTTATCTAATGCGCATAATAATTTTGATGAAGCCATGAATAATATTCAACGTGAGATTGTTGCTAATAAGGCTTCCTCTCTTGATTTGCACAATTCGAGTGGTATTGGGCAAAATTCAAATTCGACAGCTTCTGGTCCTGATGCTTCTAAGGATGATACTACTAGTGGTACTGGAGTGAAGTCGGTTTCTTACGCAGGTGCTACTTCTAATGAACCTCAGAAACACGTGTCTAATTTTTGGAGGTTGGAATGTAGCAAAAAGAAGGATGATGTTGACCTTTTAGTTCCATTGAAAGTAGTGGAAGAGGTAAACACGAGGTTTGAGAATACTCTCTATGGTTATTTCCTTGGCCAACGCCTTGCTTTTCCTGTTGTTGATTACTATGTCCGTAATGCATGGGCTAAGTTTGGTGTGCAAAAGGTAATGACGAATGCAAAGGGGTTCTTCTTCTTTAAGTTCAATTCGAAGAAAGGTGTTGATGGTGTGCTTGAAAACGGTCCTTGGTTGATCAGAAATGTTCCTATTATTCTTAAACCATGGACTTTGAACACTAATCTACTTAAAGAGGATCTGACTAACATCCCTGTGTGGATTAAATTCCATGATGTCCCCCTTGCAATGTTTTCTGATGATGGCCTCAGTCTTCTTGCCACACTGATTGGTACGCCCAAAAGATTAGATGCTTTTACAAGCCAAATGTGCAAGGAATCGTGGGGCCGTAGTAGTTTTGCTAGATGCATGATAGAAGTGAAGTCGGATGAGGTGCTTCGGGACAGCCTCACTGTTGAGATACCGTTACTTGATGGTTCGGGTTCGACTATTGAGAAGGTACGGGTTGAATACGAGTGGCAACCACCTCGTTGTGACAAGTGTAAGATATTTGGTCATACTCTGACTGACTGTCCTAAAGTTGTTATACCTCCTGTTGAGCCTACTAAGCCTGTTAATGATAGTTTCAAGACTGTCAATAACAGGAAGAAAGGAAAACAAGGTGGTCCTACAATTCCGGGTAAAGGAGGGTTTACTAAACCTGTTGTGGGTAAGCAGTTTCAGTATCAACCCAAAAAGACTCCTCCTGAACCTAAGAATCTTGGTGGCACTAAGAAGAAGACTTGTGATGTGGCTAGTTCTAGTGGAACAACGATCTCTACATCTAACCAATTTGATGCTCTTAATATGGATGATACGGATGCGTTTGGTATTCCTACTTATGACACCAACTTGGATGTGGATGTTGGCCGTACAATGGAAGTTAATGAGGATGAGTCGGTTAAGACTGGTACAACATCACAAGAACCGCTTGTGAGTGATTCAATGAGAACTAAGGAAGTTGGTTCTACTCCTATAGTTGAGAAAATTAGTAAGCTTGAAAAGCTACTTATCGATGGTAAAGCTACTCTTGTGGATGATGAAGGTCATCCTATTCCGTCTGCCTCTATCACTAAGAGGGCTAACCCATTTTCCAAGGTGGGTGATGTTGTGGTTTCTGATAGTGATGAGGATGAGGTTCTTAACACGTTCGATGAATCAGCAAATCTTTTTGGTGGAGGTCATGAGCGTGAAGATGAATTTGATGACTATGATGATTACTCGAAGCAAATTTATGATCTTCCAGGGGAATTGGATGCTCTTAATGCCATTTATGGCTTTAATCTCCAAGGTCGTAGGAAGTAGTTTATATTTTTGTCCGAGTCTTTAAATGGTTTTGTTTTCTTGTCTAGAAAATAGGAAGTATCTTGTTATGTAAGCTTTCGCCTATGTAACGGGCTGAGATATGGGATTCGCTCATATCCGTTGTACTTAAATGTTTTTTGGAGTAATATATTTACCGGGTCGTTGACCTTTTACCCAAAAAAAAAAAGACATAATTGTGATTTCGAAGAAGTTGCTATCCAGGTGCAACATATTTTAGTCATCAAAACGACCATTATTGTTACAAAAAGTCTTGCTAAGAAAACATGATAATTATATGAACTTGATTTTTGTAATATAATTTTCAATAGCTATTCAATGCTTGAGAGTTGATCAGTACAGAGTGAATGAGTAGCCAATTTGGAGACTTCTTCGAGATGCCAAATTATATTAGATCAGCGCCGGAACAAATGAGATCAGAAGAATGCGTTTTGAAGGTGAACTCTTTAAGAGAAAATTGGAAGAAAAAAAAAATCCTCTTTTGTTTCTTTTGGAGAAACCTGCAACTTTCATTTTATGCAATATTGTTGTGGATAAATAGTTTCATTACAATTTATGGCATATTCAACATTATCCGAAACGTGTACCTTTTGTTCCTAACGACCACTAAAGTGGCCTTGTGGAGTGTGGACTAGTGGTTAACAATGAAGAATATCCAGCCTCAAAACTCACCAATGTGAAATAAAGGATAAACTTGCACAGTCATTCATTTATTGAATAAGGGTAAGGATCCAGTGAGAAGAAAACTTAAAATGAGAAGGATGAGAAATAACTATAACCACACATTTGAGATGGATCGACTTGATTAAGATGCATCTCTATTTATTTAGATGCATCCAAATTAGTTCCGAAAAGTAATTTGAAGTGAAAACAATGCAAAGTAGTACTAACAACAAATTTGACTAGCAGAGGACGAAAAATGTATAGGATTTGTCTAACTTGATGAAATGTATATAATATATGCATATGCATCTAATTTTTTGCTAGAAAATATATTATGGTGCATCTAAAAGATTATGGATGCATCTAATTTAAGTCGATGCATCTTAAATGTGTGATTATAGTTATTTCTCATCTTTCTCATTTTAAGTTTTCTTCTCATTTGATCCTAAGTCTACTGAATAAAACTAAGGCTATTTATAGCCTTTACAAGAAAGCAAGCATGAAAGTAGCAACAAAGTACTACTCCTCCTAAAGACCAGGTAACACAATAACCACTCTCCTCACATGTTCTTTATCCATGAGATCCGGTCATATACTTTTACCAAGCATAAATATACTGTTAAAAACATAATGCCAAAGCATTGCTGCTGCAAATAGCAGCCCAACATATATGCAGCACAAAGAAAATAATTTTACAACTTACATTTGGTACCCTTTAACATTTACTACTTTGCATAATTGGTCATTCCTTATTCATGTAACATCCCTGTAGCCAACAGGATCATTTTCCCAAAACGGACATAATATATAAAACCATAACATAGTAAACTATTAAAGCTTCTAGTCATGCATGCAAATGAACCAAATGAACGCTTTACCCAACATCAACCTCCCTTAATCATTTATTCACACCCTTTAGTCACAACAGATTTAATCACCTTCTTTTCGAACCATATCGATTCTCGACCTTTCCGGACACTGGACCTCCACCTCGGTCACATCCAAAGTCTTCTCTAGCTCAACCCCTTTTGATTGTTCACAACACTTGTAACATGTAACATGGCATCCCGTTAGACACGTTCATTACCATCTCGACTTCTACCGGATCCACGGACTCTTCCTCGGCCAAATCCAAAGCCACCCTATTTGAACTTCCACTGCCATAACATTCACACCCTGTTGTTTCACTGTAACACCACAATTTTTATAGTTCTAGTCAGAAATATATTATATATTGCTTCCAGAATAGAAGACGATTAAAAAGAAAATAGGAAGTCGCACTTGTTATGCATATAGTCTTATTATATTAAACACATTAGCTAACTAAATAAGATCACCCAGCTTGACTTGGACGTGCATTTTTCTTTTTACCCTTACCAGCACCACCTTCTGCATTTTTCTTCTTTCCCAATACCAGCAACACCTCTTGCAGTCTTCTTTCCCCTACGAGCTTGACTTGGACCTGTTTGACTTAGAGCAGCTTGACTAGGACCTTTTTTAGAAGGAGCAACTTGACTTGCACCTTTTTTAGTTGGAGCAGATTGACTTGGACAACTTGCAGCTTTTCTTCTTTTCTTGTTTTTGACCTGCACTGGAATGGTGTGTCCCTTGCATGTTCTCTTGTTATGTCCTGGAATTTTGCATAATCACAAGTTACAGTTTTCAGCTTTCTTGTAAGCTTTCCATTTTTCACCATATGAAGCATTTCAGTTGCAGACTTTTTCCTCTTCTTATTTGGTCTTCCTGATTGAGGATGATGATTGGGTGGAAGGATTTTTGTTGGAATGTCACACTTAGGCCACATAGTTCTCCATTTAATAGGGCCAATCTTTTATGAGTAAACTTGTCGCCATGTGTCCAATCTATAAAAGGCATACACCCACTCTTCTGGTAAACCTGGGTTCAAGTTGTTTTGTGCCATATTCCAATTAACTGCCACAACATGCTTGTAGGGCATACGAGTTAATTCCCAATACCTGCAAGTGCAAGTCCATTGTACCACATTCACCACACACTGGTCAAACCAAGGACCACTAGCTTGGTACTTTCATCTCCATTCCAAGATACAATATAGTCCGAAGCTTCATCTGAGATAAGTTTTAGCAACATAGTCGGAGTAGGAGTTAAGGGGCCATCACATTTGGCTATTATCTTATTAACAATCCCTATGCTCCTCATCAAATACTCCCTAGCATACTCTTACGCACTAATAATTGACATATCCCTATCATTAACTAGTTTGACATTGAAAACCTCACACACATTGTTCAATAACATAACTTTGCCCTACTTGTAAGAAAGTGAAAAACATGCATATTTGTTCACATTCACAATTATTAGATAGATAAGTAACTCTTGTTGAATAGAATGTTACCTGAATAGTGGGATGTAGACCAATGGTGAGGAGGTATCTTACATAACCAGTAATATGCATCCTTATTGAACTCCTTCAACTCATCCATTGCTAGCCTAAAATGCGGGACCGTTGTAGCAGTCGCACACTTCCAAATCATATCTTTGAACATTTTACCACTCCATCTTTGCTTCATATTTTCATGTATATGTTTAAGAAATAATCTATGCTCAACCGCTGGAAAACCTTGGCAATGGCTGGTATTATCCCCTATCACAATGCTAGTATATAAGTAAACATATTAGACAAAGACAGATAATTGTGAAAGTGAAATTTGAATTGCATATTACCTTCTGCCTATCACTAATGAAAGTGAAATTTGAATTGCATTGCAAGACAAGATCTTCACCCAGTTGTTCCAAAAACGATGTCCATGATTTTGTGGTCTCAGCTTTAGCAATACCATAAACCAGATGGTATATCCCATTGTTGGGATCCAACCCAATAGACATCAATAATTGACGTGGGAATGGACCCTTTATGGAGGCACCATCAAATCCCAATAAATCCCTTATCCCTGCCCTAAACTCATGTTTTGCTGCACAAGACAGATGTAAATTCTTTGAAAAACCCTTGCATTAACTTCTGAACCAAGTAGATAAGCATAGTCAAATTTATGCATCTGCTCAAAAAACACATTAAGCAGTAATCTGTTATAAAAACAATCCCATCACATGTCAGACAATTCAGTATACCATCAGAAGAAAACTGCATTCGCATTATAGCAGTATCAAGAAGATCATTAGCATAAGCACATTTTTCATCCAGACACTCGAACTTAACCAGATGCAAATATATGAGTTTCACAATTCTGGTAAGAGGACTTTAAAATACAGAAGCAATAACACTGTCTGAATAAGCAACACCCAAACTGCTTATTTCACCCTCTAATAAAGATGCAATCTCATACAAACACTCAACTCTGCTTATCTACTACATTAAAATGCAATACGTGGTGTTTAGGATTGTCAATTTTAAACTTAAGCTCCCAAACTGCTTATTTCATCCTAAATTTAAACTGCTAATTACAAAGAGCTGATTTACCCAAAACTAAGTAGATAAGCATAGTCACATTTCATCATCTGCTTAATAAAAGCAATAAGATGATAAGCTGTTTGAATAAGCAAAAATCCCAAACACCCCACATCACATGTCTATAATTCAGTATACTAACACATCATAACAGTTTCAACTCAAAAGCCAACAATCCCAATTCCCACATCAAGCAATTCACAATACTAATGAATCCAACATTCATATCATAGAAACAGTTTCGAATATCAAAAAATAGTCCCAAAGAACCGCACCTGCAAGTAAAAAGAGTAGGCAAAGGACTTAGATTATAAAGGGTTTTATATCATATTTATCAGTAAACTTTCTTGTATCAAACTATCCTATCTAATCTCGATTTGGTCAGCAGCTTATTTCACCCTCAAAAAAAGCATATAATCATGACCAGACACTCAAACCTTATCCACAATAAGGGGGTGTTTGGGATTACTATTTCAAACAGCTTATAAGCAGATGATCAGCTTATTTCACCCTAAGAAAACAGCTTATATCTCCCTAAGAGAAGATTTGTAATATCAAATTCACCAATACTTATCAGTTCATAATAAGCAATTTGGAATTACCCCCATCAAATATCTCATTTTCCTCTCAGTCACCCTGACTCACCATTTAGTTATACTCGACATAACCTGGCTCTGGCTATAGGCAGAGCAGGCGACGGCCCAGGGCATCGTACATGGTGGGGGCATCAAATTACGACATTACGTAGATTTCTTAAGCCCGATATGAGTCCAATAGTCCAGCAATTCCAAACCAATCGTTTCGGCCCAATAAGAAAATTTCATTGCATGCATGACTTACGCCGCTCACTTGAGAATTAGAAGTAATGTGAAAAACTCGTGCTACATCAGTTATATCTACAGTGGTTGTTGCAAACTTGACAATGACAGCTCCTGTTGACTGTATTTTGGCCACAAGGTTCCCAAGGTCTTCTATCGAAGGAGTATTTTGATAATTGTAGGGAGAAACTATGAGTTTGCACTTTGTAGGCTTGTCTCCATGGATTAAGTTGTTGAAATCATCAACGGCCTGCATTTGAGTTACTAAAATGAGAAATCTCATAGAAATATTATGTCTGATAGTAACTAAATTGTTGCAAACCAATAGACGCGTTTAATGTCAAGAAAAAAGTAACCTTAAGCTCAACATTGATGTGATCAGCTCCTAAATCCATTGCTAATTGAAGAGCGGCCAATCGACTCTGCTCATCTCTGTCGTACCGACCACCTTCCCATGTTCGTCTAGAAAATAACATAGAATCAGAAACCTTTTTTCGTGAAAGATAAAGTGTTACGACGTCATGTAATATGGAGTAGATTAATCAAGTAACCAATAGCCCTGGTTGTCCTAAAGAAAAATATAAAAGTCCCGTTTTGTAAGGACTCATAACAGTAATATCGAAGGAGTTGTCTGATGTCAATTCAGCATACAACATCAATACTTCTATGATCACATTGACTTCAGGGGATGTTTGGTAATGCTTATTAAAACTGCTTATGCTTTCATGAAATAACCAATTGCTATAACAGAAGGCAATGCTGCAAAAAGTATGTAGATAGGCTTCTACAGTAACAATACCAGATAATCAGATATCACATTTGTTTAAGTTTTTGGCAATCAGCTAATTAGGATTTAAGACGTAAAATAATCAGCCTATAATCATATCCAAACACTTAACTCCCAAACTGCTCATTTAATCCTAAACTTAAACTTCTAATTACAAAGAGCTTATTTACCCTAAACTAAGTAGATAAGCATAGTCATATTTCATCATCTGTTTAAAAAAAGCAATAAGAAGATAAGTTGTTTACATAAGCAAAAATCTCAAACATCCCACATCACATGTCAAACAATTCAGCATATTAAACACGTCATAACAGTTTCAACTCAAAAGTCAACCATCCCAATTCCCACATCAAGTAATTCACAATACTAATGAATCTAACATTCATATCATAGAAACAGTTTCAAATATTGAAAAATAGTTCCAAAAAAACACAACTGCAAGTAAAAAGAGTAGGCAAAGGACTTAGATTATAAAAGGTTTGATATCATATTTATCAGTAAACTTTCTTGTTTTGAACTATCGATCTAATCTCGATTAGGTCAGCAGCTTATTTCACCCTCAAATAAGCATATAATCATGTCCAGACACTCAAACCCTATCCACAATATCAAAACGCAATAAGGGGGTGTTTGGAATTACTATTTCAAACAGCTTATCAGCAAATGATCAGCGTATTTCACCCTAAGAGCAAATTTGCAATACCTAAATCACCAATACTAATCACTTCAAAATAAGCAATCTCGAAGTGCCCAAACACTCAAAAACAAAACACTAATAAACCCAACATTCATATCATAGAAACAGTTTCGAATATTGAAAAAAAGTCCGAAAAAAGAATCTACTCACCTGTAAGTAAAAAAGTGTAGGCAAAGGGGGTTAATTTAACAAGGATCTGAATACTTTCTGTGACATTAAACCCCTCCAAAAAAGGTTTCAAACTATCCAATCTAATCTCAACAAGATCAGCACAATAAGACTTAGCCAAATTCATAAGAACCAACATCTGGTGAATATCATCAGCCATTATTGGTGCACATATCAATGCGCTATTATTCCTTCTTACTCCATTTTCATTTTCACCACCCATCTTCTCAACAGCAGCTGCAGGTGTCACCTAACAACAACAACAACAACAACAAAAAAAGTCAAAAACAATAAAAATTAAGTAAATATATGAAGTTAATGAAAATGGGTCTTTTTTAAAGATTGGTTTCTTTTGACTTACCTGATGTGGGTTTCTGATTCATCATCCCCCATTATTATCAATCTCACCTGCACCCAACAAAAACAATAAAAAACAATATTTTTTAATAAATTGATGAAATTGATGGAAATAAAAGATGGGTTTTGTGAAAAGATTGGAGATATTACATCAAAATGTGAACTTTTAATGAATTGAAGGTTAATTTTTTGGGATTGAAAAGTTAGGGTTAGGGTTTTGATTTAGGGGAATAGTGGAGGGAAATTGAATTGGTTTGGGGGAATTTGATGAAATTTTGGGGTTTTTTTAGCGAGAAAACTAATTATAGTTTCTGCGCGGTTTTTTTTAAAATTTTTTAAATCATATATTTTTATTTATTAAAAAACAAATAATTTAATTTTTGTTTTGTCTGATTTATGATATTTAATTACAGTTTTTTACTATTAAAGATAATTATTTAAAAATTTTAATCCTATTATTAATTGCATCTTGCATCTTATCTATATTTTTTTTATTTATCTTCTACTTGTGGATAAATATAAAAGAGTAAATTACATGGTTGGTCCCTGTGGTTTGTCCAAAATAACAACTTTCGTCCCTCGAAGTTTAAAGTTGCATTGGTAGTCCCTAAGTATGTAAACAAATAACACACACGGTCCCTATAGGTGAAATTTTCGCCTCCAAAGAATAACATGAATGGTCCCTATAGGGACCAGGTGTGTTATTTGTTTACATACTTAGGGACTACCAATGCAACTTTAAACTTTAAGGGACGAAAGTTGTTATTTTGGACAAACCACAGGGACCAACCATGTAATTTACTCAATATAAAATGTTACTTAATAAGAATTTTTTTTTTTAAATACAATTATTACTAAATAAGGTACGAATCCATTTTTGCACACGTTTTTTTTTTTTTTTTATTATTATATAAAAGATTTTGGGGGATTTAGCTGATTATGGTTTTTGCACACGTTTTTTTTTTTTTTTTTTTTTGAGATTTTTTACTGTTTGTAACGGTGTAATGTTAGGGCCGTTTGGTTTCTATATAGGTTTAGGAGTAAGATTTAAATTTGGAGCCGTTTGGTTTATAGATGGGTTTGGACTTGGATTTGGTTTAGGATTTTGATTAGTTATAAAAATAATAAAAAATAAAAGAGATAAAATATATTTTATATATAATAATTTTTAAATATTTAATTTATATTAAAATGAGAAATAAAAAAATATATGTGGCTGAGAAATATTTCATAATATAAAAAGAAGCATTTTTTTGGTGTACATGTCAAACCCCACCACCTCATATGGGGTTGAGAATTTGGATTAATCCCTACCCGTGAAGCTAAATTGGACAAAAATGATTTCAGTTTCACAATTAATTAGCATAATAAAACAGGTAAACATATGAGGTTTTCCTTGTTGAGGGTTGTATTGGGGAGAGCGAGTCTTTGACTCAGAGGTGCGAAGCCTAACCAGGGTATCCCCGTGACCGTTTCCGACCCTTTTAGGTTTGAACCCTAACCTCTTGTAAGGAGGTTAGGTGCCCTAACCATTAGGTGGTAGTTAATTATTTAGCATAATACAACATTAAAAAACACACGCACAACACTAAAAACCACAGCTTTTATAATCACAAACATCTATCATCAAAGTCAGACATTGCAAAATAGCCTAAAATATAAACCAAAATCATATCAAATTTCACAATACAACACTAAAACTTACAATAAAATGCATAAGATAATTAAAGGGTGAAAAGAAAGGTTTATTAGCTTATATAAGCCCACGAGCCACAAAAAAGGGCTTTATCCTAACACCTCAATGAGCTTACTTTTTTCAAGATAAGCTAATAAGCACACCAAATAAGTACTCTAGTACAAATTAT
Source organism: Artemisia argyi (assembly GCA_030686995.1). Taxonomy (NCBI): domain Eukaryota; kingdom Viridiplantae; phylum Streptophyta; class Magnoliopsida; order Asterales; family Asteraceae; genus Artemisia; species Artemisia argyi. The sequence goes on along the minus strand of CM060685.1, from coordinate 217,600,270 downwards.
TACGTCTAAGTTATGAACACTCAAAAGTCATTAGTAATACAAATATGATGCAAATTGTTCATGTACACGCATGGGCGGAGCCAGGATTTAAAGTTAGGGGGTGCCGACTTTTTTCTGATAAAGTTGCGATAGATTTTATATGTAAATAAATTACCATGTCATGTAGTTCGTAGTACCAATATAAATTCTATAGCCTATAGGTCGTGCTGTAGCTATGATTGTGATTATGGGGTTATAAACAACATCGTGTCTTTGTTCATAAAATATTGATTAGATATTTTTTCCTTATGTTGTTCATGTTCTATCTTTGAAGCTATATAAGAGTAAAAACTCTTGTGTACTACTAGTAGGAACTAATACTAATACATAAATTTATATGTGTGGCAAAAATAAATAATGCTAAGATTTTCAATTCATACAAAAAAATTGGTCTTACATATTACCAGTAAATTTCTAAGTTAGTTACATTGTTCTAGCTTTAATGAATATGCTCAAAAGAAAAGATGAAGAATATAGTTAATTGAAGATATTGGAACTGTTGCCTAAGCAGTTAGCATGAAAACTTTTCTTGTTGTATTATTTGAGGTTATGTTATTGCATCAGGCATGTATAACTAAAATGAATGTACATGTGTAAATGAATATTTCTAAATTTTAAGCTAGTTACTCTTTATAAATATTTACAAATCTATATTGGACTACTAGTGAATAAAACAATAACATGGAAATATTAAAGATTGAGGACGAATAATTGATTATCTGCGTTGAAGACCAAAGAAAATGGGAACCAAAAGTATAACATTTAAATAGACAACATGTGGAAAGTTGAAGTCTTAGGCTATGTTTGGCACATGAGATTGTATGTTTGGCAAAAGTAACTGTTGCTGGTGCTGGTGCTGGTGCTGGTGCTGGTGCTGGTGCTGGTGCTGATGCTGATGCTGATGCTGATGCTGATGCTGATGCTGGAGATGGAGATTATTTTTCAGATATTATAAAAGATTATTTTTTTTATAATCTCTTATAAGTTCTGTCTTCCAAACAAATATTATTTTTTAAATAACTTATTTTTTGAAAAAATAAGCATAATCTCATGTGCCAAACATAGCCTATGGAGAGATTATGCTTATTTTTTCAAAAAATAAGCTATTTAAAAAATAATCTTTGTTTGACATACAGAACTTATAAGAGATTATAAAAAATAATCTTCCATAATCTCTGAAAATCAAATGTTACTATTTTATAATCTCTATCTCCAGCACCATCACCAGCATCAGCACCAACAACAGTTACTTTTGCCAAACATACCCTTACAGGCTATGTTTGGCACACAAGATTGTTGAGAGATTATGCTTATTTTTTCAAAAAATAAGCTACTTAAAAAATAGATTAACCGTAAACTTTTTAATTTATGGTCGCGTAAAGGAGTAAAGGGGAGGCCCATTGGCCAAATTGCATGAGATACAGGCTTTACCCCTCATCACCATTGAAGTAGTTGGAAAAGTAGTTGGACAGGTTGGGGGAGGCAGCACCCACCTGTCGCCCTATCTCCTCCACCCCTATGTACATGTAATATACATGGGGTAGTAAACGGTTGTGGGGATTCATGTAAACCACATAGATTTTTGTCGTGCTCCGTAAATTTTTTTTATTTTTTATTTATTTATTTATTTTTGGTTACCATGGTTTCTAACCTTTTGGCCAACTAATCCACGCGGTTTGCACATAGCATGAATTGAACTTGAGACATATGATATTTTATGAAAAATAGTCACGTCGTTTCACAAAAGGCCGCCCTTGAGTGGTTTGTATAATTTTTGTAAAAAATCTCGATTTCTATGAAATTAGTGTAGTCTCAAATTTTTTAGTTATATCTCTTGTTCAGTGGTGTTTGTCTAAGCTTATTGTGGGCTTTAGGTTATCCAATAATTATGTTATGGCTTAAGATAAATAAGCCCATAATAGGCCGAATAAAAAGAGCTTATAAAAACTTGCTTATAAACATAAGCTTATTCAAACACCTCAAGGGACCGACTTTATCTAAATCTAATAAATTCACAAAATCAGTTGTGTCGGTGTTTGTATAAGCTTATTAGTGAGCTTATGAGCTTATTGCTTTCAACTTATTGAAACTTATGAGTGTATATAAAGTTTAGAGTAAATTACATGGATCTTCCATGTGGTTTGTCCAAAAATACACCAGCAATCCTTGATTTTTTTTTTAACCAGATAGACCCTAAGGTTGATAAAAATCAACCATCCCTAATTATGAAAAAGAATAACACGATTAGTCCTTCGAATTTGAAAAAAGAATAACACAAGCAGTCGCTAGACTTTGAAAAGAATAACACCTAGTCCCTAGAGGGACTACTAGAAAAGTCAAGAGGTGTATCTTTAGACAAACCACGTAGTGGATAAGTAAAATTTGTTATGTCATAATTAGTTTATATAAGCCGATAAATTTAAAAATAAGGCTGGGAAAATAGGCTTATGAAACGTAAGCTGAAATCACAAAAGCTTATAGGCTTAAAAAACAACCCAATTTATAAAGGAAAATGACAAAGATAACTAATTTTACAAATATATTTCATCAAATACTCAATTTTTATCCAAAAAGCCATTATACCCATAAAAATAAAAGGTCTTGCTACATTTTTGTATTTTTTTATAAAAAATCGCAAGGTTTCCCTTGCTAGTTGTTCTAAAAAATCGCAAGGTTGACTAGAAAAGTCAAGCTTGCTAGTTTTCATAATAGCAATGTACGATTTTTTTTAAAATCCACAAATTGTAGCAAGACCTTGCTAGTTTCATTGGTATAATGACTTTTTTGCATAAAAATTGGGTATTTTTTGAAGTTTGTTTGTAAAATTGGTAATGTCTTTCGTTGTATTAAATCGTTCTCTAAAGGTACTTCAAGTGGAAGAGATGGTTTGACGGCATTACATTTTTTAGAAGATTTATGTCGAGAGGGGTCTGCTACTTCCATGGATCTCTTAAGGGAAATCACCTCAGCCATTAATTTGTTGTTAGTAGGAAGGTGTACGCCTATTTTGGTAGAGTTTGCTGCATCTGCTCATATCACACCACTCCTTAAACTAGATATCGTGATTCAGCCAATTGCAGTAGGCACTATATGGAGACGTTTGGTTTCCAAGGTTGCTATAAAAGGTATGGGTAAACAAATGTCAAAGTAACTGAGAGATTTTCAGTTTGGAGTTGGATCGTTGGTGGTGCTGAGGTTGTTTTACATACTGCCAATAGGTTGTTGAGTGAATATCACAATAAAGGGTCTCTTACAATGCTTACAGTGGACTTCTCGAATGCGTTTAACCAAGTGGATAGATCGCAATTACTTCGCGAGGTGAGGGTTAGGTGTCTATCTATTTCTTTATGGGTGGATTTCTTATATAGGCAGGAAACAAGGTTATATATAGGAGACACACATATCTGGTCTACCACTGGGGTGTAGCAAGGCGACCCATTGGGACCTTTTCTTTTTGCTCTTGTATTGCACCTGCTAGCATACAAGATCAGAGACAATTGCAAGCTTCTTCTTCATGCTTGGTATCTTGATGATGGGATCGTTATTGGAGACTCAGAAGAGGTGGCGAGGGTGATAGACATTATAAGGGTGAGTGGTCTTGGTTTGGGTCTTGAACTTAATATCAAGAGATATTTTGGCCCTCATGTAATGGTATGAAGCTTCATGAGGGTTTATTTCATGTTGATATTCGGAGGCCGTCATTGGGTGTGAAGCTTCTTGGGGGAGCTGTTAGTAGAGACACAGGTTTTGTTAGTGGGTTAGCTATGAGGAGAGCTGTGAATGTTGTTGATTTGATGAGTCTTTTTCCACAGTTACATGACCTGCAGAGTGAGCTCCTTTTGCTTTGATCATGTATGGGTATGACCAAACTCTTTTTTTTGGTTTAAGGACATGCCAACCTGTACACATGGAGGAGGCGGCCTTATTCTTTGTCAGCAGATATGGGCTTGTCCATTTTCTTCTCTTATTTGTTATACAGTTTTGTATTAACATATTCACCTATTTTCACAATAAATAAATAAATAAATAATAGTAATAGTAGTAGTAGTGGTGGTTGTGGTGGTAGCAGTAGTAGTGGTAGTGGTAGGAGTAGTAGTAGTAGTAGCGGTGGCGGTGGCGGTGGGCAGTGGTGGTGGTGGTCGTGCTCGTGGTTGTGGTCGTGGTCGTGGTAGTGGTGGTAGTGGTGGTAGTAGTGGTGGTAGTCGTGTTGGTAGTATTCGGGGTGCTAGAAGTAGTAGTGGTGGTGGTGGTAGTGGTGGTAGTAGCGGTGGTGGTCGCAGCGATGGTGGTAGCAGAAGTGGTGGTAGCAGCAGTAGTAGTGGTGTTGGTGGTGGTAGTAGTAGTGGTGATGGTGATGGTGGTGGTGGTGGTAGTAGTAGTAGCAGTAGTGGTGGCGGTGGTGGTGGTAGTGATGGTGGTGGTGGTAGTAGGAGCAGCAAACGACAACGACAGCAGCAGCGAGCAGTAGCCACAGCAGCACCAGTAGTAGCATCAGTAGTAGTAGTAGTAGTAGTAGTAGTAGTAGTAGTAGTAGTAGTAGTAGTAGTAGTAGTAGTAATACAAGATAAACAGTCAAACTAACATAATTATAGGTCAAAGGACCAAACCCGTTACGGGTCAAAACCACATAAAGAGGATCCAAGAGAAAAGAAATCTAGGAACTAAATTCGTTATACCGGACCAACCACAAGGACCATTTAAGTAATTAACTCTTATTAATATTTTTAGAGAATGCAAGTATGTAACCTAATTATCAAGAAAAACCTACACCTTTTTTATAAAAGGGATTTGATAAATTTCCCTTTTATCGTATATAGTATTCTTTGGTTGAGTCAAGCCGGTAAGCTAATGAGATGCTTTAAGGGCTTCTTACGCATGACTAATTGGATGGTGTAGTGGTGGTGTGATGAGTGCTTATTCACTCATCCTTTTCAAGCCTTATTTCAGACCAAAAACACAAAATACTAACCAAAAATGCCAAGAGAATGCATGTTTTTGAATTTGTGTATGTGCAGGTACGGATATGAGAAAAATGAATAAAAACATAGCAAAACCGACAAAAACGAGCACGAGATGGGAAAAAGGTCAAAAGCCGGAGCCGGGGAAGCAAAATGATCAAAGAAAGTTCAAATTGTCAATAGGAGTCCTCAGGAATTCATAAAGTTGCATGTTTAGTCCCTGGTGAAAGTTTGAAGAAATTACAACATTAGTCCCTCAACTTTCAGAGTTTGGCATTAATGGTCCCTCAAAGATAATGTAAAGAAAAATCATCAAGTGGTCCTCCATGAATCTTAGAATGGCAACAAATACCCTTGGATTACATTTTTGGTAAATTACAGATTTGGTCCCTGGATTTTTAGATTTACAACTTTGGTCCTTGTGATTAATACTACTCCTAAACCAATAAACACAACCGGATCCACAATACCACTTAGCCCAACAAACAAAGCCTATCCCTAAATGCTACTACCCGGCCTGCTACCACTAAAACCCGACCCAACTTCTCTTAATAAATTCCATTTAAAAAAACCCGCCCCCTCTTTTTACCACAAACCCAGAAAACACTGTAGCAAGAACCCTAATTACCCTTCCCCTAAAATTACCCTCGTTCAATAATAATTACCTAATGATTAGTCTTCTAGAAGGTCAGTCACGTGTCAGGGAATGTTAGCACATGACAGAGGGCGCATGGGCCAATAAGAAGCCACACGGAGGATAGGCATCAATCACATCAATCAATCAAGGGTCCTCAATGCTTGGAAGCATCTAGAAAGAGATCAAACGGCTAAAAAGGGGCTCCAACAAACACAAAATACACACGGATAGCTGAGGTGGATTCTGAGGACCTCAAACCCTAGCAACCTAGCTCACCTATATATACCCCCTCCATTTCATGTAATGGGGGTGCCTTTTTATTTTGTATTGTTATGCTGTCATTTTATTTCTTGTATTAAGTCGTTTTATTAATGAAAATTTAAATTCAGTTTTATTATAATTGTCTTGTTTCTTATATCTCTTATTTTATGCTTATTGCTTATTTCATTTCTGTTCTCAGCTTATAGTTTCTATTTACTTATTGTCTTTTAAATTCAGTTCTACTTTTCAATTTACTTAGTGTTGTTTCAAGCATTACATAAAAAGAAAAAGAAAAAAAAATAGAAAATCAGAAAATACAAAAAAAAAATTATTATCAAGTTCTTATGAAGCTTCAAAAAGCTTTTCAGTTGTTTAATTAGTTTCATATCAGCTGTTTATAGCTTTTGTGATACTATCTAAGGCACCAAACACTCATACTCTCTCAATTTCAATAAAGTCAACAAAAGTCAACTATAGTGCTTATTTGAATAAGCACTACTTGTTTGGTGTACAAGGCAGCCATAAGAAGCCATTGGCCTGTCTAAAGACAGGCAAGCTTAGTGAACCCCCTCTTTTCATGCTGAGGGGGATTTAAGTTTGTAAGTTCAATCTCAATTCATCATTGTTTCATCTATTAAGCTTATAGTAGTATAGATCTGTATTGAGTTGTTCTTATTGGTTGATATAGCTTGTGCTTGTGCTATAATAGTTGGATATAGTAGTTGTTTCATCTGTTTGACTGTTTGATTATTGGATTGTTGATTTATAGTCACTAGTTCATCATTTCTGTGACATATCTATGGATCTAATTTCTGAGTAGCTATTGCATCTGAGATCTGTTTTCTGCTTTGGTTTATAGTTAATGAATCATTGTATGTTCATAGGTTGAAGTTTGGAGTTAATTTGGTTGGATCTGTGGTGTTTTCTAGTTGTTGACAGGAAATTAAGGAGTGTTTGGATAGTTATAGTTTGCTAGTAGTAAGTAATTTTCAGAGGTTAATTTTGGTTTTAACAGGTCACTTAGGATATAACTAGAGTTAGAATAGCATAATATCTATAGCTTATTAGTTAAAATAGTCAACACACTAGTTAATCTCAAAACAGTTAAGTGATAGAAGGATTTAGGATTAAGTTAGCTTATAGATTATAGTAAACTAGTAGCAGCAACTTTTAGCAATAGTTAAATAGCTTAACATCAATTCAGTAGTCAGTAAAGTGCAATCAAAAATCAAATTGGTCAAAGTTTTGTGTTCATCATAAAGTCAAAAAGTTTTTGGATTGTTTGTTTTGGTCAACTTTTCATCAGCTTGCATAGTTCTCAAAATTGATTCAAAATACTTTTCAAAAGTGGTTGTGCAATATTTGGTAGTAGGTTTACAAGTTTCAAAAATAATTTTTAGGTTTGTAAGTCATTTGCTTATCTAAAAAGCTTATTGAAGTGACCTGTTTCAGCACATAAGTGCCCTGCATATTCAGTGACAACCAATATTCCTAGGTTGATTTGAAGGTCTTAATTGGATTAGAGTTCCATTTTTAAGGTGGTTTTGTGATCTCTGGTAGCTAGACAGTAGTTAGCACCCATATACTCACATTCATCAGCTTATTCATACTGCTTATTCATCTCATTTAGTGGGGTGTTTGGAACTAGTTTCTGAATTTTCAAATAGGGCTGCAAATTGGTTGTAGTGATCGTAAGTGTGGTTTTAGTGTTCATCTGAGCTTATCTATACTCATTGTTACTATTCCAATTGGTTCTTGGCAATTGCTTAATAGTTTCAGCTTATTTGCTTATCTCATTGAGCTTATTGAACCTGTTTTGGCATCCTTCTGTGTTTCTGTACATCAATGTGGTTCTGATTTGTTCCATTAAGCTTAAATAAGTTCTAAAATCATTTGGGTAAAGTTTCAGGTCAATTAGTCAAGTTTTGCTTATAAATAAGCACTTTCCAATAAGCAGTTTTGGTCTAATCAGCACTTCCAATGCTTATTTTCAAATTTTTATATTTTTCCTAGATTTAGAATAGCATTTTAGAATTTTGCTGAAATTTTCAGATTTTTCCAAGTTCATTTGCTATTTTTCTTATTTAATTTTCAATTATAATCATTTTTAATTACTTTTTAATTACTAAAAAATTCAAAAAAATCAGAAAAACCCTAGAAAAATCCAAAAAAATATTAGAAAATTATTTTTAGTTATTTTAGAATTTTAGAAATTTATTTTGCATTTTTCTCAATTTATTTACATTTTCTTTTAATTTTTAATTAGTTAAATTAGTTTTTAATTCATAAAAAATAATTAAAAAGTCAAAAAAATATTTTTCTTTTTCTCAAAATTTTCTTTTATCATTTTTAATTTTTGAAAATTATTTCCAAGTCCGTAGGAGTAGCGTAGCTTAAAAGTCGCGTTTTATTTTGTACGGTTACGTTTATTTTACGTTTTAATTTACGGTTTTCGTTTCTACGTTACGTTTTTGGTTTGTTTAGTTGAATTACGTGCTTAATTGATTATTTGTGCTTCATTTAATATTTCATTAGTGTAATCTCATCATAATCACTTTTTACCACTTTTCACGACACGTTTTCCGAATCGGAAATTCGGAATTCCATTCACCCTTCACACGGAATACGACTTCGGGTTATCCGTATTTCTTTGCGGATTTCTTGAGCTTACATCTATACTATAATATTGATATTTTGTTTTTCACGAATCAATTTTGGCGCCGCTGCCGGGGAAGGTTGAAGTGAATTTTTGAATATTCGCTTTTGAAAAAAAATGTGTTTTGATAAGCCTTCCTCTATTTTGTATATATTATATAAATATCGAAAAATCAAAAACACTTTTCCTAAAGTGTTTTCACAAAAATACCAAAAAAATAATAAAGTTACAGCCTCGACTCGATCGAAAGAAAGGGCGTTGTAAACCAAATAAGTCTCCCAATATAACTACGCGTGAAATTAATTGCTAATCGGATTACTTTAATTCTACAACCGAATAAGCGGAAAATACGGATAGCTTTGACATTAAATTGCAAGCTGAAGAGAGATCCATTCTTCTCTCCCGTTCCGTCGCGAGTAGATTAAGGGAAACGGTTTACGATTAACGTAACGTTTGAAAAGAAAAACAAAAGTTTAAGTTTAAATTTTGCTTTATAAAAATAAAAATACAAAACGATTTTCCTTTTCAAATTTGATTTTCCTTTTATTTTTCAAAATTTGAGTTTTTGTGGTGTATGAACACCAGGTCATCTTCTAAACGTCTTATTTCTCCATTATCGAACCCCGAGAGTTTGATACGAAACACACACAAAGTTCGTTTCCCTAACATCACGGAAATGGAACAAAACAACCACAACAATCAACACCCTCCGGTGGGTGTAGTTCAAAATGCACCAGCTCCTGATCTCCGAACGATGGAGGAGCTGTGTCAACCGACAATGCACGGTAGAGGTGGTCCGATTGCCCCTCTCAATATTGAGGCTACGGATTTTGGACTTAAGCACCATATGATTCAACAAGTCCAGAATTCGTGCCAATTTCACGGATTACCGGGTGACGATGCTAACAAGCATCTCGACAAATTTTTAACCGTCACCCAAAGTATGAAACAACATGGGGTCTCTGATGACGCCCTTTGTCTTTCTCTCTTCCCCTATTCTCTTACACATCATGCCACAGCTTGGTTTGATCGTCTTCCCAAGAACTCGATTCATACCTTCGAAGAAATGGTATCGAAGTTCTTGGCGAAATATTTTCCACCATTAATGGAGACGAAACTTCGAAACGATATTAGCAATTTCCGTCAGCTTCCCAACGAATCTTTATTCGAAGCTTGGGAACGCTATAAGCTTGCTATTGATCGGTGTCCAAACCATAACATGCTTCTTGTTACGATAATTGATACGTTTTACAATGGTTTGACTTTGCGACATCGGGACACGATCAATGCAGCTGCGGGTGGAACTTTTATGAAACGACGTCCTGATGATTGCTACGAACTTATTGAGAATATGACGGCTCATTACAATTACTGGGATTCCTTTGCCGAGAGGAATGAGTCAAGAACAACCGTTGCTCATAATTCTTCTACGTCTAATTCTGAAATAGCCGCAATTACTAAGAAACTCGATGATTTGTCGACTGCTGTTTTACGAATGCACCAAACGTCTCAGAATCAAAATCAAGTCAAGAACCATCAAGTCAATATGGTGAACAATGTTTGTGAGACTTGTGGTGGTCCTCATTCGTATTTTGAGTGCCCAGCCACCGGTGGCTACACTCACGAGAATGTGTATGCTACTTCGGGAACCTACAACATGGGCGGTAACGGATACCAACCACAGGGTGACCAAAATCTTCTTAGCTACCGTTCGAACCATTATGTTGGACCACCCGGTTTTAATCAACCGTCTCAAGTTAATCAAGTCAATCAAGTTAATCAAAATGTGCAAAACCGAAATCATCAATTCAATCACAATGCTAATCAAAATCGGATGAACAATGGTTTTCAGAATCAAAACAATGGTTTTCAAAATCAAAATCGGGGAAATTACAATCAAGGCCCGAATCAAGGGAATTTTCATGGAAATTTTCAAAATGTTAATCATGGGAATTATAATCATGGAAATCAGAATTTTCAGAATCAAGGTTTCAATAACAACAATCGTGGTCAAAATTTTCAAAATCCAGTTGTGAATCAGTCTTCTTTGGATGAATTACTCAAGCAGTTTATGAAAAGTCAAGAGGAAATGAATAAAATGTTAATCAATCAAATGGCCGAATTGAAGAAGTCTTTAAATGATCGACCCTCGGGCTCGGGTACTCTTCCAAGCAACACGATCGCTAACCCGAGGGGCGATGCTAAGGCGATCACGACTAGGAGTGGTATTATTATCGATGGACCAACGGCTCCGACTACCCCTTCTTCTTCTTCGTCTCCCAAGGTAGTCGTCCGTGAAACCGAGGCGACAACGGATACGGAAATTCCTAGTAATAATGGAAGGACCGAGAACATCCAACCTCCGGCGGTCCCAACGTCTAAAGGAAAAGATAAAATTGTTAATGAAACTAAAAGTCCCGTGAAAGTTAATTTGCCTTATCCGTCACGCTTAAACGAACAAAAGCACCGTGAGAAAGATAAAATTCAGATGGAAAAGTTTTACCAAGTTTTTCAAGAGCTACATTTTGACATAACTCTCGCGGATGCTATACTTTTGATGCCTAAATTTGCTTCAATGCTAAAAGGTCTTTTGAATAACAAGGAAAAATTGTTTAAAAAATCTCGAACCCAGATGAATGAGAATTGTTCGGCGGTTATCCTCAAAAAGCTCCCCGAAAAGCTTGAAGACCCCGGTCGATTTCTCATTCCATGTAATTTTCCTGGGATGGTTCAATGCTTCGCCTTGGCCGATCTTGGTGCTAGCATTAACCTAATGCCGTTATCAATTTGGAAAAAGTTGTCTTTGCCCAATTTGACTCCGACTTGTATGACCCTCGAGCTTGCCGACCGATCTACTTCCCGCCCGATGGGAATAGCCGAGGATGTCTTTGTTAATGTTGGAAAATTCCATTTCCCTGCTGATTTTGTCATTGTTGATTTTGATGCTGATCCGCGGGTACCTCTCATTCTCGGAAGAGGTTTCCTAAGGACCGGCCGTGCTTTGATTGATGTTTTCGATGAAGAAATTACCTTACACGTTGGTACCGAAGTCGTAACTTTTAACTTGGATCAAACCGCGAGGTACTCCTCCGAGTTTGACAAATATTCCATTAACCGAATCGACGTTATCGACGAAGTTACGGAGGAGTACGCTCAAGAGTTACTTGATTTTATCGAACATGCTTCGAGTGGCAATCCCACTCACTCTTCTGAACCGATAATTTCCGATCCTTCCCCTTCCCTTACTCCGTTTGAGGGATGTGATTTCATCTTGGAAGAGATCGAGGCTTTTCTTGCTAATGATTCGATTTCACCGGAAATTGATCATTCTAATTGTGACCCGGAGGGGGATGTACTTTTGATTGAGAAATTGTTAAATGAAGATCCCAACCCGTCCCTCCCTCCGCTTGACCTTAAAATGGCCGACGTTAAAGAAGTTAAGCCGTCTACTGAGAATCCTCCGGAACCCGAGCTCAAGGATTTACCTCCTCATCTCGAATACGCATTTTTGGAAGGAACCGACAAACTTCCCGTCATAATTTCTAAAGAACTTAAAGATGAGGAGAAGAAACGTCTCTTAGATGTGCTCAGGAAGCATAAGAGTGCCATCGCTTGGCAAATTTCTGATATTAAGGGTATCGACCCTCGTTTTTGCACGCATAAGATCTTACTTGAAGATAATTTCAAACCGTCCGTTCAGCAACAACGACGGGTTAACCCGAAAATTCATGAGGTTATCAAAAAGGAAGTTATCAAACTCCTCGATGCCGGAATGATTTATCCAATCTCGGATAGCTCTTGGGTTAGCCCGGTCCACTGCGTACCGAAGAAAGGTGGAATGACCGTCGTTACAAATGAAGATAATGAATTGATTCCGACACATCTCGTTACCGGATGGAGAGTTTGTATTGATTATCGTAAATTGAATGATGCGACTCGTAAGGACCATTTCCCACTTCCATTTATGGATCAAATGCTAGAACGCCTAGCGGGAAATGAGTTCTATTGTTTTCTTGATGGATTTTCCGGCTATTTTCAAATACCTATTGACCCTCCGGACCAGGAAAAGACTACCTTAATTGCCCTTATGGTACGTTTGCCTATCGTCGTATGCCTTTTGGCTTATGCAATGCTCCAGGCACGTTCCAAAGGTGTATGATGTCGATATTCTCGGATATGATCGAGAAAACCATGGAAGTTTTCATGGATGATTTCTCGGTTTATGGAGATTCTTTCACTTCGTGCCTCTCTCATTTAGAAAATATGCTGAAACGGTGTGAAGACACCAACTTGGTTCTAAATTGGGAGAAATGCCATTTCATGGTCAAAGAGGGCATTGTCCTCGGCCACAAGATTTCGAAATCTGGGATTGAGGTCGATAGAGCTAAAGTCGACGTTATTGCAAAATTACCTCATCCCACGACCGTTAAAGGAATTAGAAGTTTTATCGGTCATGCCGGCTTTTACCGACGTTTCATTCAAGACTTTTCTAAGATAGCCCGGCCTCTGACACACTTGCTTGAAAAAGATGCTTCGTTTATCTTCTCAAATGAATGCATCGAAGCATTTAATGTTCTTAAAAAGAAGTTAACAGAGGCTCCCGTCTTAATTGCCCCCGACTGGGACTTGCCCTTCGAGCTAATGTGCGATGCTAGCGATTGTGCCATTGGTGCAGTCCTAGGGCAACGCAAGTCTAAACATTTTCAGCCGATACACTATGCCAGTAAAACAATGACCGACGCTCAATACCATTATACGACTACTGAGAAAGAAATGTTAGCCGTCATTTACGCTTTTGAAAAGTTTCGATCTTATTTGCTTTTGAAGAAATGCATAGTGTACACGGATCATTCGGCTCTTAAGTACCTTATGGCAAAGCAAGACGCTAAGCCACGCTTGATGCGGTGGGTTCTCCTCCTTCAAGAATTCAAAGTTGAAATTCGAGATAAAAAGGGAGCTGAAAACCTTGCTGCTGATCACTTATCACGTTTAGAGAATCCCCACCAAAGTGTTTTTGAGAAAAAGGAGATTAACGAAGCATTTCCTCTCGAGACACTGGGGAGTTTATCACATGGTGATTCTAGTACCCCATGGTTCGCCGACTTTGCGAATTACCATGCGGGGAATTTTATCCGGAAAGGGATGTCGCTCAAGCAGAAGAAAAAATTCTTCAAAGACGTTAAGCATTATTTCTGGGACGATCCCTATTTGTTTAAGATATGTGCGGATCAAGTGATCCGGCGGTGCGTTCACTGCAAAGAAGCCGCTGACATTCTTATGGCATGCCACAATGGACCCACGGGGGGACATCATGGTGCCAACTTCACCGCTAAGAAAGTTTTTGATTCCGGCTTCTACTGGCCGACGATTTACCGGGATGCTTATGAGTTGGTTAAATCATGTGATTCTTGCCAGCGTCAACGAAAAATTACTCAGAAGGACGAGATGCCTCAAAATGCTATCCAAGTCTGTGAAATTTTTGACGTCTGGGGTATCGATTTCATGGGTCCATTCCCGTCTTTTCGTGGTAACAAATATATACTCGTGGCCGTTGATTACTTGTCTAAATGGGTCGAAGCAAAGGCGCTACCCACCAATGACGCCCGAGTTGTAGTGAAATTTCTCAAGAGTCTCTTCGCCCGATTTGGTGCACCTCGTGCTATTATAAGCGATCGTGGGACCCATTTCTGTAACGACCAATTTGCTAAAGTTATGCTCAAATATGGTGTCACACATCGTCTTTCTACGGCATATCATCCACAGACGAGTGGTCAAGTTGAGGTCTCCAATCGTGGCTTGAAACGTATTTTAGAAAGGACCGTAGGTGAACATCGTGCTTCTTGGACCGATAAGTTAGATGATGCACGTTGGGCCTTCCGTACAGCTTACAAAACACCCATCGGGTGCACTCCTTACAAGCTGGTTTACGGGAAGGCCTGCCATTTGCCCTTTGAACTTGAGCACAAGGCCTACTGGGCCTTGAAACATGCTAATTTTGACCTACAAACCGCGGGTGATCACCGAAAAGTTCAGTTGAATGAATTAGTCGAGCTTCGTGATCAGGCCTATGAGAATTCTTTGATCTACAAAGAGAAGACAAAGAGGATTCACGATGCTAAAATTAAAGATCGCGTCTTTAATGTTGGTGACCGAGTCCTTCTTTTCAATTCTCGATTAAAGATTTTCTCGGGCAAGCTAAAAACCCGTTGGTCTGGACCATTCACCATTACCCAAGTATTTCCTTATGGAACCGTTGAACTTGCTCAACCTAATGGTCCCAATTTTAAGGTGAATGGTCATCGTGTTAAACATTACTTTGGAGGGGACATACCACCCATGGTTGTCCCGGATCTCCAGACTTTCCCCAAGGACGATTAAATTCGGGGATCGAGTCAAAGCTCATGTGACTCGGTGAACAAAAACAAGCGCTTCGTGGGAGGCACCCCATGCTTATCCATTTTCATTCTCTATTTTCTATTTTCTAATAACGTAACGTGAGGGGGGCGACCCTTTCCAAACTCGTGTTTTCGTGGTTGTTTGTGAATGTTCAGGAATTTCCCCGAAGTTTGAGGACTCTCGTGCTCGTGGTTTGTCATTCTCTCCACTCGAGTCTCATGCTTCGCTGCTCTTTCGGAAATTCACCATATCCAAAATCTTATCGACTAACGTTTATCTCTTGGCATACTTAATAAACGGCCTTAGATTTTACGTAGGATTACCCCTCCCTTAAAACATTGAGGACAATGTTTCACTTTAGTCTGGGGGGGTGAATCTTCGATTCGATTTGACCTGCACCATCGTCTGAGCTATTAACTTACGCAACTCCGTTTTCCACCAAAAATGTTAATTTTTGTCACCACTTTATTTAAGTTCAAAAAAAAAAAAAATAATAAAAAAATAAAAAAAAAAAAAAAATTAATGAAAAAAAAAAATGAAAAGTTATATGATATGAATAATAAGTTTTGACACCTTATTTTGATTTTCCTACCGGCGAGAGTAGAAATAAATGTTCCGACTTGACCGGGCGTGTTGAGCCCTAGCTTGTCTCCCTTAACCAACATAATCAAAAGATTATGGCTAAGCATCCGCGGATCTCATTATTTGGGATTTTAAATTTGCGGAGATCGAGGAATGATAGAGTTTATTTAGAAGTTTCGTGCTATACACGGATCGCATTACTGGGATTTAAAAAGCCCACGAGGGGTACTTGTGGCCTCCTTGTTCCCATCAGAAACGTCACCAATATATAATAGATGTCTAGGATTAATTAAGGGTTTACGGTTTGGGCAATACTTAGTTTTTTCTCGTTCCCAACAAAATCTCTGCATATGGGGGTTTGGTACACATAGGGGTACTGCCAGTGTTACGGTGAAATAGACTATTGCATCTTGCCGGTTCGCAGCCGATGTTGTGATCTTAGTAAAGGCCGTAGGACTTGGGGTTTGGCGTATAGTTATGAATATCAATAATAATAGTCCAAAGCCAAATAAAAAGGCAGAGGAATCCGAAGCTATAAAAAAGCAGCGGATAGAAATCCAAAGTCATAATAAAGCTCTTACATCTTAGCGGCTCATAAACCGTTGACTGTAAAAGAATAAAGGACTAAGGACCAAAGTATTATTAAAGTGCTTATTATTATGCAAAAATGCCAAGCTTCGACTCCGGGGGTTTCCCTAATAAAAAGCTTCCGTTTCGGGTATCAAACATGGTATGTCTCGGTCGTAAATAAAAAGGGGGCCTCCACAAATCGTGTTAAATCAGAGACCTTCATGTGGACCCGATTTCTGTATGCAGGGGTTTTCGAGGGAAAGTTTGGAAACTACTTAGCGTTCAAATTTTGTGATCTTATCGGACAACAAATATCGAAACGAGAAAATATGAAGCAATTCATTTCTCACAAATTAAAATCCTTAGATACAAAACTTAGGACCTGGGGACAAGAGGTAATACACAAGTAACTTTTGTGGGCAGTGTTAGCATCTAACTTTCGGATAAACAATGATTTCGATTTTACGCTTAGTTTGGGAGCTTGTGAAAAATCAAGGATGACGATTTTTATCCGTACGGTCTCTTCTCTGTGAGAAGTGTTTCTACTCGTTGACCCTGAAAATTATCAACAGATAAGAATTGATAATGAAAGTCAAGGCAAACCGTCACCTATATAAAAAATGAAAAAGTACAAAAATAGTAGTAGTAGTTGTTATTCATCGGAAAACGGGGCGTTTTTGAGAATAAATGATTTTACTATCTCTTTTGAACATCATTGCTACTTTACAACGTCAGTAAAGAGAGGTTTTGAAATTATTTATCTTTTAAGCGTGAGGGGATGACATTGCGTGAGGGCACGGCAATACCTTAGTCTGGGGGATTTTGATGAGTGCTTATTCACTCATCCTTTTCAGGCCTTATTTCAGACCAAAAACACAAAATACTAACCAAAAATGCCAAGAGAATGCATGTTTTTGTATTTGTGTATGTGCAGGTACGGATATGAGAAAAATGAATAAAAACACAGCAAAACCGACAAAAACGAGCACGAGATTGGAAAAAGGTCAAAAGCCGGAGCCGGGGAAGCAAAATGATCAAAGAAAGTTCAAATTGTCAATAGGAGTCCTCAGGAATTCATAAAGTTGCATGTTTAGTCCCTGGTGAAAGTTTAAAGAAATTACAACATTAGTCCCTCAACTTTCAGAGTTTGGCATTAATGGTCCCTCAAAGATAATGTAAAGAAAAATCATCAAGTGGTCCTCCATGAATCTTAGAATGGCAACAAATACCCTTGGATTACATTTTTAGTAAATTACAGATTTGGTCCCTGGATTTTTAGATTTACAACTTTGGTCCTTGTGATTAATACTACTCCTAAACCAATAAACACAACCGGATCCACAATACCACTTAGCCCAACAAACAAAGCCCATCCCTAAATGCTACTACCCGGCCTGCTACCACTAAAACCCGACCCAACTTCTCTTAATAAATTCCATTTAAAAAAACCCGCCCCCTCTTTTTACCACAAACCCAGAAAACACTGTAGCAAGAACCCTAATTACCCTTCCCCTAAAATTACCCTCGTTCAATAATAATTACCTAATGATTAGTCTTCTAGAAGGTCAGTCACGTGTAGGGGAATGTTAGCACATGACAGAGGGCGCATGGGCCAATAAGAAGCCACACGGAGGATAGGCATCAATCACATCAATCAATCAAGGGTCCTCAATGCTTGGAAGCATCTAGAAAGAGATCAAACGGCTAAAAAGGGGCTCCAACAAACACAAAATACACACGGATAGCTGAGGTGGATTCTGAGGACCTCAAACCCTAGCAACCTAGCTCACCTATATATACCCCCTCCATTTCATGTAATGGGGGTGCCTTTTTATTTTGTATTGTTATGCTGTCATTTTATTTCTTGTATTAAGTCGTTTTATTAATGAAAATTTAAATTTAGTTTTATTATAATTGTCTTGTTTCTTATATCTCTTATTTTATGCTTATTGCTTATTTCATTTCTGTTCTCAGCTTATAGTTTCTATTTACTTATTGTCTTTTAAATTCAGTTCTACTTTTCAATTTACTTAGTGTTGTTTCAAGCATTACATAAAAAGAAAAAGAAAAAAAATAGAAAATCAGAAAATACAAAAAAAAAAATTATTATCAAGTTCTTATAAAGCTTCAAAAAGCTTTTCAGTTGTTTAATTAGTTTCATATCAGCTGTTTATAGCTTTTGTGATACTATCTAAGGCACCAAACACTCATACTCTCTCAATTTCAATAAAGTCAACGAAAGTCAACTATAGTGCTTATTTGAATAAGCACTACTTATTTGGTGTACAAGGCAGCCATAAGAAGCCATTGGCCTGTCTAAAGACAGGCAAGCTTAGTGAACCCCCTCTTTTCATGCTGAGGGGGATTTAAGTTTGTAAGTTCAATCTCAATTCATCATTGTTTCATCTATTAAGCTTATAGTAGTATAGATCTGTATTGAGTTGTTCTTATTGGTTGATATAGCTTGTGCTTGTGCTATAATAGTTGGATATAGTAGTTGTTTCATCTGTTTGACTGTTTGATTATTGGATTGTTGATTTATAGTCACTAGTTCATCATTTCTGTGACATATCTATGGATCTAATTTCTGAGTAGCTATTGTAACAATTCACATTTTTCAGGATAATTACCATTCCCGGAAAATTTCACTATTCACTTTTACTATTCATTTTTCCCGAAACTTTCCCAAAAGTTGATTTTTATTTGATTTTATCAAGTGATAAATCATTTCCATGGCAAATTAAAAGTTTGACATTCATAAGCTCATTTTCGTGAAAGTTATTAAGGAATTACACGGAATTACACGTTTTAGGGTAAAACGTCAATCAGAAATTCTACGCACAACGAAATTCAACCCCGTCAGGTGACCCCACATCAGTAAAATATTTTACACACTCATGATTTATTTGAGAATTAATCGTGACTGAGAAAAATATGACCAAAAACTTCCCAGCAGGTCACCCATGTCGGTACTAATCTCACATGAGCACGCTTAACCAAATGGGCGATTAACCGTTAGACCACAAAACGAGTTTCTAAGACATTTTGAGTTTTCAAAATTATTAGAAAAAGTCAACATAATTTTCCCTCCTCCATTGACCAAAAATCATCCCTTGATGTTATAAGTCATTTCGTGATTTTTAGGCTTACGGTTTGATGTCTAAAAGACATTTAATACCAACCGACACTAGACTGAGCCCAGTCTAGACATTATAAGTCATTTAAAATCATTTTTATCATATTAGAAAAGTAACATTTTACTTTTCTCAATTTTACGCAATATTCGTACGTTTTACGTATTACGCGTTTTAGACCCGTGTTTCCAGCTTTTAGCAGGGTTTTACCACCCAAATGGAACCTACCACTCATTTTATATTTTATTATGGAACTTATGAACATGTTTAACAATACTTTCAAATTCCATAATTTTACGACACCCGGTTTTACGTTTTGAGGCGTAACAACTTACGGTTTGCATTT